>OX424444.1:18088492-18457259 GCA_949152495.1 Lasius fuliginosus | reverse complement strand
GAAAACAAATATAGTAAAAGTAATTAATATGTGTATGTATATGTGTGTATTAATATGTGTGTTAATATTTGTGTGTTTAAAATCAAAATATATTTAAGTAACTTATTACACAAAATTAATTATTCTGATATTCTATATATGTATATAATCAAATTTCTTTAATATAATTTTGTTGATAATAAAAATTTAAAGTTAAATACATTCACTGATTGATAATACTGATTTATAATACTTTATTACTGATAAAAGTAGATAATTATTTTGATTACTTATTATAAAATCACAGATAATTATCTGAGAAAGTTAATTAAATTGCTTAAAATTTTAATTAATCAGTAATTATGTAGAAGTATGTATAAAATCACTATTTATTAAATAAAATAAAAGTAGAAATAAAATTGAAAATAATGTACATATTTAAAAAAAATTTCAAAATACAAAAGTTTTATGAAATTTAGCTGATTCACTTTTTTTGCGTCTTTTTGTTTCGCAGATGTGTACGGTATAAATTAATTAGTGATTCTCTTTGTACGTATTCCACGAGTTTAAAAACACTGTCTCGAAAACCAATTGTATGAGAAATTAGACATAGAGAAGCAAGGTTTTCTCGCGTAACTTCGCGGAATTTTTACTGATACTATTTGCATCTTTATTTCCACGAAGTCGATGATTAGCGTTGACTGAAATGTTATTTCTCGCGTTTATGCATCGGTTACATGGTTAGTGTGACAATTTTTCGAGCTGGATAGATAAAAATGTTTAATTTAGTTGCGTGCAAAGACAAATTTTAACGTTTAACCTTTGAAAGGTAAATCTCTTGCAATATTGTTATTAAAAGTAGTGAACAATCGCTTATAACGCAAAATTAATTCGTGCCTTGACATTTGTGTAAAAAATTGATTTAAAAATGGTGAGCCAAAGAATCTGCAGAGCAGAGAAAGTATGATTGAAATATTTTATATAATCTTTTATATTATTCTTCCTTCTCTCTCTCTCTCTCTCTCTCTCTCTCTCTCTCTCTCTCTCTCTTATCATTTCTTATTTGATATTCGATAAAAAGAAGTAATGATTTTGCAAGAAATAATTGGCAAATTTTCGATTCAATTACTTCTTTTATTTCCTCATAATTATCTCAAATTATCACCGTTATTATCACCGTTATCTCACTATCTCTTTAACCTATCAGTATCTCTCAGTTTCTAGAGAATTTCAGTTTCTTATTTCTTTTTTTAGTTTCCTAAATTTCTTGGATTTCTATATTTTTCTTCAATTTCTAACAATCTTTAATCTTGGCAGAAAAGCAAGGCAAATGCTTAGTGTCGTCATAGTTGCGAATAATATTGGCACCTGCTACAACAAAGGACGTCAGATACGACGTCATGACGTGATTGTCTTGATTACTTGCCAATAATTCCGATCTGGCGTTGTTACAGCAAAGAGATGATTCTTTTTCAGAAAGTTATAAATCTCGATGTAAAATGTAACAGTATCAAATGAAAGATCGAAGATGATAAAAGTGGAATGCGACAAGAAAATATTAATCACCACAAATATATCATAAAAATATCGTTGGAAAAAAATTGCCTCTTCCGTGTGACAAAGTATAAGAGAGTTCATAATAATTTTTATCTTGGATATAAAGATTGAGAATATTTACGTACATGTACATTATTCAATGTATTGCGACAATTGAAATAAGAAATTTTCTTATGCATAAATGGCACGTTTTGCGGCATTATAAAGCTTTATTAAATTTTTTAAAACATAAGCACTGTTTAATCTGCCCATAATTATAAATAATGCGGTAAAATCGATCTTAAAATGTATGTAAATATATATACATTTATACAATTTTACGGAAATATATTCTTTTAATACTGAAGGTTTTATTTGAATGCAACGAAACGTTAATCGGGTCGAGAAATAGTGTGTTATAATTCATTCTTTTTCTTCCGAGCGCGCTCTCTGTCAAGCAAAAATGCCGATAACGCCATAACTATTAATAGAACAGGTCAGTGTTGTTTCGCTGTGGTAGCGATATGTATATATAGTGCAAGTTTCTTGCTCAAACGCATTACTTTCTCGCGACTGAAAATTCTGTATCTTTTCGATACGAATTTATGTAACATATAAATAATATTAATAATATTAACGTATAATGTCGCTATATATAATCTTTATAATGTCGCTATATGTAACTCTTTATAATGTTGCATATATATGATCCTGCTTGAAGAGGCTTTTGGTTAAATATTTATAAATTCACATATAAATCGTATCTTAATAATTTAAAAAAAAATCAATTCTTGAATGTTATTAAATAATATTTTTAATAATAACACTTATAATCGCGCAAAAACAAGACAGAATACAGAAATGTGATCTATTTGAATCAATAAAAAAGTTTAATTTTTGTAATGGAACATCAATTAAAATAAGAAATCCAAAATTAAAATAAGAAATCCAAACTTTCGAAGAACATATTTTTCTGGCTCTTTCTTCCTTTCTCTTTCTTTCTCTCTCTCTCTCTCTTTAAAAAGAAATACCGATTTTTTAGAAAATTATTTTTTTCTCATTTTGTTGACATTTTATTTTATTGTACTTTATTAAATTTAATACAACAAAGAAAAAATTTATCGCAAAATATTAATTTACATCTTACCGGCATCGAAAATTGAATGAATCAAATGTGCATGGACAAACGGGAAACAAAATTACTTACTAACGGAAAATAGCAAGTTGTGGAAAATAACAGAAATAATGCAAATCATAATGAAAATTGTGTTTATATTGGCAATTTTCAAAAGTAATATATTTATAGATTAGTTCTAAATAAATATTCTAAAAAAATTGTGTATAATGCGCATTTAATTCATCGAGCGAAAGCTACCAAATTGCCATTATTAAATTCAAAAGACTATTAAATCAATTATTTCTAAAAATTCTTAGCAAAGATAATGAAAGCTTTTTTTGTTATAATAAGACGATTCCTATTTTATCGACACGTTGCTCATGCTTCACCCAAGAATAGAAAAAAATTTCTCGCTTAGCCACGATTATTTATCGTAAATATTGCCATGTTAAAGACTTTGATCGTTCATTTCAGTTGGAAATTTTAACTTTTCTTCCTTTTTGTGAAGGAAGAAAGGTTTAGAATTAATTAATCCATATTGCTTGTAAAAATAATCATTTTTAATCGACTTAGACTAAAATAAATTTTTCCTGAACTAGATGCGATCATTATCTGCTTTAGAATCAGAGTTTATTGTCATATTTGTCTTTTCATTTTTTTTTGCAGTTTTTGGTTCTGTAATTCTCTAAATTTTTTCAATATATGGAGTGAATGAGCTGGGATCGAACCCAGATTTACCAAATATTAAGCTATCGCTCTACCTTCGAGTTATCCATCACCCCAGGAGAGTTTTAATAGCGTTAACATGCCACGCGAGTCATCTATTAGCACGTGTTACAAGCTCACGCTGCTTACGATGTGCAAGTAAATTAGTGTAATCTACATATGGCATGACGAAGCTTCATAAATATTTTAATATTCATTAAACTGACACATCATCTTTTGACAACATATCTCTTAAATTTCACAACATAAGAGATGTAAAGTATAATAAAATACATAAAATAAAATGTCTTACGTACACATAATACAGAAATATAAATTGATTAAAATTATTCTCCTTTACTTTTTTACATGAGATTATATAGAGACTTCACGAAAATTTGACAAAATTTATCATATCTGATAAGAAGTAAAGTTTTGAAATTCTATGCCATAATAAATGTTCTGACTAGATTTAATTTTCACAGATACTGTGAGATTTCCTTTTTAATACTTGGTTATATCTCTCTCTTCTTTAATAATTAATTTATAGTTATTTTTTAGCAATCTCAGTTTAATACTTATTTAAAAATTAATAAGGTCATAAAATTATTGCTCATACACAAGCCTTTCATTAATATTCATCATAAAATAATTTGGCGCAATTTAATGTCTAGAAATTACTGAAAATATTAAAAAACAAAAAAAAAAGAAATTTATTTTATATATCAAATTTTTATATTAAAAATATGGAACGTTAATGAATCAATGTTGTCACATCATATTAAACATATTATTCTTAATTATGATGTTTGAGTATGTTGCTAATGAAGATATCTTTGAAAAATTACATAGATATGTAGAAGATAATAAGTTTATCGCGCCATCTCTCGATAATGAACAACATTTAATGACACAATATACAATTCAACAATAGGTTACACAGTACCATGACTAAACACGTTAATCGTTCTACTGTATTCATTACCGAATTTTATTATTGATATATTCGATATTATTGACATTATTTCTTCAATATTATTACATTTTTCATTTTTAAAACCAACGTCCAGAATTCTCTTTTCAAAATAGATGGAACATTACTTTTATTAAATAATGTCGAAATAATTTATTTCTTCTGTTCTATTGTATCTACGTTTATTATGTGTTTATGTGTGCAAAATATGTTTTTATATGATCTTGTTCGATTAACCTACTTTGTTATTAAAAATATTCGTGTGATATTATAATATGACGCGCAAGAGTGACCATGCAACTTGAGCATTTATCGTCACTTTCAGATGCAATACTATGCACTTTCTGTTGAGACACTTTTAATTGTGTGGTATATATTATAAATATAATACACTATAATATAAATAATTTGACAATTAATTTTGTAAGCTTTCTTTTTTATATTGATGTGACAACGTATTAGAAGTGCAACAAAGTATGCAGTTAATTTCTTATGTTTTGTTACATTTTATGTATATTCCAATTCATATAATGCGTTCTCAGCATAGACAATAGTTGTACAATTTCTAAGCAGCAGTTGAACGTGATTGGTTATTATTTTTAATCTGGGCTCAAGCTTCGTTAGTTTAAATCTATCTAAGCCTTCAATCTATCAAAACCTCGTTAAAACTTATCATTACTTCGTTTTTGTATCGATTATATAATAGAAGCAGCGTGTTATTCAATCAATAGATGAATGTTAATCAATAAATGAGTATTCTTACCGTAAATAGAAAAAGAAAAATTCGCTGTTGTTTGTAAGGTAGTAGTTGTGTGTTTCAAGTTCACAAGACATTATTATTTTCTACGAATAATCACGTCAAACCCTCTATTACCATTAGTTCATCCTTCGATGAAAACATGATCTCATTATTTTCACCGACCACACAAACTAGATATTATATATATTATTTTATATAGATTATTATATATAGATATTATTTTATGTAATTATATATATAATATTGCCATATATTTAATGTTTCGCCACAGATATTGTCAAAGAATTTTTTGTTCATTGCAATATATTCTATTGATCTTATCCGACAGCGTATATTCTTACTATATTTTATCAAGTTCATTTAAAAATTATTTAAAAAAAAAATTAAAAAAGGCGCGAAGTCCCCCTCGCATCTGTTTCAAAAGTTATTATATAAAGGAGTGTTGCTTTAGTGTATATTTATTGCTTTTAATTGATTATTGCAATTTTAATTGATTTCTTACAAATAGAGAGAAAGAGAGAGATAGAGAGATTCAGGGCTCTATCCACTGTAATATATGTGAAAATCAAGCTGAGGTGAGGTGTAATTTTTTTCGCAATAATTACCAAATTTAATATATAATTGTGAGTATTTTAATATGATTATGGAGAACCTATAAAATATATATATTTTCACATAAAGAATTTCTAAACGTGTAATATATATTGTATATATCAACAAAATTGATAGTTAATTAAAAGTAAAATAATTAATGCAAAAAAACTTGACGTTGTTATGACAATCCAAAATAACATTTAAACTGCTATAATGAATGTAGCAGCACCAAGTTTTGTTAGATGTACATCACGATAAAATTATCTAAAATGGACTTGCTTTGCGGCAATTAAATAATCGTGCATGTTAAACTTTCGTTGCTGCATTTCAATGCATCTCAGTGTGATCACCCCTACACATCAAGATTATCTGAATCGAAAAAAATATTACAAATTAAAAAGAATTTTTTCGCATTTTTTTTTTTGCCTCATTATGAAGTGGCCATCTGATAGAACGATGGCGTTTTTGATTGCACAAAACCGCAATTTGTCACTTCACTTCATTTTATGGCTTATATATTTCGTGTCGCATAATGAAAAATTTATTCAGATAAATTATTTGTGTATAAATTTTACTCGGATAAACTGATATGTAATCTTGTTTTAATAATAATCTCGTTAATAATCTTAGATTAAACAATCTCGAGAGCAAAAAAATTGCGGAATATTTGTATACATAAATAGGTAAAAATTTCTGCATTATGTAAATTTCAAGAGAGAGGGGGGGGGGAAGAAAGGAGAAAAAAGAAAAAAAAGAGAAAGGAAAAAGTTCATCTCTTTTAAAGGGAAGAACACAGTTTTAGCTAAAGGTGTAATTGCGTAAATGATGTATTCGTTGACAAACGATCAAGAAATTGACCATACTATCATCAATGTTTTAAATTCAACTTAGTTTTAAATTTCCAAATATGAATTAATTACATCCAAATCGTGTTAAATAAATGTTTTTAAAAAGTTAAATACTATGCACCTATATTATGTAACTTATATGCAAAGTCATTCACTGAATACTCTTTCATTTATCTCTAAATGTGAATTTAAAATGGCTTTGGAAAAAGATAAATAAGAATTAAAAAAACTATAAAACATATGTATATATATGTACATATGTATGTACGTGTGCGTATGTGTGTGTAATTTAAACAATTTTTGAATAATTTTGATAAATGCTTTTAAATATTATAAAAATTAATATTTTTTATTATATTTGTCAAAATATAAGATAAACAAAAATAGTTTCTTCTACTCAACTTAAAATGTTTTTTTTTTAATTCTGTAAAAAACTACAAAAATATATAATAAATACACCAACACATAAGTTTATGTAGACATGCGAGTCAGAAGAAAGCTATGATGCAGTTGAATGTCTAACTACAATAATCAATTATTCAAACATCCACGAATATGTCTGCGATTTTTTCGCAGTAAGCGACAAAAATATAATGCGTTAAGATGCAACTTTATAATGCGTTGTAATAAAGTTATTTTTAAAGGTAACCCTTCACAAAAAGCAAGGGTATTTACTACGCTAGTGTTGTTAGAAAGGAATTGCTCATGTAAAAAGTATAAAAGTATGTTATGCATTTCATTGAGATAACAATATATTGCCCCACTAATTCCAATATTTTTATATCTACCTTCTTTTATTTGACTGCATCTTTATGTAACTACTTTTAATTGCCATTTTCCTTTTTCTTCTTTATTTTTTTCATGTAACATTCATCCAACGTAACATTATATTACATAACTAATTAATATACTATAAAAAATGAAAATAAATAAATAAATAAAATACAAAAAAATAAAAAAAATTTATTAAAGATATTCTACTATTCTCAGCAAGATTAGAAGCCACATAAATCAATTTTTTTCTATTTTTGCACTTAATGCAAATGCTTCAAGTAATAAAATATTTATTAAGAAAATATTTGATTCACAAGATTTTTTATGTCTAAAATTCATTTCTGCTTTCTTTAACAGTATAATATAAAAATAATGTGTAAAGTTCAATCACTTTTTTTTTTAACATATTCTTTAACAAATTTTCAAATAAATCTCCTAAACAACTGAAGAGATACTAGGAAGAAATAAAAGTCATATGAATAAAATCATTAGGCCATTACACCTTGGAGTTCGCTAACTAGCATCAAACGCTCGACTTGTATTATATATCCTACTCGAATTTAACACAGTGACCTTCAGTGATCGATATTAAAGAGCCGAGAATACTTTTGAGACGGCCGGCATTATTAGCTTGGTCGCTATTTATTTTAGATAATGCATAGATCGCAACAGAATTCGGAAAGTTCATGTATAATTTTTTCTCTATGTATAATTAAATAATTTAAATTTGCATTTATATTATACTTCATTAAATTTTTTTAGATTTTTGTAGCAGCGTATAAACGTAAATAGTTTAATAATAATAAGTTAATGATATAATTGCAATAGTTTTCCTCATAGCATTTCTTTTATGCTCATAGCACATTTTCCTAAATACATGACTTAGTAATTTTAATTGTTTCAGTTAAAAAAAAGAGAAAGCGAGAGAAAAAGAGAGAAAATAGAAAGTTTCTGAAGTAATATTGTCCTTTTCTTTTACTTGTGCGCATATATTCTGGACAATAATGTAGTATCATTCCAACATTACTTTTTCTCTCAGCGTTGTTATCAACCGTGGATCCTGCGATCAGATCACTTGAAGAAGAATTCATTAGAGTAGAAAAGGTTAAGAGAAATCGGGATGCATATAAAATACGATCGTTTTTAGACGATCGTATTTTATATGCACCGCTTGCCTGCGGAATGAACTTGATTCGGGTCAAAATAGCCTGCTGCCGTTGCGAGGATAATCGATCCTTCGCGCAATCGAAGAAGTCGTCTCTGCGCTCCGCCTGGCAACCGCATCAATACGCAATTACTTGGTCAACTATCAACCGCGATTATTTATAAATCGAATCGGTACTATCGTCGCGAATGTTCGTTTATTATCGAGCAAAAAACATGCGAGAAATAAGATTTGTTTATCCCCCAGCCGAGAGAGGGGAGGTGTTTGTTTACGGCACATTCTCGCCTATACTCGTCATAAATTCGACTCAAAGAATCATAAACAACGAACTATATGAATCACATACATAGATCTCATAACGCGTTGCTCGTATAAGCTCGCAAAAATATAGGCGAGTAAAGTTAAACCAAGCGAACGAGTACGATCACAAATAAATATCAGTAAGAAACATTATTTAATTAATAATTTTTTATACAATTGCTGAATCGAATGTTTCATAAGCACGGCTTATTGGCTCCTGATTCGTCAAACCCTTTGACTCGCGACCTACTTAACGAGTTATGAACCGCGAACAACGAGAACTACCCCGATTTTACGACGCTGTTCGCCGTAACTCGGCGAGCTTCTACACGCCGTTGGGATTTTATCCTTAGCTGTGGAGATTTAGAAAATAGAATTGACCCTTAATTCGCACTATGGAGTAAAATAAAATCGCCAGGATTTCGTCGAAATCTATAGATTCCATGTTATAAAAAAAACGTATATGATATAAATTGTAAAAATAAATTTTACGACTTATTTTATAATACAATTTGAAATTTGAATATAAAACAAATGTTGGAATTTTGATTATTAACAAGCTTAAATAAAATAATAATAAATTAACAAAACAGCAGTTTTTTTAACAAAAAAATAATTATCTAAAATGAATAAATAAATATGTGAAAATCAAAATGCGTGTATAAACAGGAAGCATGACAAACTAAATTAAAAAATAATAAATTGTGATCCATTCAAAATCAATCATGTGTCCGAGCGTTTTTATTTAGGGCGGAAGTACTGTCGTTTTAACGTGACATATAGTTGAACGATCGAACAAATGAGAAGATAAAAGCCCATTGTCATAGATGAGTATAATTGCGATAATCGTGACATTAAAGAATATAATTTTAATAAAAATAATTCGTATAATATTGTAATAATTTAATAATTATTTAATAGTATTAAGTATTAATAATAGGAATAATTGATTAATAGTATTTAATATATTATTACGTATAGTATCCCATTTTAAATATTCCAGCAAAATATCTGGAAAAGTAAATGATATTTTGCAGGAAAATAAATTTCGGATAAAAGTTTTGAAAGGGACATCGTATGGACAGCATAGTTTTTTTCAGGCGTTTCCGAAATTTGAAGATTACCTTTATTTCTTTAATATATTTATATATATACATATCTCCCTCTTAAAACTTTTTGTCCCAAACTTATTTTATATATATATATATATATATATATATATATATATATATATTATACATTAAAAAAATAAAGATAATTCTTAAATTTCAAAAGGGTCTTCACTTGGAATAAAATTGTTCTGATCATATGATCTTCCTTCAAACCTTATAATTTTTGTTCGAAACTTTCTTTTCAATACACCGTTTAGCTTTCCCAGATATTTCATTGGGTTATTTAAAATAGAATACCTTGTTTAATATATATAAAGAAAAAGTATTAGATATTTAAGTATTTTTTTTATAAATAAACTTTGAATACTTAAAACATGCTAAAATCAAATGATAACATATTACATGAAAATCGAGTCACTTAATAAGCTAAGACCATTCATTGTCAGAAACTAAAACACGCGTATTTTTTTTCTCTTTTTTCTTTCTTTTCTCTTTTTCTCTCTCTCTCTCTCTCTCTCTCTCTCTCTCTCTCTCTCGAAAATAATAATATGATAGAAGCATATTTTGATCTAGATCCCGAACATATCTAGATCTAGAACATATAAATCAGTAATGTAATCGATCTTTTTCACAATACAAACAATTGCGAGAGATTTATATAGCTCTCGGAAAATCAATAGGACATTCAATAAAATAAAAAAATATATACTGGTTGACAATTGCTAGGGAACAATTTTCTGTGCAGAGTAATACGACTCTGTTCCCTAGCATTGTGTAGTATATAGTGTGTGTATCATTTTTACAGCGTTATCTATTAATAAAGAATTTTTCGATCATTTTCAATTTTGCTTCAACAGAAAAATATCAAGATATCTATAGTCATTTATATATAATTTGATAATAGAAAATAAATCTTTTCCCCGACAACGTAGTAATGTCTCCACCACATTAATTCATAATAAGCAAATAATGAAAATAAAAAAACTAAAAAAATAATTCTCTCTCTCTCTCTCTCTCTCTCTCTCTCTCTCTCTCTCTCTCTCTCTCTCTCTCTCTCTCTCTCTCTTAAACACACTGTCATCATTCCTACACAGATTGCAAATGCTTTATTGATATTATTCTGCTATATTCTGTATAGCATATTAGAGCTTATACATCGGACATATTGCCCGATCGAGTCATATTTTTAAAAGGTTACGAACGTGCACACACAAGTTGCCAAAGACAGCAATGCGATTGCGTTACCTGTGACACAGGAGTACGCTGACAACATGGAAATTCTAATATTAGTTAGCTTAATTTAACGTTATCATTATAGGAAGTCGATGCCTTGGTAAAATATCTGATTCAGAAATTCGCGCTTTATTTTTGTCAGATTCCATCATTGTCATAATGTAATTATAAAAATTTTTGTGTATTAATATAAATATTGAAATATAGCATTCCAATTATCTTCAAAAATATAAGTAATGTTTTTTTGAAAAATATTAAGTTGCTCTATAATTATATGTTTTATAAATTAATAAAACTAACATAATAATTAATACTAGTGTATATGTTGTATTATCAAGTTTTTACATATAAATATTTTTAATTTAAAAAGCATTAACAAATTATATTTCTATAATTATATACATGCGTTTATATTATAAAATCAAAATGGAATTTTGAATCGATTAGTAATACTTGAGAGTCAAATTTGTTCTTATTATATATAGTGTAACTAATCAAGCTTGAGTCGCGTTTATGAAAGCTAAAATAGAAGTCTGAATCATTATTGTCGCCTACTTACACCTACTGGCATTTACTATCATTGTTACATGCTCTTAAGCGGTAATATCTCGCAGATAATCTATTGAAATAGTAAATTACATTACGTACATCCATTAAGGTGGCACAGTCATTTTAACGCAATCAAATAAAACATGTATAAAAATTTAATGCCTTTTTGTTGCTAACTTATTGCACTATTTCTGATTTTGTTGCTCTAGTCAATTCGTTAACAAAATTGTTCTATCAGATTGAGTTAGCGTATATATAACAAAGGAAAAAATTCAAATATAAAAAATAGACATTTTTTCTTTGTGCTTTTTATTGCTGATTAGTTGCTCTATTTTCGATTCTGTTTAAACTCCACTTATTTAAAGTTATGTTGGTACGAGGATAACTGGGACTAGTATTGAAATCAATATTATTGGAAATGTCGAATGAGATAAAATCGGACAAAGAAAGACATTATCTATATTGAGATATTCGATTTAATTTGCATTTTTAAATGTTATGCTGTAGAAATAATTGAGAAGTGATTCTCTTCAATTAATAATAAAGTAACTAATTAGCAACAACATTAAGGAAATATCATTATTTTTCAATTATTTTAATTTATTCATTTAATTTTACATTTAATTTATTCTCTTTTTCTATGATTGTACTAGTTTTAAATTACGATAGCCACTATTTTCAATAAATCGGAAAAAAATTGATGCAACAAATGGAAATAAAGCAATAAATTAATAATAGAAAATCGTTAAATTTATATATATATATGTTTATTCGATTATTCTAATAGTGGCCGTGCTAGCTTAATAGACATTCATTATATCTTGAAAACATAGGCTATTCGGCAGTATTTTAAATGTGTAACGATATATTTTTCTCGCGCAAAACTCTGATACACATAGATAAAAGTTAAAAAAATAATATTGTAAAATTATTATTACTATTATTACTATTTTATTAGATTAATAAAAAGAATTTTCCATTTTTTCCCCACATGATTTTTGCATCGATAAAATAAACAAACTGTTTAATTAATCCTAGATTGCCGGGATTATTATGTCCGTTTTATGACAGGAATGACATAATGGCATGCCGTAACTTTGACTTCTTATAACTGTCATAAAAATGTATCGTAACATATTTTGTTAATCGATACACTAGACACTAAAGATTGTGACAAATTTTTATCTTTATTAATAAAGAAGTTATAATAAAAAAAAATTAAAAATTCTAATGTTAGAAAAAAGCTTTTATGTCATATTTATGATGTGCTACACTTAACCTAATGTAACCATTTTTTAATAAAACAGAGATATTTACGAAGATTGAAATTATTATAACACATTATTAAAAAGACTAAAATTTTTTGTATATTCTGAAATTCATAGAAAATTATTAGGAAGAAATCGGAATTATTCTTATAAAAATATTATCAAAAAAATAAAGATTATTTTTATAGGAAAAATAAATTAATTTTTGCAAATTTTTTATTAAGAAAATCACGATTATTATTATTGAAAATAATTTAAGATCTCAATATTCTTATAAAAAAATGATTATTTAAAAAATCTTAATGTCAAGTAAAAAAAAAGTATAAGATATACGTTAATTATTAGATCTATTCTTCCGAATTATACGTTTTAACTCCATGTATAGTCTAGTATATCGATTGAAAATTATGCATGCATTATGCAAGTTCAAGGTAGTAACGGTTTATCTTATACAGTCCGACGCATGTGGATACACGGCGAGATATACGATTTATCCTGTGCCGTTATATAAATCATCTTTGCCAGTGAGCAAGTATTCATCACAGATTTATTAGATACGACTACAATCAGGCTGTAAGTTATTTATAACAATTAAATATTTAATTAGAATTTGCTTTCATATATATAGGATTGTTTAATTTTAGTTTGCATTTTATTTTTCAATCGATGCATTCAATTTTTCGTTAATCAGAATAAATATTAATACTTATGAGAATTAAATATTAATGATTGTGAATCAGAAGATGTTTTCAATTAAGTAATGTTATCTCTATTATTATATTAGCATCTTTTATATATGCTTACACATTATTTTTCTGAAATCTATTATTAATTATCATTTATTATTTATTTATTCATATTTATTATTATCTGTCATATGTGGAGTTCCAGTTAACATTAATCAGAATTTGTTTTAACAAACATTTGCGACGTCAAATTATTTTTAAAATTTTAATACATTTCAATATTTTTTAATCCTGAATTTTTAATCTTAATAATTTTTAATTTTAAACTTGCAAGCTGTTTCTTGTGAAACATCAGTAATAATATAAATATTACGTGTCTTACAGTATTTTTCAAAAATTAAAAATGATTTTCTTTTAATTGATGATCTCATGCTAGCACGCAACCTTTGTGCCTAATGTAATGTATTGGAGCACACATAACACATAGTGAATATAATATGGATTAACGTGCATTAATACGTACATAAATCAAATGCTCGCCAAAAATGTAATGCATATATAATAAGACTTTCATGTGTATATAATACAGTCATCGTCATCGAATTACGTCAATGCAAAAAGCGACCGAACGTGAATAACAAAAATAATATTGTACATGTAATTTATAATTATAATCAATTGCACAATATTTTTTAAATAGAACTATTTCCAATATTTTTTATATAATCTATACACATAAATTTATAACTCAATAAATTTTCGTAGTAAATCGTGTGAATTTTTTCGCACATTTACTCTTTTATATTAATCACACACACAGACACACACACAAACATGCACATTTGAGATATTTCAACATTATAGCATCACACATAATCTGTTTTAGACAAATAATTGTCTACACAGGAGAAAATTTTAAATTTGCAATAATTTTAGAGTTCATTTAAATATTTTCGTAAGATATTTAGAGATTTGATTAAATCCACATAAATAATATATAGTACGTAGATTAATTGTCTAATCCACACAACATACAAGTAAATTAATGAAAAATAACTTTTCAATGCAAAATATTTAATAAAGAATATTGCATAGAAAATCGGGTAATTAGTAATAGCAAGATGTACCATTAGATGATTAATTATCGTTTTAAAACAGTATGTCCTTTGTATAAAGTATTGCAAAAATATGATAAGATTAGAAGAAATATTCTAAAAGAAATATTCTGTAATAATGCAGAACGTTATAAAGAAGTATAATAATCTCTAACTTTTTCGCAATTTTATATTTCTGCGTTGCACCTGGCCTTCTTTGACCAGATGAGCATAGAAATCGTATGGATAAAACATTATGAGAAACGTCAGGGAATCGACTCCACCCCCTCATGCTCATAGGATCGATTTCCATTCACGACGCGGTCTCGCGGTATTCTCGAGGCAGAAAATATTAACGTCAGCTTATTATAAACCGCCAAAATTGGAAATTATAAGGATGGATCTTTGGTATGCACGAAAAAAAATTCCCTTCTACTGTCACCTCCCACCTCCTCCCGCGCTTCCTCTTTCCGAGAGCATCTGGGTGCTCGCACGCAGACACGTAACTCTGCATTTGGTGGATGGACCAAAAGAAAGAGAAAGAAAAAGGAAGAGAGAAAAATAGAGGAATGAAAGAAGATTGGAATAGCAGAGAATAAACGAGATATAGCGAGAAAGAGGAGAAAGACGGGTAGAAGATCTGTGCCTCTTTCAGTTGTATATTTTCTTACACTTTTTAAACTTTGTAACATTACACCACAGACTTCTATATATTACACTAGACTGCTACACATATAAGGCTCGTATGGTGAAATGTAATGCAAGGACAGTCATATTTAATTGGGCACAATTGGATATACCGTGTCTCTTGATAAGAAGTGATAGCGTGAACATCTTAAAATAAAAATAAAACAATGAAAAATATCAAGTGTACATATAAAATAAAAAATATACTAATGACTTATATAGCATATACTTTGCTGCCCAACCTATATATTCTGCCCAATTAGATACGATTGCCCTTGCATCACTTTTAATGCCACTGATAGTGATATAATATAATATATAGAAGTCTGTAATTTATACCTTTTCACACTTTCTACTTTTCTTTAATTTTTTCCATTCTCTTATTTTCCACACTTAAAATAAGACAGGTATGTGTATACGCAATTACACATATTGCAGTATGAACGAGAAGGAAAGAGCGATAAATACAGAAAGTGCAGTTGAGATATACAGAAACTTAAAGGGGAACCATTCAATCCTTTCAGCTGCACTTTATTACACTCTGTGCACTTGAAATCGAATACGTCATCCGGATTAGAATAAAAAAAAGGAAGAAAAATACAGCTAAAATGAAAATTTTGCATCGAAAATTAAGTAGACAGAGATAGAGAGGGGGGGGGGAGAGAGAGAGAGAGAGAGAGAGAGAGAGAGAGAGAGAGAGAGAGAGAGAGAGAGAGAGAGAGAGAGAGAGAGAGAGAGAGAGAGATCATGATATGAACGTGAGGTTATGGTACTTACTGCTGATCTTCATGCCGCCGAGGGGCGGATTCGCAGGCGGTTTGTTACCCTCGGCGAAGGAGGTGGTTCTCGGTCGTCCGCTCATTCTGGGGCTGTTTCGACCGCCTCCACCGCCTTCACCACTCGAGAGGGGGTTGCGTCTCCCCGACGCTTTTCTTTCTTCTGCTGGCACCACAGTACTAGGTTAGATCGGCCGGTAACTCCGGCAATTCTTCCTCCTTCTTCGTCTCCGTCTGAAGTTAGCCCCGGTGGTCGTCGTCGACGTCGTCTTCTTTGTCGTCGATATCACTTCGCACATCAATGACAGTTGCACGCACACGCGATTATCACATCGCACGCGAGCGCGCGCTCACGCGCGCACTTTATCTCTCTCTCTTTCACTTTCTTTACACCGTTTTCGCGTTTTCCTATTCCGCGTTACGCCACGACGCTCGATTAGAAGGGGGGTGAGGAGGGGGGGGGGGAGAAACGAAGGCACGAAAGATGGAGCAAGGAGGGCGGGGACGGATAGAGAAAAAGGGAGAAAGAACGGCGCGTGAAACCACTACGGGACGACCACCACTTTTTCTTCTATCGCGCACGATTTTTCTCCCCGTCTGCTCGAGAGCGCGCGCAGCGACACTATCAACGCGACGAATGTCTCTCCGGTCGATTCGCACACTCTACTCGTCACACGAGCGTACCTTCTCCATGGAAGAGGAGGCCACTTTCACACGGTCTCCGTCGTCGGATGACACCACCCTCTTTTTCGACACACACTGACGCGCACTCTCTCGGCGACCGATGATCTAGCTTCCTCGGCGATGCAGCAGCACGCAGCAGCAGCAGCAGCAGCTACCGCAAGCGGATCCGAAGCGCGGTTCTACCAACCAATAAGCAGCAGCGGGGAAAGAGGGGGTCCTCCCGTTGTGGAGCGCTGCTAGCGAAGTGCTCTCCAAGGGGTGCGTGCCAATGTCGTGGCGGTAGCCCGCGGATTGATGTTTTCGGGACGGCTCGTAGGCACGGTTTCTATATAACGTGACCGCTTCCTCGCGACTCGGATTTCTCCATCGTCATCGGCCGTCGGCGTATTACGTAGCGGCGCGCCAACGCGCACAGTGCTCTTCTAGGTCGACGATGCGCGGCGTGGATACTTATTTCTACGCCAACGTCGCGTACTCTCGTTCCGTCTTTGTCTCGCCTCCTCTCGCGCGGCTATCTTCGCTCCTCTCTCGCTTCTTCCACCCGATACCTTCCCTCTTGCTCCTGCCGTTTCGCCTCGATCTCGTCCCCTCCTTCCCACTTCCTCTCTTCCCTTTTCACTGTCTTTCTATATCTGTCTTCCTCGCTATGGAGTCTCTCTGGTCACTCCAGCTATTGGTCTTCGTCGATGTTTGACAGATTTCCGTGCTGCTGTATTTCAATCGCGATTCGAATCGGGTAGCACAAAATTTATGGAGTGAGAACTGCGGCTATTGTGCTTCCTTCTCTCGACGATAGATGATCGTTGTCGTCGTCGTCATCCTCGTCATCATCGTCGTCATCGTGATCGTCGTCGTTGCCGTCCTTGCGTTCAACGCCCGTGTTCAATTGGCACTGTCTCTCTTTCTCTCCTCTTCTCTCTCTCGGTCTCTATCGCTGGTCGCGGGCACCGGACAAACCGACGCAAGGCAGTTCTCGTAGCAGCCCTCTTGATATATCGAGCGACGACGCGATGAAAGCGGCGGTACGGAAACGGGATAAAAGGGCGCGCGTTCGCCGTTCGCGCAATAGCGATAATATTGAACGATACTCGACGATAAGCGACAACTTTTCTGCCTCGTCGTTAATCAGCAGCACGGTAACACCACACCGACCATTGAATTTTTCGATGTCTCCTCCTCAGACATTGACCCGTTCGGGCAAGATCGGGCCAGTCGAGTGTCGGCGGACATTGCCGAGCGTGACGTCAGCGACACCCCGCCCTGCCCCTTGTCAAGAATCGCGACATCGCGAGCGGCGTTCTATCGAATGTGCGGTGGCGCATAATCGCGGTTTCCAACGCCATCTTGAATTTGTCGTGATACGGATTGCTATTGCGGCGCGCAATTCGAATCTCATTGTCAGTGAAGATCACGCAAATCCTCCTCTAAGGTTGTCAGAGACGTCAGCTTAAATTGATCTGTAATATAAACGTAGAATTCAAATTGTAGCAGCGCCCAAAATAATTAATAATTCAAAAAATTATTATTGTATGCACATTTAATTTTATATTTGATGCGTACAATAATGAGCGGATATATAATTAAATAATTTTCTAAATTAAAAAAAAAACAATTTTTTATAATAGAAACTTTTACAGAATTTGTAAAACAATTCATAAAAATTTTTGTCTATCTCTTTCTTTTTTTAATAATTCAAATAAATCGAATTAATGCGTGTACGCGATTTACAATAATTAATATACAAATAACGATACTCACCCCAGGGTTGCTCAGCCGACGCCCGATGCCTCTCCTAGGCCTCCTCCTCCTCCTCTAAGGTTGTCACGTCAGCTTAAATTGATCTGTAATATAAAAGTAGAATTCAAATTATAGCAGCGCCCAAAATAATTATTAATTCAAAAAATTATTATATGCATTAAATTTTAAGAGACGCGCGGTGGCACGGAACGACGCGGGAGAAAACGCGGGAAAGATGTTGTTGTTGAGTGGGGGGGGGGGGGTGGAGAGACGGTTGCAAGAAATACAACTAATTAATCGATCCAATCCGCGGAAGAATGAAAAGATTATCATTAAATATCAATAGAAAAATGTTATACCATAAGTATTTCACTTGTGCAAAATATTATAACAGCGAGGAGACGCGAAGAGACGCGGTGACACGGAGCGACGCGGGAGAAAACGCGGGAAAGATGGCAGGAGGGGGAGGAGAGACGGCTGCAAGAAATAATTAATCGATCCAATCCGCAGAGGAATGAAAAGATTATCATTAAATATCAATAGAAAAATGTTATACCTTAAGTATTTCACTTGTGCGTTGCATACGTTTTGTATGTTAAAGCGTCGAAAGGTTTCAAAATATAATAACAGCGAAGAGCGATGCGAAGAGATGCGTAGTGGCACGAAGCGACGCCGGAAAGAGAGGGAATGACGGGACGGTGAAATGACGGAACTGAGGAACGAACTAAGCGCGCGCGATTCAAACGGCGACATCGTCGATTCGCCGAACGCGCAAGTCCCGACCAATGAGAATACACCACATGGATACATTCGAGTTGTCGCTCGTCGACGGGAGATGAGTGCAACGCGTTGCGTCACATGAGTGTGCATGAGCAATACGATTGTCAAGCATGTCACGGTTAGGTGTAATAAATCCGTCGAAAATCGCCGCGAAGAAGGATGCTATCGGCATTTACGTGTATTTATAATTACATATATGTGCATTATGCAAAGGTTGCTAACGTGAACGCCAAACACAGGGATGCCACGGACGGTATGACACCGAACCGTTTCGTCGTCTCCTTCGTCTTTATTTCGAATCGCGGTTACTGTCATCGCCGCATTACTGGCACAATATCTACACGGCTTATCCACCGATTACGAAGGTGAGTAAAAGTTGATAAACATACCTGCATACTCTTATAACCATGTTTGCCATGACATGTGAGATTAAAATATTTATTGTGATATTTGCGAAGACTTGACAGTTTATTTCGATCCTTTCTTTCAGAGCATGAATTCCATCACGTGTTTGTGCCGCTTCCCTCGGAAAGTATTATGGATGTCTACAACGACAACACAGTCGCTTTTGCATTGGGTAACATCGAACTCGATAAAGTTCATTCAGAATACCGTGGCATCGACAGCAGAGGCCCTGATGTCTTTGTATTTAGCACTGGAGATGAAATTATCTGGAAAGCAAAAGAAAGCTATAAAATTGTTCCAACATGCTGTGGCACTAGCATCTTGTCATCCAGATGTTTTGAATCATTATGAAGAGTTTTTAGAACATACTCGGAATATAATTAAGGTAATGATTGATGATGAACAATATAATTATAGCTAATAAATTTTATATACATGCTTTATATATGCAACTTATGAACCGAACCATAAAGGCGCTTTGATAAACAGTCATAGGACAGCTCGTGTAGTTGAGGAACTTGACAGAATAATGCTCAGACGTATGGATGAGAAAAGGAATACACTATACATGATACCTGATAACAATGTCGCATTAATACAAGCTAAAAAGGAAGCTTATTTTCATCATATTTATCATACAGTTGGAATCGAGGGAAACACTATGAATCTGGCACAAACAAGAGCGATAGTTGAGACACGCATTGCAGTTGATGGAAAGAGTATTGATGAACACAATGAAATCCTTGGATTAGATGCTGCCATGAAATATATAAATGCGACCTTGATCAATGGGTAAGTTTCTAATAATTTTGAGAAAATCTAAATATCCTGTTTGTTACTATTCTAATATTTATTATTCATATGTAAATGTTTCAGGGTAGAGTTCATTTCTATAAAAGATGTGTTAGAGATACATAGGCGCATGCTAGGGCATGTGAATTCTGTTGAAGGTGGTGAATTTCGAAGGACTCAAGTATATGTTGGTGGTCATATACCTCCAGGTCCAGACAATATACGTTATTTGATGGAGGAGTTTGCATTATAGTTAAATAGTGAACAAGCCATCAGATTGCATCGAGTAAGGTATCTTTCATTTTACATTTACTATATATCTTTTTTCTTGCATGTATTTTTATTCCAAGATTTTGTTCAAAATTTTAATCCAGAAATTTTTTTTCGTAGATATGCGGCTCTCGCACATTATAAATTAGTACATATACATCCGTTTACTGATGGAAACGGTAGAACATCTCAATGGTAGAACACTTATGAACATGATTCTTATGCAAGCATGATATCCGCCTGTTATCATGCACAAGCAACACCGTCATAAATATTATGAAAACTTGCAATTAGCAAATACCGGAGATGTGAGACCATTTGTAAGGTTTATAGCAGAATGCACAGAGCAGACATTGGATTTATTCTTATGGGCAACTAGCAAATTTTTTCGACAAGTTCCTGCTCTGAGCCAAGAGACTTTGTTTACAGAAAAGCATAATACGATTATTTTGGATGACAAGAGCAGTGAAATAATGGGAAATGATTGAGAAGTAAGAGTCAAGTCAAAATCTAAAATATTTTTGAGACCAAAGAATGTATTAATGTTATTTAAATTTTATATCATTATTTATTAATAATTTTAATTTTTAAACTCGTGTAATTCAAAGCTTAAACAATTTACATAACTATTTAAAGATGGAGGTATTGAATAATCGTTAGAATCAAATCTATTTATAAATAAGATTACTATAGAGCTAAAGTATATCGCTCTTATTAATATTTAATTTATGAAAATGTGATTATAGTATTTAAAAGTTGCCAATTTATTTTATTGCATATCCATGTAAATACGAATCTTGTACTATACAAAATATAAATTAATTTATAATATTTGTAATATATTTAAAGTGTATATATAATAGATGTAATAGAACAAAAATATAAATTACACATTATCTACATCAATCCTCTTATGATCTTCGATTTGAAGCAAAAATATTATAAAAATTATAAATTGCAAATAATGTATACATATCTGCAAGTAATGAATCTAATGAACGAATGTGTGTGTATTCAGAGATATCATATACATTGAACTATATATTATACAGCTAGAAGCTAATCTATTATTGGAAAAATTACACAACTCAAGTTCATGGCTCAACCCTTCCTCTCATTCATATAAATGGTCTGTTATCCATTTTTAGTCTGCATCTTATAATATGTCGTGTAAGTAATATATTATTTGTTTTCCTTTTAAATTTGAATAAATAAATTATATTAATTATCTATAACGAAAATATATATAATATATTTAAATATATATTTGTATAAATTCAGTAATGAGTGATGACAATATTGAGGAAAATATTTTCTCATTATATAATGCTCAAAAGTGGAAAGAAATAGCTGCTTTATCTTGCACAACTAATGACCTCAAGATTTGTAGATTATCATGGGTATTGCCTGATGTAAATGATTTGTATTGGATGAATAATATTGTAAGAAAATATAATTTATTTGGAATTGCAAGCATTGGTTGTGGTTGTGGATTACTAGAATGGTTATTACAAAAATATTCAGGTAAGTTTTTAAAATGAATAAGAAATGAATGATAAATACATTGATACATATTTTAACAATATTTTTAATTTCTCTTTATGATATATTTTTAAGGATTAGACATTATGGGTATAGAACTGGATAGTTCCTGGTGGAATAGCAAATATTCTCCACCACAATTCTTGAAAAATATTATTTTTATTAAGAAGACGTCAGTGAATTTTCACGTACCAAAACGATATGTTATGTTATTTTGCTACTTTAATAACAGTACTGCATTCTATAATTATATAGAAAATTATAAAGGCAATTTAATTCTCGTTATTGGGCCTGTGCAAGGGGATAATTGTACAACAGATCCACTACCATTTGATAAAAAATTCGAAGAGTATAATTGGAAATTAATAAATAAGAAAAAACTTGTGCAAACAATTACATTACTGCCTACTCTAACCACAATAAAGACTATAAAATATGAAAGATATAAACTGTAAATTACAAAATTCGATTTCATAGTATTTTTTCTAGCTACGCAAGAAATAATTTAATTGTGATAGAGGTCCAGTAGGGTGGCATGATTTGTCTACCCAAAAGTCATACATTGCACTGTGTAGAGTCAAATACGAATGAATAGGGATATGTATGCTTACTAATAAAATAATTCTTATAATTTTATGTGCAATATGTATAATTTTTTATATACTAGCACAAATGTACAGAAATAATATTATGCAGATATAAAATTATACGTATATAATTATATGGATATGTGGTTTTTATACAAAAGCTATTCTAAGTTTTTATATCAAAATAAATTAACATGTATTTTTTTTAAATTAGTCAAATAATTACTTTAAAGACACAGAAAAATTCCTATTCTTCATATAAAAACAAGTCAGAAATATGATATTACTTTATATCAAGCTTAGAATTATTTTTATTTCATATGCAATTTTAGTAATTGTGTCAATATTATATAAAAGTAATAATATAGTAAAGAATAAGAATTTATTATTTTACATATATAATGTGGTGCAAATTACTAATTAGAACAATCTTAGTTATAATAGTTTCATATAAATTATTACGTTGCAATTATACTCATGATAATAAGACAGTAGGACGATAAAATTATAAATCATGAAAATTATTCATAATTTTATAAATATATTTCAAAAAAATAGAAATAGAGGTAAGAATAAAGTGATCTTAAAATACTTTTACAAATAAATAAATATATATATATAAATGATAGCTAAGAAACAAATAATTATATGCTGTGTAATTATATATATATTTATATACTAATAATATGTTTAAATATATTTTCCTACTTGTATAACATTCAAATCTTGAATGTAGGATGTAGGGATATTACAATGTCTAAATATGATTTCCATGTTTTCTGCATCATCAGATCACCACGTATATTTATTATTCTGCGTTTAATAATAGTACCTATATAGTTTAAGTGCATGTACTTGTATGCAGAGTATTCTAGAAGTATATATCAATTGTAAAGTTTTATTCTTATAGGACTGTGTAATTATAAAAAATTACTGAAAAGATATAAAAATAAATTACTTTTTGTCAATTTATATAGAGCAATTCTGTAAAGTATATATGAATATCATTGCTTCAAAAAATCGATAAGAAAAACAATTTAGATAAAAGGTAAAAAGAAACACAAAGATACTCTATGCATTATATACTATTATATGTAATTTTAGAGAGAATTATAAGAAATATAAATGCATCGCGCGATAATTTTTGCCATAATCTTTTCGTATTATATACTGTCTATATCTTTTCGCTTTGTATACTGTTAGCGCAGTGATATAAATCGGGAAATGTCAAAAATTGCAGTTTTCTTTTATTCATTTCAAATCGTAGACATGCTACAAATACTACTGCAGCATATCGTCTGTATAATAATAAAAAAAGTTAATTATATTATTTACATATTATAATTCAATTAATTCGCTTCTGCTATGACAAGTGCTATAGATTTTATAAAGAATATTGCATACTTAGCAAGGTCATCCGAAAGTAAGAAATGCTGTTTGATATTGGTTGCGAGAGAACCTGGTAAGTCCTCAGCAATTTTAAACACTCTTTTCACATTATCATATTCTCGTCGACAACTCTTCAGTGTGATCCCTGTCTTCTTTGCCACTTCGTCCATATCCTTTCTACTTTTGGATGTTATTTTCTTTCCCACTAATTCGCATATAACAATATCAAATTCGTAGTACCTGAAATAAATAATGATTTATATCAGTATCTCGTAAGGAATTAATAACAGTTTCAATATTACGATCACTAGATTACATCTTTGATTCTTACATTTCTATAAGCATTGACTAGTTTGAGGTTCTATCTAAAAGGCCAGCTGTTCGCTGGCGAGCTTAGTAGGAGTGTGAAGTAATTTCTCAAGTAGAGCATAGGTGCGATCAAGTATGTCAGATGCGACCAGCTCAAGCGGTGCATTAGTCTGTTGACATATTCCTCGCTGATGCAGAATATTGACTGCCTCGCTGGCTAAAAAGACATCCATAATAATAGATTAATAAATCCTATTTATGTGCAGGCAAGTAAATAGAAGGTTAGATTATATTCCTATCACTCACAAGAATGCCCGTCAACCCAAAGCTGATAGATTTCAGGATCGACCAGAGTGTAATTGCTAATAAACACATCAACCTCCGACAACATGTTGAGGTTAAGTTTACGCTTATTTCATTTTACACGAGTCGATCACAGACGCGAGATCATCGCAAAAGTCATACTGACATCGACTCGAGACACGTTCTGTTTGAGAAAACTCGTTTATATAAATTCATTATCATGTTTCCACGTATAAAAGTTACGGAATCTCATCGACGAAAAAGCTATCGATCATATTTACTATATTTAGGTTAAATATAATTCCATGTTGGCCACCATGTTGGCTGTGACGTTAGTACCGACGCTCGTTTGACTCATGTAGTACCGACGCTCGTTTGACTCACGAGGTGTCGCGTTTGAATTAGAAACGGCGAAACAGCATACTAGACACGGTGCGCGTCTTCGAAGACCTACGTGAAATCATATCTGTACGAATCGGTGCAAATCGGCGTCATCATCCGGCGATGAGACGAAAATAATGAAGATCTCTTATGTCGAAAGGTAATTAAATGGATATAAATGAGCGAGATCGTATTTCGATGTATAAATTGAGCGATTGAAATCGATTCTCTTCACCGGCGAACTCGTTGGCCGTGCGCGCGCGGAGATGTGCTTATTTCATTCATATATAAAGCTATTTACAACTGCCTTATATATTGTTAATGTTTTATATATTATTAAATTATATCACATTACATAGTATCATATCATATGCATTATTAGTGGATTTATTATTTATCGTAAGGAAGAGGCGATTATACGCTGCGTATACGTATATGCAGACGATAAATTTATAATAAAATAACACACACAAAATAACATGCAAAAAACTCATATTTTCTGTCTTTCGATGAATATTTCTGAGAATGCCATTCTCATGACGAATATTTCATAATGTAGTATCGCAAATATTTAATAATGTAGTATCTTTTTGTGATGTATAGATCGCCGCGCGCTGTGTAGTTAGCGGACAATTTCCTCTACGAAATGGTGAGTGCAGTAAAATATTTTTAAATTTATTATAATAATTGTGTTAAATTGAGAGAGAGAGAGAGAGAGAGAGAGAGAGAGAGAGAGAATTTTTCGCTATCGAGAAATTAATATATTCCATTGTAAAAATCGAAAAAGATAATTAAATTTTAATATAATTCTGATGAGATAATTAATATCAGTCATCAATAAAATAATTAAATTAGTTTCGTTAGTTTTGTCGTTGATTAAAATTTACATCAATTTTCAACTTTCGAATTAATTTCGAAGCAATAATTTGCAAAATACTGTACTATGTATTTAAGCGCGAGGAGTCAATTAAACTCAAAAATCATTTTTATTGCGTTACGATTCTACATTTTTTTTGCTCTTTCATTAATATCAGAACATGAAGCATGAGTGTGTTATATTTTAGATTTTAATTGGATGTTTTTGATCGGATACTATTTTCATAATTTTAAATATTTTAAAATGAGCTTTTAATTATAGTTCTTAAAATAAAAATAAGATTAGAAATTAATCTAGAAATTAATTATTATTATATTTGTATGCATAATTTTTTACAATTTAATTCACCAAGTGCTTTTAATTTCTTTGCCCTTAAATTTTAATTCGCTATTTTAAAAAGTTTTTTATTGCTTATATAAAATTCTATTGTTTAGCAAATTTAATATGTTTCAAGATAATTATATGACAGTACTTTCCTAATTATTTAAATACTTTAGAAGAAACTCTAAATTCTTAATAAAATTTAAAAAAATGCACAGCAATTCCGCAAACGTAAATTTGCTGTGCTTTCTTTAAATTCAGAATACCGTTTTTGCAACGTAGCTCCTATTTAACTTGCATTCCTTAAGAGCGTCTTCTTGCGGCATTATCAGCCGCGAATTAAAGTCGCTACCCGGCTTCAAGATACAGCTGTCGAGTAAAAAGGTCACACGATGTTACGTGGCGATACGGCCCTGTCGCATGTCAATGCTTTATCGGCGATGCATTATTTTTATTTTTTCGTCGCAATTAGTAAATGCTTGATTAAAGTAATCGCCGGACTTTGGAGCGAAATAATACGGACGGTGTCGTAGCTCGCGCGGACGCAATTAATTCGCGGCGAGGAGACGTCACGTAACGTTAAACTCGTTATCGTGCGGGAAACGCGCGTTAACCGGCTACGACTGCCAACGCGAGCGAATAAATATTGTAGTACCGTAACAAAACCTGGCTGGACGCCGGATTCGCGTCTTGACCGAGTATATCGATCGGGCCATGTAGAACAGAATGATGAATAAGATTCTCGTCAACTATGTATAATGAGATAAAAAGTATGATGCTTCTTCTTCTCCTTCTTCAGGCTAAAATAAACAATGTCGTTCTCTATGAAATATAGGAAAAATATCGCAATTTAATATATTATTAACTTCTCTTTGAAATGATGACTGATGTTCTACTAACTTTGAAGTTTTTCTGCAACTCTGTAATAATGTTGTTATATTATATTATAACTCGTATATATTTTCTAAAGCAAACAATAATATTAAAAAATTTTAACATAAAAAATTAATATTCTGAGAATGAATTTTATTTTATATATATAATTATGTTATTATTCCATTTAAAGTCACAGGACAGAATTATATCAATTGATTTAATGAATAATAATTGCAAACAGAAATAAAATATAGAATTTCATGAATTATTTTACTAGTTAAAAAGTTTTTTTTACGCGCGCGTGATGTATGTTATCTACATTAATTTATATTAGAGTTAAAGACAATTTGCATAAAGAAATTGTATAATTTATATTTTTATGTACGTAAAAGCATACTATAAAGTATAATAGCCCGCTCGATATACTATGTTAAGATACATATTGTATCAATCTTTGTTTACAATCTTTAATAAGAAAAATAAGGTATACTAAATAATATTTTTTATAAAATAATGGGTATACAGATTAACAAAAATTTGAAACAAGCCATGTGCATTCTATGCAAAATCTGTGATAAAAATATCGGTTCTTCTTCTGCATCATATGACATGTCGACTCATAATATTACAGACGTCATTTCCACCTACTTAACTCTCATAATCCTAGCATTAGTTGGTCACCATTGCCTCTGCGTATTAATTATAAATGTATTACAAATTAATGAGACATTGTATTTAATCATAGTTTTAAAATGTCAGTATATATTTATTTTGACTAATACATATTAACTTTTCATTTATATTCTAAAATTTTTTTTTTTAATTTTTCTAAAAATAAGATTATACTTTATATATTGTATATATATATATATATATATATACATACACACACACACACACACACACACACAATATATGAAGTATAATCTTATTTTTAGAAAAATTAAAAAAAAATATTTTAGAATATAAATGAAAAGTATATATATATATACACACAATATATAAAAAGTAAAATCTTATTTTTAAAAAATTAAAAGAAATATTTTAGAATACAAATGAAAAGTTCATACATTATACATATTCCTCGCTGATAATCGTAGACATGCTAAAAATACTACTGCAGCATATCGTTTGTATAATAATTAATTATATTATTTACATATTATAATTCAATTAATTCACTTGTGCTATAGATTTTATAAAGAATATTGCATACTTAGCAAGGTCATCCGAAAGTAAGAAATATATACACACATACATATATATATATATATATATATGTATGTATATATTTCTTACTTTCGGATGACCTTGCTAAGTATGCAATATTCTTTATAAAATCTATAGCACAAGTGAATTAATTGAATTATAATATGTAAATAATATAATTAATTATTATACAAACGATATGCTGCAGTAGTATTTATAGCATGTCTACGATTTGAAATGAATAAAAGAAAACTGCAATTTTTGACATTTCCCGATTTTTATATCACTGCGCTAACAGTATACAAAGCGAAAATATATAGACAGTATATAATACGAAAAGATCGCGCGATGCATTTATATTTTTTATAATTCTCTCTAAAATTACATATAATACTATATAATGTATAGAGTATCTTTGTGTTTCTTTTTACCTTTTACCTAAACTGTTTTTCTTATCGATTTTTTAAAGCAAGGATATTCATATGTACTTTACATGTAGAATTGCTCTATATAAATTGACAAAAATTCATTTTCTGTGTGATTAAATATCTCAAAAACTCATTCTGTTCATACTTAAAAAAAAAATATATAATATTGTACATTATACATATATATATATATATATATAATACAATATTATATATTTTTTTTTTAAGTATGAACAGAATGAGTTTTTGAGATATTTAATCACACAGAAAATGAATTTTTGTCAATTTATATAGAGCAATTCTACATGTAAAGTACATATGAATATCCTTGCTTTAAAAAATCGATAAGAAAAACAGTTTAGGTAAAAGGTAAAAAGAAACACAAAGATACTCTATACATTATATAGTATTATATGTAATTTTAGAGAGAATTATAAAAAATATAAATGCATCGCGCGATCTTTTCGTATTATATACTGTCTATATATTTTCGCTTTGTATACTGTTAGCGCAGTGATATAAAAATCGGGAAATGTCAAAAATTGCAGTTTTCTTTTATTCATTTCAAATCGTAGACATGCTATAAATACTACTGCAGCATATCGTTTGTATAATAATTAATTATATTATTTACATATTATAATTCAATTAATTCGCTTGTGCTATAGATTTTATAAAGAATATTGCATACTTAGCAAGGTCATCCGAAAGTAGGAAATGCTGTTTGATATTGGTTGCGAGAGAACCTGGTAAGTCCTCGACAATTTTAAACACTCTTTTCACATTATCATATTGTCGTCGACAACTCTTCAGTGTGATCCCTGTCTTCTTTGCCACTTCGTCCATATCCTTTCTACTTTTGGATGTTATTTTCTTTCCCAGTAATTCGCATATAACATCATCAAATTCGTAGTACCTGAAATAAATAATGATTTATATCAGTATCTCGTAAGGAATTAATAACAGTTTCAATTTTACGATCACTAGATTACATCATACTTTGATTCTTACATTTCTATAAGCATTTGACTAGTTTGAGGTTCTATCTGAAAGGCCAGCTGTTCACTGGCGAGCTTAGTAGGAGTGTGAAGTAATTTCTCAAGTAGAGCATAGGTGCGATAGTGATCAAGTATGTCAGATGCGACCAGCTCAAGCGATGCATTAGTCTGTTGACATATTCCTCGCTGATGCAGAATATTAATTGCCTCGCTGGCTAAAAAGAGATCCATTATAATAGATTAATAAATCCAATTTATGTGCAGGCAAGTAAATAGAAGGTTAGATTATATTCCTATCACTCACAAGAATGCCCGTCAACCCAAAGCTGATAGATTTCAGGATCGACCAGAGTGTAATTGCTAATAAACGCATCAACCTCCGACAACATGTTGAGATTAAGTTTACGCTTATTTCATTTTACACGAGTCGATCACAGACGCGAGATCATCGCAAAAATCGTACTGACATCGAGACCTGAGACATGTTCTGTTTGAGAAAACTCGTTTATATAAAATCATTATCATGTTTCCACGTATAAAAGTTACGGAATCTCATCGACGAAAAAGCTATCGATCATATTTACTATATTTAGGTTAAATATAATTCCATGTTGGCCACCATGTTGGCTGTGACGTTAGTACCGACGCTCGTTTGACTCATGTAGTACCGACGCTCGTTTGACTCACGAGGTGTCGCGTTTGAATTAGAAACGGCGAAACAGCATACTAGAAACGGTGCGCGTCTTCGAAGACCTACGTGAAATCATATCTGTACGAATCGGTGCAAATCGGCGTCATCATCCGGCGATGAGACGAAAATAATGAAGATCTCTTATGTCGAAAGGTAATTAAATGGATATAAATGAGCGAGATCGTATTTCGATGTATAAATTGAGCGATTGAAATCGATTCTCTTCACCGGCGAACTCGTTGGCCGTGCGCGCGCGGAGATGTGCTTATTTCATTCATATATAAAGCTATTTACAACTGCCTTATATATTGTTAATGTTTTATATATTATTAAATTATATCACATTACATAGTATCATATCATATGCATTATTAGTGGATTTATTATTTATCGTAAGGAAGAGGCGATTATACGCTGCGTATACGTATATGCAGACGATAAATTTATAATGAAATAACACACACAAAATAACATGCAAAAAACTCATATTTTCTGTCTTTCGATGAATATTTCTGAGAATGCCATTCTCATGACGAATATTTCATAATGTATATCGCAAATATTTAATAATGTAGTATCTTTTTGTGATGTATAGATCGCCGCGCGCTGTGCAGTTAGCGGACAATTTCCTCTACGAAATGGTGAGTGCAGTAAAATATTTTTAAATTTATTATAATAATTGTGTTAAATTGAGAGAGAGAGAGAGAGAGAGAGAGAGAGAGAGAGAGAGAGAATTTTTCGCTATCGAGAAATTAATATATTCCATTGTAAAAATCGAAAAAGATAATTAAATTTTAATATAATTCTGATGAGATAATTAATATCAGTCATCAATAAAATAATTAAATTAGTTTCGTTAGTTTTGTCGTTGATTAAAATTTACATCAATTTTCAACTTTCGAATTAATTTCGAAGCAATAATTTGCAAAATACTGTACTATGTATTTAAGCGCGAGGAGTCAATTAAACTCAAAAATCATTTTTATTGCGTTACGATTCTACATTTTTTTTGCTCTTTCATTAATATCAGAACATGAAGCATGAGTGTGTTATATTTTAGATTTTAATTGGATGTTTTTGATCGGATACTATTTTCATAATTTTATATATTTTAATATGAGCTTTTAATTATAGTTCTTAAAATAAAAATAAGATTAGAAATTAATCTAGAAATTAATTATTATTATATTTGTATGCATAATGTTTTACAATTTAATTCACCAAGTGCCTTTAATTTCTTTGCCCTTAAATTTTAATTCGCTATTTTAAAAAGTTTTTTATTGCTTATATAAAATTCTATTGTTTAGCAAATTTAATATGTTTCAAGATAATTATATGACAGTACTTTCCTAATTATTTAAATACTTTACAAGAAACTCTAAATTCTTAATAAAATTTAAAAAAATGCACAGCAATTCCGCAAACGTAAATTTGCTGTGCTTTCTTTAAATTCAGGATACCGTTTTTGCAACGTAGCTCCTATTTAACTTGCATTCCTTAAGAGCGTCTTCTTGCGGCATTATCAGCCGCGAATTAAAGTCGCTACCCGGCTTCAAGATACAGCTGTCGAGTAAAAAGGTCACACGATGTTACGTGGCGATACGGCCCTGTCGCATGTCAATGCTTTATCGGCGATGCATTATTTTTATTTTTTCGTCGCAATTAGTAAATGCTTGATTAAAGTAATCGCCGGACTTTGGAGCGAAATAATACGGACGGTGTCGTAGCTCGCGCGGACGCAATTAATTCGCGGCGAGGCGACGTCACGTAACGTTAAACTCGTTATCGTGCGGGAATCGCGCGTTAACCGGCTACGACTGCCAACGCGAGCGAATAAATATTGTAGTACCGTAACAAAACCTGGCTGGACGCCGAATTCGCGTCTTGACCGAGTATATCGATCGGGCCATGTAGAACAGAATGATGAATAAGATTCTCGTCAACTATGTATAATGAGATAAAAAGTATGATGCTTCTTCTTCTCCTTCTTCAGGCTAAAATAAACAATGTCGTTCTCTATGAAATATAGGAAAAATGTCGCAATTTAATATATTATTAACTTCTCTTTGAAATGATGACTGATGTTCTACTAACTTTGAAGTTTTTCTGCAACTCTGTAATAATGTTGTTATATTATATTATAACTCGTATATATTTTCTAAAGCAAACAATAATATTAAAAAATTTTAACATAAAAAATTAATATTCTGAGAATGAATTTTATTTTATATATATAATTATGTTATTATTCCATTTAAAGTCACAGGACAGAATTATATCAATTGATTTAATGAATAATAATTGCAAACAGAAATAAAATATAGAATTTCATGAATTATTTTACTAGTTAAAAAGTTTTTTTTACGCGCGCGTGATGTATGTTATCTACATTAATTTATATTAGAGTTAAAGACAATTTGCATAAAGAAATTGTATAATTTATATTTTTATGTACGTAAAAGCATACTATAAAGTATAATAGCCCGCTCGATATACTATGTTAAGATACATATTGTATCAATCTTTGTTTACAATCTTTAATAAGAAAAATAAGGTATACTAAATAATATTTTTTATAAAATAATGGGTATACAGATTAACAAAAATTTGAAACAAGCCATGTGCATTCTATGCAAAATCTGTGATAAAAATATCGGTTCTTCTTCTGCATCATATGACATGTCGACTCATAATATTACAGACGTCATTTCCATCTACTTAATCCTCTCTCATAATCCTAGCATTAGTTGGTCATCATTGCATCTGCGTATTAATTATAAATGTATTACAAATTAATGAGACATTGTATTTAATCATAGTTTTAAAATGTCAGTATAGATTTATTTTGACTAATACATATTAACTTTTCATTTATATTCTAAAATTTTTTTCTTAATTTTTCTAAAAATAAGATTATACTTTATATATTGTATATATATATATATATATATATATATATATATATAATATATACATACATATATATATATATATGTATGTATGTATGTATGTATGTGTGTGTGTGTGTGTGTGTGTGTGTATATACACAATATATAAAGGTAAAATCTTATTTTTAGAAAAATTAAAAGAAATATTTGAGAATACAAATGAAAAGTTAATACATTATACATATGCATATATATATATATATATGTATATATATATATATATATATATATATATATATATATATAATGTACAATATTATATATTTTTTTTTTAAGTATGAACAGAATGGTTTTTGAGATATTTAATCACACAGAAAATGAATTTTTGTCAATTTATATAGAGCAATTCTACATGTAAAGTATATATGAATATCCTTCAAAAAATCGATAAGAAAAACAGTTTAGGTAAAAGGTAAAAAGAAATACAAAGATACTCTATGCATTATATACTATTATATGTAATTTTAGAGAGAATTATAAAAAATATAAATGCATCGCGCGATAATCTTTTCGTATTATATACTGTCTATATATTTTCGCTTTGTATACTGTTAGCGCAGTGATATAAATCGGGAAATGTCAAAAATTGCAGTTTTCTTTTATTCATTTCAAATCGTAGACATGCTATAAATACTACTGCAGCATTTGTTTGTATAATAATTAAAAAAAGTTGTATTGTTTGTATAATAATTAAAAAAAGTTAATTATATTATTTACATATTATAATTCAATTAATTCACTTGTGCTATAGATTTTATAAAGAATATTGCATACTTAGCAAGGTCATCCGAAAGTAGGAAATGCTGTTTGATATTGGTTGCGAGAGAACCTGGTAAGTCCTCGACAATTTTAAACACTCTTTTCACATTATCATATTGTCGTCGACAACTCTTCAGTGTGATCCCTGTCTTCTTTGCCACTTCGTCCATATCCTTTCTACTTTTGGATGTTATTTTCTTTCCCAGTAATTCGCATATAACATCATCAAATTCGTAGTACCTGAAATAAATAATGATTTATATCAGTATCTCGTAAGGAATTAATAACAGTTTCAATTTTACGATCACTAGATTACATCATACTTTGATTCTTACATTTCTATAAGCATTTGACTAGTTTGAGGTTCTATCTGAAAGGCCAGCTGTTCACTGGCGAGCTTAGTAGGAGTGTGAAGTAATTTCTCAAGTAGAGCATAGGTGCGATAGTGATTAAGTATGTCAGATGCGACCAGCTCAAGCGGTGCATTAGTCTGTTGACATATCCCTCGCTGATGCAGAATATTGACTGCCTCGCTGGCTAAAAAGAGACATCCATTATAATAGATTAATAAATCCAATTTATGTGCAGGCAAGTAAATAGAAGGTTAGATTATATTCCTATCACTCACAAGAATGCCCGTCAACCCAAAGCTGATAGACTTCAGGATCGACCAGAATGTAATTGCTAATAAACGCATCAACCTCCGACAACATGTTGAGATTAAGTTTACACTTATTTCATTTTACACGAGTCGATCACAGACGCGAGATCATCGCAAAAATCATACTGACATCGAGACCTGAGACATGTTCTGTTTGAGAAAACTCGTTTATATAAAATCATTATCATGTTTCCACGTATAAAAGTTACGGAATCTCATCGACGAAAAAGCTATCGATCATATTTACTATATTTAGGTTAAATATAATTCTATGTTGGCCACCATGTTGGCTGTGACCAGCGACCTGATCACCGCGCTTTGGTCCGCCATATGACTAATTCGATACTTCGATATATCGATACTTTGATACTTCGAGAATCGTAATATTTTCAAATAGAACGGTCATACAAGAAGGCGTCGCGGCGGAGCGTGCAGTCGTATCTGAATCGCTCCGTGTTTCTCGCAATTTTCACCGCGAAAAACAAAAAGATTTTTATTCTAGTGGTGTATCTCTCGTGCGAGTAATCATCGTAGGTAAGTTGCGTAATTGTGTCGAACGTTTGACGTGGAAATTGGCGTTTAATTCCGCGTATAATTATTCCGGTGTGCCTCGCTGTTGCTGCGCTTGATTTGGCGCAAGACCGTGGCCCGTATTCTCAGCTCACATTTATCGCTAAACGTGCCTCTAAATGTGGCTTATAAAACTTCTGATTGGCTACGAGCCACTTTTAGAGGCACATTTAGCGATAAATGTGAGCTGAGAATACGTGTCTCTTGATACAATTATTATCACTTCGGCATCGACAATATCCGCGTTTGTAGTTCCCGAATCGAAATTGTCTTTACATATTTCAAGTTATCTTTTCTGCAAAGTGCAACGGGAATGTAAGATTATCGTCAGATAAATATCATAATTCTGTAATTATAGTTGCGTGTGTCCCGCGAATACAGTATGTCTCGAAATCAGTAACGTGCATATTAATAAGATATATTACATAAGATATACATTTTTTTAGTAAATGGTTAAAGAATTTAATTTTTATTTTGTAAAATATAATTTGAGAAAGTAATGTATATATAAATATTGTACTAAAAATATTGTATAAATATTTGTTTCAGATACTGCTGTGATATTCCTGATACTGTTTAGCTGTTGTTGCAGAATGATATATTGACCGTTACAACGACTGGTGAGTAAAATAATTGAATTTATCTTTTTGCAATGACCGATTATTATATGATACTTACCTGTATAAATTATTATATGAATTTTTATCATATTTTCTTGATGGCAAAACATAATTTATTTTAAACTTTGCTTTGTTAACGATAAATACGAAATTTATATACAAATTATGCAAATAATTTAAAATCTACAATAGTACATATCTATTGTAGAAATCTGTTATTATTACATGGCTTGTCAATGCATAGAAATTTATGATAAATGATAAATAGTAAAAAATCAGTCTCTTGAATTATTTCATTATTTCTGGAAAATTTTAATAAAATATATATATATATATATATATATATATATATATTAAGATATATGATAACATTAAAGAGCGCACATCAAATTAAATAATATAACTGATTTATATAGACAATAACACATATACACAAATAATTATCTTTATTATAATAAAGACAATCACTGACTAATAATAACTAAAGTAGAAATATTTAATTAATTTACTGCATATTATATTTAATAGACTATAATACCTGAGAAGCTCTTCAATCACAGTAACCAGACAAAGAAGTATACAACCTCTTCTTTTAAAAGCTTCATTTAAATCGATGATAGAAAAACTGCATAAAATTAAAATTTTATGTGCATACAATAATAATTTTTTGAATTATTAATTATTTGGGGCGCTGCTACAATTTAAATTTTATATTTATGTTATAGATCACTTTAAGCTGACATTCTTGACAACCTGAGAGGAGGAGAAATCCTAGGAGAAACATCGGGCACCGGCGGAGCAACCCTAGGGTGAGTATCGTTATTTGTATATTAATTATTATAAATCGTGTACACAAGCTTTAATTCGGTTTATTTGAATTATTAAAAAAAAAAAGAAAGAGTTAAATAAAAATATTTTTATGATTTTTTTTATATATCCTGTAAAAGTTTCTATTATAAAAAAATTGATCTTTTTCAAAATTTAGAAAATTATTTAATTATATATCCGCTCATTATTGTACGCATCAAATATAAAATTAAATGTGCATACAATAATAATTTTTTGAATTATTAATTATTTTGGGCGCTGCTACAATTTGAATTCTACGTTTATATTACAGATCAATTTAAGCAGAAGTCCCTGTGACAACCTTGGAGGAGGAGCAGGCCTAGGAGAGGCATCGGGCACCGGCGGAGCAACCCTAGGGTGAGTATTGTTATTTGTATATTAATTATTATAAATCGCGTACACGCATTAAATCGGTTTATTTGAATTATTCAAAAAAAGAAAGAGTTAGACACAAAAATATTTTTATGAATTTTTTTTTATAAATCCTGTAAAAGTTTCTATTATAAAAAGGTTGTTTTTTTTCAAAATTTAAAAAATTATTTCATTATATATCCGCTCATTATTATACATCAAATATAAAATTAAATGCGTACAATAATAATTTTTTGAATTATTAATTATTTTGAGCGCTGCTACAATTTGAATTTTATTTTTATGTTACAGATCACTTTAAGCTGACATTCCTGACAACCTGAGAGGAGGAGAAAGCCTAGGAGAAACATCGGGCACCGGCGGAGCAACCCTAGGGTGAGTATCGTTATTTGTATATTAATTATTATAAGTCGCGTACAAGCATTAATTCGGTTCATTTATTTGAATGATATAAACAAAAGAAACTCAGACAGAAAAAGAAACTTTTAAATAAATCGTATAAAAATTTCCATTTTATTTAAAAAATTGTTTTTTTAGAATTTATAAATTTATTCCATATTTATATATTGTTTATTATTGTATGCATTGGATATAAAATTCAGCGCGTACAATAATAACAATTTCTTGAAATATTAATTATTTTCAGCACTGCTATAATTTGGATTTTATATTTGTATGTTACAGACAACGTAGCTTCAATAACTCAACAACTCCGCTGTTGCGCATCGGTGCCGGTGAGTGACAACTTTTCTTTAACTTTAGAGGTAACGGATTTGTGGAGATTATAGATGTAGATTGTAGATTGTAGTTAGGTCCGTTGCCTAAAAATGGATGAGCTAGAACAAATTAAGTTAAATATCTTTTAATAAATTCTCTTAATATGCATCTGTTCCAAACATAAGTTAAAGCACAAATTAAATAACAAGAATTATAGAAAGCAATTTTTACAATTAAGAAATTTTATATAATTTATTTAATAAAGAAGATGCTAATTTTAAAAATTACATGTAATGATAATAATTAAAATTCTTATATCGCGTCGATGATATTCTAATTTGTTATAGCTCATCCGTCTATGTTTTAGAATTTAGAACTTGTTTAGTAGAATTTCATTTCTGCGCTCTCTAAATATATGTTGAATTAATGTTATTTTATTATAGATTATATAGTATCTGGATGGTTAATCCTTAAGGATAAACTTTAACTTTAAGGTTTATCCTAGAGGTTTATCCTGAAGGAGAAGGACCCTAAACACAGCATTGCCACGAGTCGCAAATGGCTCTTATGTGGCGCGCTCATTTGATGGGTTGGACGCACGTGCGTCGTCGGTTTCCGATGTGCCGCGGATCGGCATTCGCGACGTCGTCGCGTCTTCGCGTAATAGCCCGAATTCATTATTGTCATCGAGGATCGCACTTCCGATGCCGACAGAATGGGATGTCTCTTTGAGGCGTTGCGAATGCAACGTCTTCATGCCTAGTGTTTCGCGACACGAGGTGATGCCGGCCGCGTGCGTATGGCATGTACATCCACGTACGATGCTTGCGCGGTTTTGAGTTTATTCTCAAGTTTCGGCTGATTGAGGTACACGCTCTGCTTAGACAAACGGTTCGATCCGAATCGGTAGATTGTCTTGGAATCGTTGTTAATGGGTTCCTTCTCTTTTACCGTCTACCAGCCATATATCGCAATGATATTTATATTTCGCATGGGTCGGCTGACGAGACTAACTTAGGTACGATTTCAGCTCGCGAAAAGAGGTTGCACTCCCATTTTCTAGATTGTCTATATTGTTAGCATCGAAAATGGGTATCTTCATTCTTTTCGCGTCTACCTGCCTTGTGATATCGCCTGTGGTATAGCACCCTGGCGTCTCATTCGAAATCTGCCTAATCGAGTTCGAGTCGGACTGAGATACGAATAGGCACGGACAAGAGTCGAGCGAGTCCCATTCGCGTCGATTCCATCTTCTTCCGCTTCGGGCTTAATCTTTGCTCGAAAGTACCGTTGCTATCCCGACTTGTTGACTCGAAGTGTGATTTTCGAAATGTGAAATGGGCTTCGATCGTAAAATTCGGGAGTGCCGTTAAAAGTATCGCGCGTACAAGTGCGGGAGTAAAGACAATGACATTTAAAGACAATGTCGCGTGTGTTAGTCAACGGACTTTAACAACCCTGCCAATCTGAAAGGAGGAGGAGGCCTAGGAGAGGCACCTGGCACCGGCGGAGCAATCCTGAGGTATTTATTATTTTGTATATTAATTGTTATATAAATCGTGTACGCGCATTAATTCGGTTTATTTGAATTATTTAAAAAAAGAAAGAATTAGACAAAAATACTCTTATGGACTTATTTTATAAATCCTGTAAAAGTTTCTATTAAAAAAAAAAATAGTTTTTTTCAAAACTTAGAAAATTATTTCATTATATATGCGCTCAATATTATACGTCAAATATAAAATTAAATGCTTACAATAATAATTTTTTAAATTATTAATTATTTTGGGCGCTGCTACAATTTGAATTCTATTTTTTAATTACAGATCAATTTAAGCTGACATCCCTGACAACCTGAGAGGAGGTGGAGGCCTATGAGGGGTGAGAGGCATCGGGCACCAGCGGAGCAACCCTAGGGTGAGTATCATTGTTTGTATATTAATTATTATAAGTCGCGTATACACGCATTAATTCGGTTCATTTATTTGAACGATTAAAACAAAAGAGACTCAGAGAGAAAGAGAAACTTTTATATAAATCGTATAAAAAGTTTTATTTTATTTAAAAAATTGTTTTTTTTTAATTTATAAAATTATTCCATATTTATATATTTGTTTATTATTGTATGCATCGGATATAAAATTCGGCGCGTACAATAATAACAATTTTTTAAAATATTAATTATTTTCAGCACTGCTATAATTTGGATTTTATATTTGTATGTTACAGACAACGTAGCTTTAATAACTCAACAACTCCGCTGTTACGCATCAGTGTCGGTGAGTGACTTGTTTAATTTTTGAGGTAACGGATTTGTGGAAATTGTAGATGTAGATGTAGATTGTAGATTGTAGTTAGGTCCGTTGCCTAAAAATGGATGAGCTAGAAGAGATTAGGTTAAATAACTTTTAATAAGATCTTTCAATATCCCTTATATCTATTGCAAAAGTAAATTATAAATTATAAAGTAAATAATAAGTTATAAATTAAAGAAGGAAAATTATAGAAAGCATTTTTTTAATTAATAGATTTTATTTGATTTATTGAATATAGAACGCTAGTATTTTATTGAATATGGAACACTAGTAATTTTTTTAATTAAATGCGATGGTAACTTAATCTTATAACGTGCGCCAATCTTATCCTAATTTTTTATAGCCCATCCATTTATATTGTAGAATTTTGTAGTTAAACTTTGCTTTAACTGATGTAAAGCCAAGTGGTCAATTAATTAAATTACCCGTAAAGGGATGATAAATGATACATATTTTTAATTAATTTCATTTTGTTTTATAAATTACAATATATTATAAATTATATTACAAAATATGTGTTACTATAAAAATTTCAGTCAATTAATTTTGATTCAATACTTGGCTTTTTCTTGGATAAAGTAAAGTCATATTAAATTCAACATCCAACGAATGATCGTAATGTCACACGATCGTCAACGAGCGTGATATGTTCACGCTTATCTGCTGGCAATAATTATTAGCCGGCCATAGAAGGAGTTTTTCTCCTTCCTCGATCGAAATGCGTGCGTTTAACAAACCGTCAACGCAAACGGGCGCATATAAAATCTTTGCGCTTTCTATTCGCCGACAATATGTAGCCGGCAATGAAAGGAGTGTTTATATCTCCTATTTCGATTTCTGATTAGAGGTCGAGAATGTAGCCAGGAAAGGTAGGTCCAACTGGCTAGAAGAATTGATAAAGGCTACGCAAAATAAACGGCCAATACTGGCCAAAATGCGTAGCGAGAGGTACATTAGATAGTACCATTGAGAGGATACTATACGTGCAATAGCATGTAATTAGGAATGCAATCGATTCATTCGATTAGGACACGCGAGTAGAGCACGCGAGAAGGGCACGCGAGTAGGGCACGCAATTAGAGCACACGTGATTAGAGAACGCAATATTGCTAAATTTCACTCTTAAAATAATTGAATATTACTACACACGATTAAAAAATAGACATTAATGTCATCTCATTTTTAAAATTATTCTTATTATATATAAATAATTTTATATATACATATAAAATCTGAATTATTATAACTGTTATATTAATCGATTTAAATTTTAAATAAATTATAAATTTAATACAATAATTTTATACAGATATAAAATTATTATATTAAATTTATAATTTATTTAAAATTTAAACCGATAAATATAACAGTTATAATAATTCGGATTAAAATTATATAATCGGAGTAAAATCGTGTCGCGTGTATAAATGCGGGAGTGCCGTGAAAAGTATCGCGCGTTCGTTTTCATCGTGCCGAATGCCGATGAACTTTTACATAAACTTTTCGCGAGTAAACTGTTTGTTTACTCGCAACGTGCGAATTGAAAGGAAGATATTGAGAAATTGAAAGGAAGAGAAGAGAAATGAAAAAGAGGCATCGGGTGCCGGCGGAGTTACCCTGAAGTGAGTATTATTTATTTGTTTATTAGTTATATTTGGGCACTGTTACAGCTTGGATTTAGTTTCTGTTACAGATCAACATACTTGACGACTCTAACATCCCGAGAGGAGGGGGAGGTCTGGGAGAGGCATCGGGCGCCAACGGATCAATCCTGCAGTGAGTATTTATTTTCTTTTAATTATATTGAATCAAGATTTATAAAATTATTTAATTGCATTTGTGCTTATTGTTGGACACATCGAATATACGTGAAATTCTATGCGTATAACAATAAGTTTTTTAAATATTAAATATTTTATGTGGTTTTTTGATTTGGATTTAATTTCAATGTTACAGAACAACGCAGCTTAGGACCTTGGCAACCTGAGAGGAGGAGGAGGTCTGGGAGAGGCATCGGGCACCAACGGATCAATCCTGGAGTGAGTATTTATTATTTTCTTTTAATTATATTGAATCAAGATTTATAAAATTATTTAATTGCATTTGTGCTTATTGTTGGACGCATCGAATGTACGTGAAATTCTATGCGTATAACAATAAGTTTTTTAAATATTAAATATTTTATGTGGTTTTTTAATTTGGATTTAATTTCAATGTTACAGAACAACGCAGCTTATGACCTTGGCAACCTGAGAGGAGGAGGAGGTCTGGGAGAGACATCGGGCGCCGACAGAGCAACACTGGGGTGAGTATTTATTATTTGCTTGTTAGATGTATTGAAACAAAATTTATAAATTTATTTACTTATGTTTGTGCTTCTCAACATTCCTGACCAACCTGATCCGAGTGGAGGACGAAGAAGCGGACGAAGAGGAGAACGATGTGGTGAACGAAAAGGAGACCGACGAGAAGACCGACGAGGAGGACGACGTGGTGAACGAAGAGAAGACCGACGAGGAGGACGAAGAAGCGGACGAAGAGGAGAACGACGAGGCGACGTCATCGAGAGTTTGGATTTTATTTCTATGTTACAGAGCTACGCAATTTAGGACCATGGCTACCTGAGAGGAGGAGGAGGTCTGAGAGAGGCATCTGGCGTCAACCGATCAATTTTGGAGTGAGTAATTATCATTTCTTTTTAATTGAATTTAATCAAAATTTGTAAAATTATTTAATTATATTTGTGCTTATTGTTGGACGCATCGAATATACGTGAAATTCTATGCGTATAACAATAAGTTTTTTAAATATTAAATATTTTATATGGTTTTTTTTTTAATTTGGATTTAATTTCTATGTTACAGAACAACGCAGCTGAGGACCTTGGCAACCTGAGAGGAGAAAGAGGTCTGGGAGAAGCATCGGGCGTCGGCTGAGCAACCCTGGAGTGAGTATCGTTATTTGTATATTAATTATTATAAGTTGCGTATACACGCATTAATTCGGTTCATTTATTTGAACGATTAAAATAAAAGAGTCTCAGAGAGAAAGATAAACTTTTATATAAATCGTATAATTTCCATTTTATTTAAAAAATTGTTTTTTTAGAATTTATAAAATTATTTCATAATCAAGGGAAATCAAGGGAGACTCTATATTTCTTTGTTTCCGCAACACATGATAAAGAACAGAAAAACACTACTTCAACAAAAAAATATCATTTATCGATACTTTTTGCAATCATTACAGCTGTGTGTTCTTTATAATTTATAATATTTCTAATATTTTCTACACTTGAAATAAGTATATATAATTATATGAAAATAAGTATACTATATATATATGATGTAATAGTGATTATAAATTGGAAATTATAATTTTGTTAAAGTTTGAAGCGTCTTCTAGTTTTGATAAAGCAATTAATTTACTTGCTTCTATTTATTGCATGTAAAAACAAAGCATTATTGTACACATTTTATTTTCGCGCAAATTGTGATTGACTAAAGAATCGTTATATTTGAGAACATTTCTCGCTTGATTTTCTTATAAGATTACTTTTAAATATAATTAATCTGTTGTTATCTAATAATAATAATATCAGAATAAACATGTTGTTAAAACGCGAATCTATCAAAACTATCATATGAAAGTATGTCATAAGCAAATAGTATATATATATATATATTATACATATCTCTTATTTATATATACAATTAATCAAATAGAATATATTTGTACTCTCTATAGGAAAAAGTAAATTACCTTATACTTATGATGTAATCTTATTTATCAACAATCAATTATCTTCTTCAAGGAGCTAAAAGTTTATTCGCAATTGCTAAAATCTTGAATAGTGCAGTGAGTCAATGATGTAGATATATTATCTTTAATCTCATCGGTAATATAGAGAATTGTCTCTCAGATAGCCATGGTCGATAATGCACTGACTTTGTTTAGTGCCGAATGATAGCACTAGAAGGCTCGGGCGACCTTTTCTTTTCAAATTGCAACTGCGCACTGCGCCGATCCGTTGGCGGTGGTCGACGACAAAGCGCGGGTTCCGGTTTAAGTTGCACTTTAGATGCGAGTGGACGCGCATCTCTCCTTTCGGGTCTCGGTTACGTTTTGTGAATATCGGGCGCATGTACAATCAAAACGCGAATCGAGTCGATTGTGAACGATCCTGCGATGCGAATTGTGATTGCACGACGCGAATGATCAGTGAGTCTTGATACTTCTGTTTTTTATACATATTTTATCCCGCAGAATAGGTGGAACTTTCGAATTTGTGCCGATAAATTATAGCTAACGGAACCTCTTTGTTCTAATAACATTTTATATAAATCAAACTGAAGTATTAGAAATTGACAAGTATTACTTGCGCTTTAGATTTTCATCTGCCTTTTTTTGTATCAGTAAGTGGATATATTTATAGAATGTCTCAAACCAGTCCATATATCTTCTCAACTGTAGATTTTTTGATCGATCGAACGTCATTATACGTAGAAAGAAACTATTCCACTTTTTCTAATATAGCTATTTTAGAAGAATATTAGAAGAATAAAATTGTACATATATACAGTGTTGTTGAATTAAGAATGTTATTCTTTTTACATAATTCTATTTTCTGACAATTAATTCTGTTATGCACAATGCATTATCTATCATATTACTTTAGCAATATTTTGCAACGGAAATTTTAAATCAAATTAAAATTTGAAACAATCCAAACTTGACAACAAAACTTGACAATTGTTTTCCTCCTATAATTACATTTAATCGCAAACCAATCTTTCCGTAGATTAGAATTAGAAATTCGATGATGCTATCTTTTATAATTATTTGATTTTTAATGCTATTTTAGTTTTTGCAATTATCTTAATATTATTACAATGTATCTCAGAATCTCAATATCTTAGTATCTATAATTATTTAATTTTTAATATATCTCTCAGTAACTGAATGCATAAATAAAGCTAATAAATAAACTATGAAATAGAAATATAAAGTAAAATAATTGAGTTTCGTTTGAAATTGAAGCCGTGTGAAATTGTTTGAAGTTTCGTTATATTTTAATAACAAGAAAATGTGTTTTAGAAAATTTTTCATTTTTGATCTTATATCTTGGAAAATAACTTGTCGAGAACATTTTCGTGAAGGAAAGATCAGTTCGACAATGGTCGAGGAATCCGTGCGGTTGAAAGGAAGTATAGCCTTTATACTGCGGGATACTTTTATATATTTGACAGCCTTCGAAGGGAGAAAGATGAAAGAATGCACAAAAAGTGTAGAAAGTATAGCATAAACGGACAGCGCGTTTTTCCTTAAATATTCAATCCTTTATCGCTAACTTTAGTGCAATTGACTAATAATATACAACATTTGAACATCTTAATATTGAAAAAATAAAATATGGAAAATAAATAATATGTAATATGTATATTATCCCGCGTTATAATATTGTTATTTACTGTTTTCTTATTTTTTACTGCTAATTAATCTTTTTATTAAATTTTTTTTGTATTATTATAAAAAAATACTAGTTTACTAATATTATATAATAATTTAATTATTTTTTCTGATAGAATTATTGGGGTTATTTAAAAAATGTTTTCCTAGCCCATAGTTTATATTCTTTTATTTCACAAATTTCATATATTTTATTGGACAAAAAATTAGAAAACTTTTCGAACAATTGAATATTTCTTACTATTAATATTAATTAACCAATAACAAAACTACTAAAATTAATAGATTAATAAAGTTTTTTGCCAACATTTATTTTAATCTCACATAAACAGTTATTACACACATACTAATAAACTAATAGAGTACTTTTTACTCAAATTTCTTTATTAAAAAAAAGAAATGCGATAAATGTATTCTATTTAATACGAAATAATCAAAATGAAATATTTCTATATTTATTATATATCTATCTTGTCTATCTTGTTTGTTATTTTTTGATAGATTATTTTGATCAATTTACTTTGATTTATATTATATATATTATATATATTTACATATTATTATATTTTTTATTTATTATATATATATATATATATGTAAATATATATATGTGTGCGTGTGTTATGTATATTTTATATTTTACACACACACACACACACACACACACACACATATATACACACATATATATATATACAGATATTAAAAACAAATAATAGCAAAATTTTCGCGCAAGAATTGTTAAAAAATATACATATATATCATCGAAAAATAAACTCTCGGATTAAAGAGGACAACATAGAACTGAGCATTAAAAATCCACTTATCAAGCGACATTATATCTTTGTCAGATCTCATCAATGTGAATTAACCTCATCCTTTCGGTGCCGCAAGCCGGTCAAGTTTCAACTTGGAAAGATTGTTTCACTCGAGCTCCTGCCAGAATTCTGAGACTCTCAGAAGGACTGGATGCAAGGAGATATTTTACTTTTTTATATTTTATTTTTGATTAAAAAATAATGAAAGGAAACCATATATATTAAAAAATAATGAAAGAAAAAAATATATATATATGTATATATGTGTTTTATAGAAAAAATTTTGATTTAAAATAAATAAGATAATGTGATAAAAAAGTAACGTGAAAAGCGATGTGTGTATGTATGTGCGTATGTGTGCACGCGTGCATGAGCGACAATTCGTTGCATGTCACGTCGTTTGCCAATATAATTGTATTCATCGTCGTTGAGTGGGCAAAGAATATGCATGTAGTGCAATGACCTTTTGCGGTCTCTTTCCTTGTATTAATACACCACAGGATACCATATGCACTTTTAGCGTGATATTACATATAGATTATTGAAAGGGTCGGTTCTCACATATACGTATTATTCAAATTATACTGAATAATAAGCAGAAGCAAGACGAGGTTCTATTTTTGACTTCTATACCCCTCCGCGTTGGTTAATCCGACATCTATCATTATGAATTATCGATGCCGTAACATTATCGAATATGATTTTATTATAGAATTTTATGAAACTAAATTCAAGTATCTGACATAAATATGTAATGATGATAATCGGATTTTCGTGATGACCGTTATTCGCAAAATGGACTGATATGTTAGTAGCGGATATAATGAGTGAGATGGAAATTATTTTCTTGATAATATTCTTAAAATATTTTTATGATTTTGAATTTCCCGAGAAAGTTTCTTTATATCTTTATATTTTAAGAAATAATTTATTGTATAATTAAAAAAAAAAATTTATTATTTAATTTATTACATAAAAATTACTATTTAAAATCAATTTTTATTTAAAATTTATATCAATTTTATTAATCTGAAAGAATAGATAATATGAAACTAATTAATAATTAATCCATTATTTAATGAAAGTATAAAAATTTATTATTTAACTTTTTCAAATATAATAAAATTATATGACATGTGATTTTTATTATATAATATTTTCTATTAATTATAATCTCATGCAAATTACTTATAATAATATTTGATATTTTTTATAATAAAAATAAAAAATTTGTTAGTTTGTTTATTAATGATCTTATTTAATATAATACTAAATACAATTCTTTTTTTAAAGTTTTGTCAACTTGAAGGAATTAAAGTTGAAAACTATTTTTTATTAATATATGGAACTTTATTTAATTTATTAACTTTTATATAACTAATATATAAGATTAATTAATATAAAGATAGATTGTAAAATGACCAATAAAGAATCCATTACTTGTTTCACAAAAAAGGTATTAATTTGTAAGACACAAAAAAATTATTATTAAAAGTGAATGAAAAAATCTTGTCGAAAAAATTATTGCCGGATTACATAATCAAAGCAATTTTTGTCGATTTAAATGCTCCTTAAGTAAGATATCAAAACGAATATATCGCAGGTTACGATGCATAAACAGCACACTTTGTTTCGCGCGAATGTGATCATCGAACTTATCCTGTCTGTGACTTCTCACTCAATCTTTAATCGGCCGCGCGCGCAAAAGCGCAGCGCAGCATTGCAATCGTGCACAAATTAAACAACTATGATCTTCGATATCTCGTATATATTAGCTAATATTATTGCGTCTCAACATTCGATATAACTGGCAGTAAATATCGAATGAATGCAAAGCACAGACTAGACGATAATAAAGCTGCAGAGATGAGATATATTTGATCGATTAAGTCACTATAAAGGTCATAATGTAAAGAATGTTTTATATTATTATTTATTGTTATTATTCTTTTACTATCTTCTTTTTGATATATTAATTATTTTGGCATATGCTTTATCATTATCACTTATGTGGCACATATAGAATTTTTGATATCATTAAATGGCTTATCTGTACCTTCGGGCCGATTTTTTTAAACATTAAAATGTTTATAAAATCTTGAAATAATTTATACATTCTAATTCAAGGTTTCTAAATTTTATTACATTTTGAAAAAGTTAAAAAAGAGTTAAATATTTTCTTTTAATAAGTATTTATAGGATAAAACATACATAATATAAAAAATAGTTCGTATAAAAAAAATAGGATATTATAATGTACGCAAATAAAAAAAAAACAATTTAAAGGATTTTTAGTTCAGGCTTAAAACTTAGAAAGAACAAAATATAAGGAAATTAAGTCTTCCCAAAGATTATTTGAATACTTAAAAGTGACCTATTTTTCTATGAAAGTAAAATTGATTTAAAAAATATATATTTTTTTTATTTTTATAATATAAAAAGGGGGAAGCTTCATTTCTACAATCTCGATTGTCAAGCTTTGTTTGACAACCGACAACTTCTATTGCTGACAAACGATTGACAAGTATATGGTACACATGTAATAATTTAAAATATGAACATACGTTTTTGTGTGTGTGTGTGTGCACACATACATTGTACACACGCGACTTTATTGCATGCATGCATCTTCCATAATAAAAATTAAATTGTTTGGGCATTCCTTAGTGAATAAAAAAAAAAAAAAAATTAATAGAGATCTATATAATTATACAATTTCATAGGTTTGCAACTATCCATGGAAAGCAAAATCCATAGCACTTCACCCGATGCTTTCAGTTTAAAACAAAATCTATAATTATACAATTAGCCATGGGTTTGCAATTGTCGACACAAAACGAGATCCATCCCACATTGTTCAATGTTTTCAATGTGAAAAAAGTGAAATCTATATTTATACAGTTCCACATAAATTTACGTGTGTACTTCTGTTCTTGCATCGACAAGATTCTTATAATCAAATAAATAATAAGCACCAGTTATAAAATCTTTTGAAGATTACTTACAATTTGAGTTGTAATGTGCACAATAATGTCATATGCGTACATAAACATATATACGTTTATATTTTAAATTATTATATGTGTGCAATAATGTTTGTAGGCAATCTCTCTGTAGGCAATCGGAATTATCGACAATCGAAACTGTCGACAAAACGATGCATGCAAACAAAACTATTGGCAATTAGGATCATAAGTAAACGAGACGCTTCCTATAAAAAATTTCCTATAACAATTTTATTATTATTTATTATAAATTTATTAAAATATAAAAATACATAAGAATAATATATGATAAAATAATAAAAAATATTATTCTTTATGCTAATGACATTTCTTTCGTTATTTATTGCTATAGTCTTTTTACAAAAATTATTTTAGGATACAAATTTTAACATTTAAAGTAGGAAAAGATTAAGATTTTTTAAGTTTTTTAAATTAAAAAAATAAAATTACATAATTTTTATAATGTTCGGATAAATCGATTATATTTTAGTTACTTTACATATAAAAATATTAAAAGAGTTATCAAAAAATTAATAGTTTATGAGATATTTCGTTATTACAACTTATTTAGACATATTATGTAAAAATATATCATAATGTATTCACTCTTCTATTGAAAAATTTGCTAAATTTTTCAAAATGATAAAAAGAATCAATTGATATCATTATTTTTATAGAAATACAACATAGTATCGATAATATGCAATTATATTTTTTAAATAGTATAATAATTATTTTTTTATTAACTAATTTATTTCATTATTCTGTATATAAAAGTATTAAATTAATATCGTCGAAAAATGTGAAAACTTTATGATTATATTATTATATATATTTTATGTCATAACAAATGTTAAAATACATTTTGAAATATCTCATAAATGATTTATTTTTTAATAATTTTATTGTAATTTATAAAAGTATTGAATTAATGTCATCAAAAAGTACTTTTAAAGATATATATTTTGTCATAACAAATATTAAAATAAATTATAAATTATTTTATAAGTTATAATTTTTCTGATATTTTTTTGTTTCTTAATACTTATACATGTAGCATAATTAAGAAACTCGATTTACGTAAAAAGATTATATGATTTTATTTAAATGACTCAAGATTATTTTAATCTTTTACTGAAAAAAAGAATTTTCGACAAAATTTTTACTGACGTTGTTTATTCGAAACACAGATATAGTTTTATATTTTCTTATCAAATTACATTAAATATTTAAAAAATCATGAATATTTGACGATGAACAGCCTTTATACAGACACAAATATGTTAATAGAAATAAGAATAATAAAAGAAATTTTTTATTTTTTAAAAATTCTTTCTGCAATGGCACGTATAGGTTACTCGTGTTCTCTCACAACTTTGCTCCTTCACTGTTTAAAAGATAATTAAAAAAAATTTCACGTCGCTGTTTTTTATTTATATCTTTACCACTTTAAAGTTCTTTAACGTGCAGAGCCATTTGTATCACTCTAAAAGAATTTTTTCAAAATTTAAAAGGTTTAAAATTACACGCATACACACACACATACACACACAATCACATATATACGGATGCTTCATGTGTATTGTTTTTATTTCTTGAAGCGATTATTTTTTCTGTTTTAAATTTGATGAAATTGTATTCGATGTTTTTGTTTGTTTTTTCTTCCTAAATTTTATTATAAACACGGGAAAAGTTTATTCAAGAAAAGATTGTTTTATTTTTATTTTATTTCTTTTATTTTATAATCTGTGAAAAAAGACATTTTTTAATAATTGCTTATGATTTCCAAACCTTGTTGCTCGAAAATATTATAATATGCCAAATAGCAAGAAGAAAAAACTCAATATTTCCGCAATTTAATTTAAAATTCAATTTTGACATTTACGCTAAGGAAAAATTCAAAGTTTTGCAGAGAATCTGTCATTAAAATTAACATGAATTATGTGAGACTTTGCACATACACACACACACACACACATATGTATATATACATGAAAGATGAGTTATAGATTGTTAGTTCATCGATTATTCGAATGAGGGTTCTGACACACGTTGAGAGCTTAAATGAGCTTAAAATATGTACTTATCATATTTAGAAGGTTCACGTGGATAATGGAGATCCGCGTGAGATAATCCTAAACGGTGAATGAGAATATATGACACTAATCAATGTCATAATGTGTACTATAGCTTGAAATAGTATGTGTTAGCCGTATACGGATATGCCGATATTATTCCGCCATCCCTTCTGTGTACAAAAAGTCCCCTTTTGTATTCTTTGTAGATACTTTCTCACAGAGCTTGATGCGACTGCAGCCGACATGCATTTTGAAGTTTGTCAAGCACCCCTTTTTTTAAATTTATGAGAGGGCATGATTATGCGCTTTGTCATTCACGATAAAGGCAGTTTGATTTCTAATTCTTATCTTTCTTGCTGTCTCTCTCTTTCTTTCTTTCCTAACACAAATATTTTATAGAAGTTACAATAGTAGCAGATAATTTTATTGCATAAAGTATTTTTTATATATTATATAATATTTTATTACTACAAAATATTATTAATGGTCCCTTTTCTGGCTAGCATTAGCTAGTATTGATAAATTTATGAATATGTTATTCTGAGAATTAATTATAATATAAAGAATTTTATAGTTAAATCACAATTGTTTTTGAATATCTTAAATTAGTATTAGAATTATTAAATAGTTAATAATTAATAATTAATAACTACACATATAATCAATATTTGCAAGTTTGATATTAGATGGAAGAATTAAAAAAAAGATTATTTATTATTAAAATTATATTATTCGTAACAAAATGGGACATTGCCGTTAAATGGTTAGCAGAAATACATGTATTTCATCAAAGATTATTTATAATACTCAGTAATATAACAATAGATAATATGATTGCTGATTTATTCAGTAATAAGGCATATATGTATTTAGATTTGTATAAAGATATGTGTGACATATTTTTTAATCCATTTCGTTATTCAGTTAAAAGCTGAGTAGAGTAATGTATTGAATTAAAATCTGTGTTTGAATATATATTATCACAATACGGTATTGTATTGAAAACTAATTATTCGTTAATCATGTTTGATTAAATATCTAATTTTACTTTAGTCATCGCAATATTGCGATATTAAACACTGTTTTTGATATTGGATATCGGTAACATAAATAATATGTGTTTTACTCAGAAATAACTTCATATTCGCAAGAACGTCATACATTTTTATACATCGACTTCGCTCTTTTATTAAATTATGTCGAGTTCAGGCGATGCGCTATCTCTTATATTCACTCCGAACGATTTTCTTGGCTTTTTCCGCAACGTTGATTTGACGACGAACCATTTCAATCTGTCTGCGAAGCGATAACAGTTTTAATAAGACGCAGATGTATGCCGTACATCTCCGTCGATCTCCTGTATTTTACCTTTCGAATGCCATTAAAGTATGCGCTCTTGTCATCGGAATCGTATTATCGGTTCTATTTTTTCATGTTTTTGCGCAACTTTGATTATTAAAATTCCGATTGGACGAATATGTTAATCTCTATTTTTCCTGCATCTCTGTGTTTTATTCGCGTGTATTTTTCGATCGAAGCTAACCAAGCTCGTTTTTCTCCTTGCATATAAGAGATTGTATCCCGGTGCTTTATATCTGCTCCCAGTCTATTACTTTTTACTGCATAGTCCGCTGATCTCTCAAGTCGATCGTCTCGCGGCTTTTTGTGCTCTGTATTTTCTCTATGCTTAACACTTCATTTTTCTCTTTTTCCTCTCTTTTTCTTTTTCTCTCTTTTTCTCTTTCATCTTCGGTATAAATTTTTACTACTTAAAAGTACAATGCCAAAATAAATTATTATGTGGTGGAAAAATTATATATAAATTATATATTTATCTCGAATATTAATCGACTATTAAATAAGAGAAGTAATCTCTCTAAAGTTAAAAATATGGACGCACAATGCTCTCGGAATAGCTGCGGTGTGAGTGTGCCGCTTTATTAATGCCGGAGTTTCGTTCCCTATTCCCCCTAACGAACCCCTGTCTTCCGTGAGTGAACCCTCGATCCCGCTATGATAGGGGACATAGTAATCAAGTCGAGTGAGCAATAGCAGGATCAGAAAACGTATTTTAACGATATACATTTTTAATCGCACACAATATGATATGTTGCTACTCTGACTAAAATATAGTTGAATAAGATTTTGAACATATTTATTAAGATTTTTGAACATATTTATTAATTTAAACTTTATTTAAAAAAAAATGAAAATTCAAAGAAATAACCTATTAGTATTATCTATTTTTTATCGTTGAAAAAAAAGACGTTTTGAATTATTTTATCACGATCAGCTTGTATATGAGTTATAAAAAAAAACATATCAAAATCTTATAATTTAAAGGTACTTCAGTATTGCGATAGTGTACATAGTGAAAAATATTTCAAAGTAGCAATGTGTACATAACGATATTATTAAAGTGGATGTTCAACACTCTGTTTGTTCTACTTCGTCTCTCTCGCAGTCTCGCCAATACACGTCATAAATTAATCGACAATATTTTTTTATCACCCTTCGACGATCTCGCGTTATTCTTTTCTCGCATTTATCGATTCGCGAGCCGCGAAACGAGACACGCACTTCTGCATATAACGATCATCAATTTCGCGCGTGACGACACCAATGACTCGGATCATTGTTCAATCTATTTACGCGGTTCGACGTAAATCCCTCGACAATCCTCGATATTGCGCGGGTATCGAACAGGTTATTTCGCGAGTGACTATCCCTTGACTTCTACAACGCTATGTGCTTTTCATTTATCATAATGAATAAATATTTGGATCGGAATGTGCGCTGATGCTTTGAATCCATTATCGGTCACGCTAATAATGGATGTGATCATGTGAATAATCCGCGATTTAATATATAAAATCGCGCCTCGATAGCGGTCCTGTCATTTCGCATTATTGACTTCATTACACGTAGTTTGTTTAAACAGCGTGGCATCAGCGAGAGCTAACGCAGAGATCGACAATCGAAAATTCCCATTTCGCTGAAAATTCGACGGAATTATCATTATTATTATTTGCGTCAAATAGTATTGCGTTAATAGTATTATTGCGTCAATAGAAATTTGAGAAATGTATGGCATTGTAGAGAACAATAAAAATATTTTATTTATTTATAAATATAAATCTTGCATTTTTACTTTTGATTTTTTAAGAAGTTATTTAGTTTAAATACTTTATTTCAAAAACAAATATACAATGTAATGAAAATTCTTTTTAACAGCTGATTTGACACCACGTGTTACTTTGGAAAAATATTTATCATCAATAAATTATTATCAATTTGAATTGGTTCGTTATCTACATATAAAAAAAAAGTTATTTAATAATATCTAGTTAAAGGCTTTTCGTCTCTCTAGTTAGATGACACCAGTTAATTATTCCTTTTTTTAATATTATATTTCTTAAATGTACTAGCTGTCCTATATTTTGATTTTTAACGGAAATTTTGATGGATTCTCTATTTATAATTTTATTATTTATAAATTATAAAACTAATATTTTAAAGGTCGATAATATATAATGTTATATTGGAAAATGAAAAAAGCTCTTTAGAGAAGAATTAAATTTTATTAAATATAATTCCATAAATATAAAATTGAACTTTGTTTAATTTTGTTGTGCATATTTGATACATGTAAATTTTATTTTAAATTTTATTAGCAAGATATTCAACGATGAGATTGAAACTTTCTGGCTAATTCAATAATTTATTATATGAATATATAACATAGATAAATTTAATTTTAATTTTAATTTTAATTTTTTTCATAATTACGTATTTATAAATATGCTGTATATCTTTCGATTCTGTATTTATTGAAGACAAATATCAAATTTTCTATATTAATCTTTATAACATGATATTAATTTATAACGCGTAATGAGTATAATTGAATTTTATTAATAATTTACAATAAATAAAATTTGTTTTATTTTATAATATATGTTTATTTATCAATTATTTATAATAGCTTTTTAATTCTAAATTTATTAATAAATATATCATTAAATCTTTATGATAAGAATAAAGTCTTGCTATAGATGTAATTTTTAATACGTGGACAAGCATTAGATATGGCAAGAACATTCTGTTAAAAACCAAAATTCCGTCAATTTAATCAAATTATAATGAATCGGATTTCTATTTATTGCGCCACTTGCGTCACGTTAGTTATTTTTGTAACTGATAGCAACAATGATCGTTTAATCTGGCGGTATCGAGTATAGCATTCGCCATAAAAGGGAATAATCGCGCGTTGACAAATACGTATATATCCCAAAAATAGCTTAATGACATTCAATCGCTTCGAATGTACAGTAGCCGTTGACTGTTAATTATTGACATTGCCCGGTAAAATATTGTTTTAAACAATTTCGCCTGTCCAATAATTTACAGCTTTGCACGTCATCCGTTATTATCGGTTCGTTTCATCTTTTCGAGTATGGACTGAATGTGGGAAATTAAGTAAGTTTGTGAATTGTTTTAGCTCGAAAGAATGCGAATAATTATTATACAAGTATTAATTATGTATTTAATTATTCAGCTTATATAAATGTTTTTATAAGAAAGATATATTATTAAGATTTAGATTGTTAATATTATTCAGATTAAAACAATATTTTAATTACCATTTTAATTTAATTTTAATTTTTTGGCAATATGAACGCTACAATTTTATTATATGAAATTTTAATATTTCCTTTCTCTTCAAAGGACAAATTTTGTTAGCTATTTGATCTTAGAAAATTTTGTTAGATATTTGATCAGATATTTTAATAATATATAAATGCAAGTAATAAATTTAAAATGTATAAACGTTAATTTTATTATAAAATTTTAATGTTTTTGATATTTTTAAAGGTTATAATAAAATTGTCTATACAAGCCAAAATTTGATTTAAATATTTGTTGAACAAATATTTGTCAGATATTTAATCAGATTTAATCAGATCATTTGTCATCAGGTGTTTTTAGGATAAAGGATTATAGATTTCAGCTGTCAGATATTTTTGGCAATAAAAAACTATAAATTTTAGCTGTGTGGACATCTATATTTTATTATGTAAAATTCTGACATTTCTATTCTTTTTAAAAATTATAATAAAACCATTATTTTTGACTATTATATATATATTCTTTAATAAATATTTTTTATTATTTAATCAGATATTATTGTTGATAAAAATGTAAATTTTGGCTGTATGGACGTTAAATTTGTTGTAGAATTATATACTATATAATACACACGAATAATTAGGAACATCATTAAAGGCTACATAGTCAAAACTTGCGAGTATTTTCTTTGTACTTTGTACGATTTCTTTTTTTGTATACGAAAATATCTGATAGAATATCTGCACACGGAATAGAGTTTTACAAATTTGCAAACGGTTTTCTTACATTCTTTGGATAAAAATAATTTATAGGAAACAATATAAAAATAAATTCAAAGTTCTTTCTGTTTGTAGTAAGTTATTGGATTCCGATTTGTGTTGTTTATATTTCTATCATATTTCTAAAAAAAAATATATGAACCAATATGTTATATAATTTTCCATAATTTTTAATATTGACTATATATACATATATATATATATATATATATATATATATATACACACACACGTATATAAAATTAGTAGATAGTAGATATAGTAGACAGATAAAAAAGATTATATAGGTAGAAATTGATAATAAATGATTTAATTATGGAAAACTTTAACATTGTGTTAAATTGTTGCTGAAATAATAAGTAACAAAAAGCGATTTTATGACTGCATATATGTATACTTGTGTGAGATATCTCTATCAATATTTCTTATTATACACACATCAAGACATAGGTATACAATGATTTATATACTTGGAACACATACGTGTGGTGGTTCGCGATCAATCGTTATCGATCACGCGCGAACGATAGCTTCGGAGTGGCTGACCTAGGAAAATGTTTGTTTAAAAACCATATTTCTCTGCTCGCCGCCGATGAAACCGTAGGTGCGGGTAGGTGCGATCCTATAGATTTTTCTTCTTCATACGAACCGACTTACCGTTCTCGCGATTTTGCTCAATCCCGTATTTTATCAAACTCTTCCTTCCATCCTATATCAAACAAAGTCGATTTTCCTACTTCTTTTTATTTTATCATTTGGATGTAACTTTATGCGTTTGTATAAATTTTGATATGAACGATTCTACTAAATAATATATCTCAAAGATATAATATTCCAGTGTCAAGAATTTCATATTATATTTACTTCAAGTAAGATAAAAAAGTACGCTGTTTTTTTTCAACTTTATGTGATAAATGTGATAAATGTTTAGCATCAATGTAGCTTATAAAAGAGATTGCGCAATATAAAAATTTCCAATGATTTAATAAAAGGAGGCAAGGAGTATAAGGAGTAGCTAAATTTTACTCGAATCTCTTTTTACCAAAAAAGACACGCTTATATTGACATTCGTCAATTCCATCTGCAAGATAAAATTTGTCGAATTTATTGACGACACGTCAGTTTAAGCTTAAGTTTATCCATTCGTGATGCAAAATTTGTATTAAATTTGAAACGTTTTGTTATAATTTTCATTTGAAAAATTTGAAATTTTTTTTTATTCGTTTAAAACAACTAATTTAAATAACTTTTATATACATATATACACATACGAAGCTTAGTTGTGTTAATTAATAATGTTGACTTTGTAAAATAAAAATGTAAAATAATGTATAATGTAAAAATATAATATAAAATAAATGAATAAATAAAGAAAAAAATTAATAAAAATTAAAAAAATTTATTGATGAAAGAAAAATAAAATATAAATATAAAAAATAACATAAAGTGGAAAAATTATAGACAGAAATATAAGACAGAAATGGGATATAAAATAGCGATGTAATAGGATTAGTGAGTATGCGTGAGGTGAAATGAAAGCAGAGTGCTGCGTAAAAACTAGATAAAAGTTTCGCCTTTCCTTAGTTTTCCTCAAGTTTTCTGCAAGTGATGGTTAGATCAATTGTATCGTTTGTATCAATCAAGAGACATGAAAAATGAATTCAAAGAGTGCTGGCGCACGTGACGTTTTAAACGGTGATTCATAGATGATATCGTGCGGGAACGGTAAAAGAATGGGAACGGGATAAGAAAAGGGGAATGCGCACGATACGTTGATTCGACGTATATTAATCGAATTTGCGTCATCGCGGATTTTCACGTGCGCTCGTTGCGTTCGCATTTTTCATTCGGCCGTAGATGAAAATATTGGTTGTTTTATCTCCATTTTCTGGTGGTTCAATGATAACGTCTCGCCCGTCAAATGAAATATCATCATGACGTATATTGGAAAAAAAGATTTGTATTTCTTTAACTTGTTAATAATTAAAAAATATCTCGGAGTTATACAAGTATAAAATAATTTCAATAATAAAATTTCTTCTTTCAAATTCTTCGCGCTATTTACATTCTAAATGTATGTAATCTTCAACAGGCGTTTTTAAAATACAGAGCATACGTGTTGTTTTATTTTGTTCCCCTTTTTCCGTATTTGCTTCGAGAAATTTATTGGTGAAGTATGACTCACTAGGATCTAGGATATTCTATATTCTCTGTCGCCGACATCTTCGTGAGAGCATTCCAGTATATCTTCTCGAATTACCGGATAGATCTTCATTTGAATCTTCCGAATTCCTTTACACTGATCTTCTCAGAGCGTGCTTTTGATCATTCTGTATTCTGCGCTTTTATATTTTATTTATAAATTTTTTACTTGAAAATTTATTAATCTGTGTGAGCGAGATTTACTAAAGCTGCTACAAAAATTAAACTCACATGTATGGAAAAGGAAGTCTTTTGAGGGCAAGGAAGCGTGAAATACTGGTTTTAGAAATAATGCGTTTGCTAGAAACTCCTTCTTAGAGTTTGATAATTTTTCAGTAAAGTTCCAAAAAAATTCAATTTATAATTTTTGTGAAGTTTAGTATTTCTATTTATATTATTTAAAAAAATAGATTATTAAAAAAAAGTATCTTTTATGAAAGAGGTACTTGAAACGACAAAAATATTAATACATATTCTATATCATAGAATAATGTTTTTATTAAGATTTTGTTTAAAGAAACTTTTCATTAAAGAGACTGTCTATCAAGGTGACGTTTTCTAATTTTTTCTATTTCCTCGTACTTATAGCTCTTTTTTTAGGCAATGTTTGTAAAATAATAATGATACGTAGCAGAGAAATTTTCTCGCGAAATTAAATTCAGGTACATGAGCGAAGTTTCGAGTCAAGACGAGGAAAAATTCGCTCGATAGGAAATTTCGCAACATGACAAGAACAGTTTCGGCTAGGCAAATACCTGACCAGCTTACGACGGAGATCTCCCGACGGGGATCTACCTGAACTCCGCTAGAAACTTTACGGCAGAAATATGGAAACGCGTGCGGAACTTTGAACTCGCATGAGCTGATTCGTCTAATACTCGTGGCGTATTTTGCTGTGGCGTATTTTGCTATTTATATATGACAGAAAATTTATTTAATATTATACTTTCTCTTTTTTCCTTTTAGTTTTCAATATAAATATCAATAATATGAAGAGATATACAATTGAATGAGATAATTAGATTTAGCGATTAAAGAGGCACAATTAAATAAAAAAAATTGTTTCTCGTATAAAAATTAGGTAGGAGAAAGGGGGGTAAAATGACGACCTTAAGGTTTGTCGATTTTTCTTATAATTTCTCATATATATATATATATATATATATATATATATATATTAATGGAATTCAACACCACACACACACACACACACACACACACACACACACACACACACACACACACACACAATTAATTACAAATCGAGATTTATGAGATAAAAGTGAATAGTGATAATATGTACGCATGTTTATCATTTTTACGCTTTTACGCAACGAAGCCAAGAAAAAATGATAATGTATTATTTTCTTTTTTTTATATTATTTTGCGTGCACCCATTTTTCTGTGCGTGCATGCTTTACTCTTCTGTGTTTTTCAAGTACAACTAACTCAGGGGGTATGTATGAAGGAAAAAGCTTTTCTCGAGTGCTTGTACAAAGAGAGGGGGGAGGGATAAAAGAGAGAGAGAGAGGGAGAAAAGAGAGAGAGAGAGAGAGAGAGAGAGAGAGAGAGAGGGAGAAGAGAGAGAGAGAGAGAGAGAGAGAGAGAGAGAATTTGCATCGAAATCGCGAATTATAAATTGCAAGGAAATTTTAATTAACTCTGAAGTCGAAAACCAGAATATCTTCGGTACGCTATATCGAGAGAATTTATCGGCGCGTGCGATTCTATACGATGCCTGTAATGGGAATAATCGATTTATCTCGTCATGCGATGAAGCGAATTATGCATACCATGATTTCGCCAATTTATCAGCACGAACGACGTCTTTAAATGCATTCATATGCAGACAATAGATGAAAGTAAAATTAGCTAAAAAATTTTTTATATATAATTATTTTATTTTAATTAACTAATATATTATATTTAATTAATAGAAAAAGAAATTAAAAAATAAAATTTTAATAAATATATAAAGTACTATATATAAATAATGTGATAAGTATTTTCTTTTATTATAACAATATGATTTGAAGTTGTTGAATTCTATTTAATGTGAATCAACATAAAACATTAATTTGTTACATATTTATAATATGAGTATTAACTACGTAAAATACAAAGATACGATTTCACTGAGATACATGGTAACAATAGATAATAGATACGTAGTAACAAATGATGAATATTAAAAATCAAGTCATTATCAGCATTCTCCTATTTGAATACTTTGTAAAAGCAGAATTTCGTCTGTTCGTCTAACCGCTAACGAGCGAACATTAATTAAAGGTACGAATTTTGTAGCAAAATGTTAATTGCATTAGTCTTTGATATAACTCGCAATGTGTATCTTGCAACCTCCGATCTCATAAGTTCATTATGGAATTGTTCGTCGTTTCTCTCTCAATCAAAAGGGCGGGGAAGAAGTTCCTTATGAACGGCGCGCGGAATAAACTTTCCGTCGCATCATCTCTTTTTCGGTATTCGGAATGAATCCGCGGGTTCTTTGTCTGCGGATTTAATTCTGGCAACATTTACGTTTCTATCTGTGCAGAAACCAACGACGACTGAGTAAGCCAACTTTATATGTACTCAGAGATTTCTCACAATCAACTTCCTTATTTTCCTTTGTACCTTTATAGTTTCTTATCTTGTCTCTGTTCTTTTATGGGGTTTTGATTATTTTCGCTTTTGTTTTTTATTATGATAATTTGTCCATTGAGTTTGAACAAGTTAGTGAACTGTGGAAAACTGCGTTTAGATCGTTGTAGACGATAAGTTTATATCGTGAGAACTTCTGCGGAATTATTTACTTGTATGTGCAATTATTTGTTATTCTGGTATAATTAGTTTAATCAACGCGATAAAGTTGACGAACAAAAAGCATAAATTTGTTTCTATAAATACTATAAATATAAAAATATTTATATTATTTTTATTGCACATTTCTCTCTCAAATAATTTACAACAATTTTCACAAATATTGATTAAAATTTTATTTTATTTTCATGTAAAAAAGCCTAACTTATAAAGATGATAGTGTTTAATTTCAACTATCTCAATTATCTAATTAATTATATGTATTTGTGTGTATTTGTGTGTGTGTGTGTGTGTATGTGTGTGTGTGTGTGTGTGTGTGTGTGTGTAACTAATTGAAGAGACTAGAGAGGGAAAGAGAGAGAGGATGATAAAAGGGAGGAAGGAAAGAATGAAGAAAGAGGGAGAAAAAGAGGAGAAAAGAAAAAAGGAGAGAAAAAGAGAGAGAGAGAGAGAAAGAAAAAGAGAGTAAGAGAAAGAGAAAATATATTTAGTTCAACATATATATAATATCGACGCGCACTGAATGCGAATAACTTAAAATTCAAATTTTTACATTGCTATATAGATACTAAAAATAAAATAACTTTTATCTGAAGAAGTATCTTATATCTTTACTATTTAAAGAAGTAATTCTAAATATGTTAATACTTAAAGCAAACATTATATATGTACATTTGTACATGTATACGTTTTTCTCTGGTAACTCAACTGGTCACTCTCACCGGTTTACCTAAATAAAACACTCTCGAATATTAAATGCACTGTGGACCACTAGAAGAACCATTGTAATACATATAAGATAAGCTAAGCATGCGTACTCGACCTGGATGACACTCGAATTCAACCAAGGATTCAGCGCCATATGGCCGCCACTGATTCTTCGTTTGACATCTGTGTTGGCGCAACAATGGTTTCGACCAGTGGACCACGAACCTTCGCTACTTGACTTTTATAATACAATTACGATCTGTCCCTTTCTTCTTTTCCCTCTTTTACGATGCCACTTTGTTCTTTTTAGTTTTAAGCCAATTCAGGCTACGTGCCATTTCGATGTGAATGAATGTTTGAGGATTATTAAAACACTCATCTCCATCTTCTTTCCGAGAATGATCGCCACATTATTAAATTCGACATTAATTAAACGGCTCGATTACTGCTGATTTAATCTGTGTCATAGAGAATATCTCTGATATTTAACAAGCCATTTCTGTTTTTTTTTAGAAATTTTATTGCTTCGTGATCTATTAGATTATATTACATATGTAAAGTGTTATTTTCATACTAACAATTTTCGAAAAAATCTATAGGATAATATAGAAAAAAAAAGAATAAATTAAGTTAAAGAAATAGATTTAAATAATCAAATATTTATGTGGCAATGTGACATATATTTAAAGCTTTCGTAAATTTTGTAAGAAAAAAAATATCTGTTATTTCTGACGATCTCTCGTATAATGTGTATAGATTTGTAGTTTTGTCCAGCATCAAATATATATTTATATTTGAACTACTTGACTGTGGCTGGTCACGTTAAGCAATTGCTGTCCGACGGAAGTCCGAAGTTCGAAGTTACTGGGAATTCCACGTAGATCCGGTATTCTATCGGAGACGATCGCAACTTGGCATCGAAATTTCTCGCGCCGCCGAGAGAGATCGATTGCGACTACTCGGCTGCTTTCTCGTTAGATGTTATATAAGCTAAACCTCTCCGCAAAATTACTAGCAAACTCGCAACATCGAATTACTAACGGGCAAATTCCGTCAAAACTTAGCGACCGAAATTGAATATGTAAGTCTGCGTTCACGATTTCGTAATTCCGATACTCCGGGCTATAACAAGCGAATATATTTGGCATTTACGCCGCAGATTATCGTGGTTTGATAAACGGAATATAATAATACTGTTGACGATACGATGACGATTATGAATAAAAAAGGATGCTTCTCATCCATGAGAAAAATCTTGATTAATTTAGCAAGTCCCATTTTTTCAAGAAAAATTTACGAAAGATATACAAATAAATATATACATCGAGAATTATTTATTTGGGAGGGATCTATGTACGATCACCTGTTAAATATTACCTTAAATAATTATTTTGTTGAAAAATAAATTTTATGGATTTGTTTAGTTTCGAAGTTCCGACAAATCAACAGAAAAAAAGTTCTTAAATCTGTTTTTAAGATAGATTGTGCAAGGTCATTCTCACATCTTTAATAAATACAGGGTATCCCATGGGAAATTTTAAACTTTAAACTTAAATAACGTGCGAACAGTTTGCAGTAGGTTGGTTGAGGAAGGCGCGTTTGTTGCATCTGCTATGTGGATTTTTTAGTAGCCATGGATCATTCGTCGGGACCGCGTTGCGCGTTTTGAGACTTAAAGGCGTACCTAAAATGTAATGAATTTGGCAAGACGCCAATTTTGCGCGTACTACAATATCTGATTAAAGAAGCTCCCAACTTATTCTGTCATAAGTGCAGAAGTTTTGTCTCGGTCAGGTTCAGTTTTAAATAATGCATCATCAGGACCATCACAAATTATATTGACTGTGGACAATGTGCAAGCTGTACGAGACGCAGTCGTGCGAAATCCACGCTATCAGTTCGCAAGCATGCTGCAGTTTTGAGCATTAGCAAATCGACAATGCACAAAATAATTTAAAAAATTTGAAGTTTTATTCATATAAAATACAAATTGTTTAATTTTTGGACAATTTTGTGAAGAAGCTTTTTTCAGGAAAAATCATATCCAGGTTTGGGGACATCAGGTACTCCCTCAGGTGGCCTGATTTGATCCCGCTAGATTTTTTCTTGTGGGACTATCTGAAGAGCAAAGTTTATGTCCAACCACCAAGGTATTTGGCTGAATTGAAAAGAAATATTCGAAAAGAAATTGGGAATATAACTTCACAGTTGTGCAGCCGAGTTTTTGTCGATGGCATTGTTTAGAAAACTGTTCGCATAACGAGTTGCCACCTTGACAATGTGATTTTCAAAACTTAAAATCCGTATTTTCATGCTATATATTAAGACCAATAAATCTTGATTTTGAAGTGTTTTTTTAATAATTTTTAAAGTTGAAAATTTTCCATGGGACACCCTGTAAATTACCCAATGTTTGTTATAGATCTTTATTACAGGCTTCATAAAAAAATCCAATGATCTAATATTAAATATAATTTTGACATAATTTTGTGTCTGAAAGAATTCAAAAAACGTACCATAATAACTAAACATATTTGAAATGTCTGCCATTGATTTCTAGACATTTATTGTATATAGATAAATTTAATTTTATTACTAATCTCACTTCTAATAGAATCGCATGCATTTACAATACGTTGCATTATATTATCCCGCGTTTACACGTGTGCAAATATCAAATTCTTTAATATTTCCCAGAAAAAAGGTACATTAAATATTTTCTGGCATTAAAAAAGTTAAAATAACGGCAAATTGGGCATTAAAGACCGTGGAACATAAATATATGGCTTGGAGTGTTTAGATTTGAAGTTGGTTCTTTGTGTGTATTCCGAGTTTTTCAGGCAAAATCATTTTAAGATCACATAATATTAAATTGTTGGACTCTTCGTAAAATCTATAATAAAAGTTTGTAACAGAAAATAGTAGTTTTATTATAAAAAATAAGGGTGACCTTAAAATTTATTTTAAAAAATTAATTTAAAAACTTTTTTGTTATTATGTCAGTTTCTTGAAAGTAAACGAATCCATAAAGTTTATTTTTCGAAAAAGTAACTTAAGATAATATTTCAGGATATCAAGAAAGAGAGACAGATATATATATGTGTGTGTGTGTGTGTGTGTGTTTGTTTGTGTGTGTGTGTGTTTGTTCATATATATGGACCATTCTGTATTATAAGAATATTTGATTGACAGAAACATATGTTTGCCAAGTAAAGTTAAAAAATAATCTCTATATAAACGAAAATACACGTGTATTAACAAGCTTTCTCTCTGTAATCTCGCAATTTTATCGAGTAGGTCGAAAGCATCTTATGCGGCTTTGCGAGTTTAAGCTGTTAATCGTACGTGAAGGAACGAGTTTTCGCGTACGATCCGATTTTCGGTTCGGATCCAAGCTTGAATTTGTTTCGAGATACTGAAAAGCTTTCCGCTCGAGTTGAGGATTTCATATCGTATCACATTTGTAAAAACTAACGAACTAATAATATCTGCCTCGCGGATTACGTTTGCTCATAATAGCAGAATTAATACTTTGTAGTATAGTTAATACGTTAAATTTTCTTGTAGATCTATTATTGGAGGTACAATAATTATTAAAAAAAGATAATTATATTAAAAAATATTGATTATTATTGTACGTACTTGATATGTAAAAATGTCGCAGCTTGTCCAGCATGACGAAATGTCGAATAAAAAACCTATCGATGGTTATCGTTTCAAGACGTGTGTTATTTCACTTGAAATAATCTTACGAGGAATCGCCTCATGTTCAAAGATGAAGAAGAAACGTGAGAATTTCGAAGAAAAATTGACGCATTGAAAGGGGAGAGTGAATTGGAAATACAAGAACGAACGTCGCGGAATCTCGAATGCACGAATATAAAGAGTGGTGTGGGAGAAAGGGAGAGCAGGATTTATAAATCTGTACTATGAAGGATTAAGTTTATGTTATGTAAATGCGTAACGGGCTGGAAAGAAAGACGAGAGCGAATCGGATTTTTAATAACCACCCTTATATATATATATATATATATATATATATATATATGTATATAATCTCCCTAATCTACACGGCTGCATAGTAGGATGAATCGTCAATTTATAGCTGGGCAAAACTCGAAAAATCAATATTTCCAAATAAATCGCACAATATAGCAAAATATTGTATATATACTTGCACAACATATATCCTACTACAATAAGATCGGTAAAACATTTCTATGCTATAGCGATGTAATGGATTTTAGAAGTAGTTGTTTGTTGCTGAATGCGTTATAGCTTTGCATAATTATAGAAAACAATTTTGTTAGTCGAATTTTAATATTCTTATGTTATTATTTAAAAGCTAAGTTCTTTAAATTTATATATTATATGTTATGTTTATACGTTATTTTAGATTTAAAAAATTTATTAATAGTAAGCATTATTTTATGAATGATTAATATATACTATAGAGAGTATAAAAACATTATCGAGTTTGATCTCAAAAAATAATATCAGGATTCTTAATAATATCAGGTTCTTTGAAGTACGTACATTAAGCACGGTAAAAACTGTTTATTACTTTTTACAATTCCTGAAAATATTTTATCTTTTAATATGATAAATACTACCTTAAATGCGCAAACAATATCGAAAAAGATTAAATTGAAAAAATTTCTGTAAAAGTAAAAAATTATTAATTTAATTTTCACAGAAGTCAGAGAATCTCAGTTTTATTTACAATATAAACTTATATTTAAAACTCATATTCATAACATTTTTGCTTTATTAAACCATAATATATATTGCAATATAAAGCAATCTTATTGCAATTTGTGCAAATCGTAATTAATCCAGATTACGCTATACAAATATCAGTTAGAATATTGTCATGTAGCATATATTGTCAATATTGCCATATATATTTCAATATATTATTATATATTGTAAAAAAATAAAAACAGGCGAAAAAGGGAGAGAAAGAGAGAGAGGGAGAAAGGGAGATACAAAAAAAAATATAAAAGAACTCTTTCAAAGATGACGAAAGTATCTAAAAACATTAACGATTAAAAGTAGTAGGTACATATCTATATTAGATCGTTGCATATGCATTTAATTAGAGATCATAGCATTGCAAAAACTTTTCGACCTTTTCTTGCACAGTCAACAATTCTTTCTCTAGCTAAATCACGGAATCATGTCTAAATAGATTTTATCTAGCTAGATTGTATTATGCGCCGAATCGAATCTCTATCGTGTCCGTCGTAAGAAGGTGGAACGATGTTGCACTCGTGACTCGGAAGTGACGTTGAACAACACTCCACGGAGGCTCACTTCGAGACAGTCCACAAGAACAAATTGCGGAATGGGAGTATGTAATCTAAATTCTCACTGGGGACTTCCGACTATTTGCATGCAATATATACATACGTACAGGTATTGCACAATTTTTGTCATATGGCGAATTATACAGAGAATCCAGACACAGTTCGTATCAAAAGTACTATGTATTTTTTTTATGAATTAGCTAGTAACATTATGCAACAAATTTAAAACTTTTTTTGCGATTTGAATAAAATTAGGTGATTTTAATTAAGGATTTATTATTAAATATAAAATTCTTAGTATTTATAGTATCAATATATTTTCTCTTTATTTAATTTTTTTTTTGTGACCAGCTTTACTTTTTTCTCTCTTTTCCACACATTCAAATTATATTAATTTACAAAAGATACATATGTCTAATTTTTGAATATACTTAATTTTTAAATAAATGAATGTGCGAAATGTAGTTCTACTCGGATAAAGTAAGACAAAGTTTTCTAACCATCGTGTTTAAATATTACAAGTAGACGGAGTATAAATTTTTGATTCACTTGATACATGCTGCCGCGATATTTCGGTATTGTAGAACATAGATCGCGCGAATATATTAAGCAGATCGTACATGCGAAAATCGTGTTATCTCTCATGCGATAAATTCCGGCGGCGGGCGGGCGGATGTGTAAAACGGAGTGGTTATACGATTATAAATTACCTGTTCGCCATCTCTTTCTGCTAACGAATCGCGCATAATTTGCTCCGCCCGTCCCGTGTGCTAAGCGGCGTTGATACTTTTGAATAATAGAGCTTGCATCGACTCGGGAGAGGAAAAGCGCAGCAGTGTTGTCTAGTGCGGATGAAACTTGAATTCCCTTCCTGAGAGTATAAAATATTTAAATACATATTCACGTATAGTCTTTCAAATCGATGCTTATCATTATTAATGCATATTATTTGGTGATTGCATATAAAATATTGTATTCTAAATTATACGAATTAGTTCTTTTCTTTGATTAAATTTAAAAAAAATTATTATATATAGTAGTTATATATAATAGTAAATGTTTTTTTACATTTTGCCTTATATTAACTATAAAAGTAAATGATTAATAATAAGTAAAAAAAAATATATAAAGTTCAGAAACTTATTTAATATAAGCTTAAAAATATTTCTAAGAATTAATCGTCCGTTCTCGCAATTCTGACTGATTTGCGAAACAGGCGAGGAGGACTGCGATTTGTCATGCTTCCAGCATTATTCCACTTGGATGTGCTATGTATGTTTAATACGTTTAACGAGAGAATTAAGTAAGATGTTACATGACAGCGTGAGAGTCGAGGGATATACGGGCGAACGTTCATTCATCGTTGTCGTCGTCATCGTTACGTTGATCCTGGCGTGTCGAATTCTTTCACAAGCTGATTGGAATGAAAATTGATTCGTTCCGTTTAGTTTTGAGTCCTAGGGATCTGGATTAGCAGTTTTCTAAGTGAGGAATTATTTGAGAGAGAAACGTCAAAAAGAGGCAGAAAGTATCACTGGAAAAATTTTATTAAATAAATAAGTTTCCTATAGTATATTTTATATAATATTTTATTATTGATTATTATTATTTCTATTAATTATTTTTTACTTCTTATTTTGTATAAAGGCATTGATTAAATTGTTTGTTAAACGACTCTTTGAAAGGAATTTGCAATAATTCAAAAGGTCAAGTATCGTCGCGTGTGATTCCAATATTTGCATGGTACTCAGTGGATTTCGGGCTGAGTATTGTGAGTCAATCTTGTCGAGCGAGTTCAATTTATCTTACGACGAGATGTCGATCGATATCTGAAATCAGAATTCTGCAGAGCACACGATATACGATGCCGCTTCAAGAGCTTCGTGATCAAACAACCGCAAGATTAAACTTGTATCATAATTTAACTATTTATTACGTGATACATTTGCTTGCTAACAAATTATGTATATGTGTACCCATTTACTCGAGAAATGTAATTGTTATACAAGATTATGTTATAAGAAAAGACACTACAATTTTATAATTTTGTAGAAGCATTTTTCAAAAAACGTAAAATTTTATTGAAAGATTGATTGTAAAAAGGGATTAATTAATAATTATTTAATTTATAAGATTATTTAGATAGACTAAAAATAAAAAATATAATGTGTGTTATATTGAACTAAGTTTGTATAAATTAAATTCTTTTTGTACATTTTGTACAAGCAGAATAATTAAATGTCAAAATAATTTATTTAGCCAATTTTTTTGACACATTTAGCTACGAGGAGAGAAAATATTGCGGAATGCTTCAGTATTTAAATACTTTAAATTGCATTTAAATTAAATTTAATTAATTGAGTTTTATTTTATTGCATATTAATATTTAAATATCTGAGTAATGTATTAAATTAAATTAAATTTTAATACATATTGCGGAATATATGATATTGAGAATATAATGACTACGTCTTAAGTTTGCTCCACCCACGGTTTTCGTATTTACATTTCCTTTACAGATGGTACATTAACCCTCGCCACATGAATTATGAGAGCATCTCTTCTAAGGCGATCGCAAATTAGTTTCAATTACGCCGAGAATAGGCTTTGATATGATAACAACTAAAGCGAGTCATCGCGGCGATGCATCATGCTACTATTCTAAGCTTTAGAAAAGCAAACAGCATCGATGCTTTTTGAAAAAAAATTTATATTTTAAGGACAACAATTACGACTTAAAACAATTTGTGGCAATAAATAAAAAACAGTTTGTGAATGATTACGAGAAATAATATGTTAATATGACTTAATATCAACTATATTAATAATTTTTATCTACAGAGGGAATACGAAAACGAGAAGGGATGGAGCAGAAATAAAAAAATCTATAAAATATAATATATTATTAAAAACATATTAATATTTTGAACTGTATATGCAAAAGAGAATTGATCTGCATAAATGTAACAATTTTTAGAAATATGTATTTTTCAGATAATCTAACGCATAAAATACAAAAGTGTCGTAGCTTTAAATGAAACTCCAGTAAGCATCGATAATATGTATATTACTTCCGTTTTTCGCGAAAACATCTCTCAATGAAATTGATACTCGACGCAATTACTTTTACATATCCGCGAAACGCGAAACATCGCTGGGTGTGAAACTGCAGCGTGTAGTCGGTATATCTTTTTGCGACATTAATATGTCGCTCTCGCGCAAGATGTAAATATCGCAATCACGAGCACGCGCACAATACGGGAACTTAACGGGTAGCCCTCGAAATACGTCGCACCAACGGCACTCTGACACGCCCGAATAGTCGACGCGCGGCGAATCCGTGGACACGCGGAGCACATAAATGCATTATTCAGGGAGAGAGAGAGCAACCCTATATATGTGGCGCAGGGTGGCGGTACTCGCACTCTACCGCATTTGCGTTACTTCCAGAAGATTAAACTTGCATGCGAGCGAGCTATGAAGTATAGTCGCAGACGGCACGGCCGACATGCGACTTGTGCTCGGACAATGCACCGGTCCGGTTTCGGACGGTTGTCGCACTCTTTTTTCTTCTCGTTCTTACAACAGAGGGAGAAAAAGAGAGAGAACGTGACTTAGAAAGGGGTGAGAAGGGAAATGTGGGGGGACAAATTTCGATTTTATTACCTACCGCGAAAACACGTTCGCAAGAGACGTTATGCGTGAGATATTGCGTTGGAAAACAATTTTCATATTAATCTTTTTTTCATAAGTTAAATTAAAAGATATTAAAGAATATATTAAGAGAAGGAACATAAATTTTTTTTAAACCATTATTATATGTATAAGGCATGATAAATCGAAGGAATAACAAAAAGATATTAATTTAGAGTATAAAGTATACAGGAGGAAGATGCGAGAGAGACTTGGTAATTTTGTGAGGGTAACATAAAATTATCACATTCCGGGAGAGGGATATAATGTTTATATGATTATTGCCAATGCTATTTCATTGAAATTTCCAATTTCGTGTTAAATGTGAAGCATGTATTCCGCAAGCGTAATGTGACTCGCTTTGTTTCGGTAACTGATATCACGATAACACGTCCCCTTTAACCCATTAACCCAAATAATTGGCGATTCGCCAGGATCTCCAGAACGCGCATTCAAGGCCTGATGTATCGCTCGAAACCGCGTTAACCCCCGCCGCTTAAGACCAATACCTCCGCAACAGCAATTCCATTAAGGACATTCGTAAGCGTAAGCGATTGTTCGCTTGATCGTTGACATCTTAACGTTACGCCCTATATGTCACACACAATTCGCAATCAGCATAAACACCGTTTCGGATTGTCGTTACGAAATGCTGGATTCTTATAAGAGAGAGTTTCGCCTTTATAAAATATTCTCATAAAGTAAACATTCTTTAATAAATAAAATATTAAAGTTTTTATAAAAATATGCTTCGGTTTTTGTGCAAAGTGTATGTTCAAAAAAAAAATTTTTTTTTTTCTTTCGAAAAAATGCATGTTGCAAAATTAAAAATTTAGACGCGACCTCGCGATGTGTAATTCGATCATTATATCGCTACAGTTTTTATTTGAGACAATATCTCGCGCGCGAGAATCTCGTCAATTAACCAAGAGCGACACGAAAAAGCGACGTTGACGACGAATCCACGCGTTCAGAATGATTTATCGTTCATCTAACAATAAGTACACCGAGACACACGTGCAAACTTCGGATACGTGCTCATGGACGGAGTCTATATACTCGCGCGGAGAATTGTTAGGTAGAAGTTAATGGTAGGAGTGTTTGTGTCATCGGAAAAGCGAAGAGTCGACTCGTCTGGATATCATGACGAGAGTGGAGAAAGGGCAGACGTACACACGTAATAACGACAGTAATGACGAAGTAATTGAGCTGAGACTCGTGAAGGATTCACGGAGGTTTTATCGTCGGGGTTGTACATAGGCTCAATTCCATCCTGGATATTTCAGATGCGCCTAAGTCGTTTTGCATTCCTTTCGAATCGGATCAATATTCGTTCTTTGTTCACGGGGTGACCTGAAAGAAAGAAAAGTTTTGGGTCACACATATACAGCATTGTTTATAGTACTATTTATATTTAGATTCAGTTGATTTTTATAACGATATAAATTTTATATATGGGAGTTTTTTTTCAGACTGTAAATTAAAATTTTCGAAACTGCAAATCATAAAATTTATATATAGAGCGAAATGTCAGATTGATAAAGCAGCAACATCGCTATTTTTCAATTACTTATATAATTTGACAGTTGAATCAATTATATAAATACGGAATTACGAAACCATGCATTGTCAATTGCATAAATACTTTATATCACGATGCGATTTTGGATTTATGTCAGTTGTGTGACACATACACACACACAATTACCATTACTTTATTTCTAAACAAATGGAAGCATAATTTATATATTTTGAAACTAAGAATTTTGAAACTAGGAATATGTGTACTTTGTGTACAAAGAGATTACAATACAAAATATTGAAGATAGGAAGGCTTATTAATGTAAACACTAAATTATAAATTATTAATGAATTCCAGAAACAGAATGGCTACTAATTGCCTAGTAAATAAATTTTTAAAATTTACACAAAATTTTTGTAACTTTTTAATTATTAAATTAATTTTTTATTAATTTTTTATTATGGAAGCTATGCAGTCGAAAAATTTTTTCTCGTTGTTTCCTAAATAAAATCCAATACAAAAAAGTACTATTTTTAAAATATAATAAAATTGTGGAATTGTTTTGTGAGATTTTATGTACATTCATGAATCTTCAACTAAGAAACTTAAAATTTGTCAAAAATTTATTAGAAATTATAATTTCTTCGTTTTTTATAAATTAAATATTGCGATAATATAAAACAGAATCTTTTTAAAAGAAGACAAAGTTTTTTGGGGCAAGTTTATTTTTTTATTACTCTCTTCTCTTCCTCGGGAATTAGCGCGATAAATTTTCTATAAAGATTTTGCTGCGAAACCCTTAATAAGACTAGTTATCAGAAAATCCTTTATTCTATGCGGAAAAGGGGAGAGAAAGATAGAGAGTTTGCCCTCCATTTCCCTTCTATTATCGCCTATATTCCCTAATGGGTGAATCATCCTTCGACTATATCATTTCCGAAAACTTTGCCTTTAATGGTAGTGTTCCAGGTGTAAACATTATTCCCCAGTTTATAACTCGATAACTTGATAACTCACCTATTATCTGCAAGGTACCAAATAAATTTAAGAGCTTATAGAATTCTACGGCTCTTGTTACAATTCTCTCGGGCCGATCTTGGCCGATTCAAACAGTTAGTTACTTCGAAGCGGAAGATCTCCTTGGGATACATAAGAGAATTCATTTAGTTTCTTTTCATATCTTTATAAGACTATAATAGAGATCACTAAGATTCCGCTTTTTTCATAGAATGGAGACGCGTCTATTATTATACTTTGCTTCTTAATTTTTTGGATGATAATAAAATAAAAAAAAATACATATATAAATACAAAGAAAATTAATTTGATATACTGGACGGAATACATTCGTAGTTTAAAAGAATACAAATTGTCGAAAGGTATTCCTGATTCGGCAGTTTATAACTCTGCGAGTCGCGTCTGTCGGATTCGATTTAACGGCAAAGAATTCTCGATTCCTTGACAAAGAGGACTAGCAAAGAAGAAAACGGCGCCACGATGCTAGGAGATGCGTTTTCATCTGAATTCCGGAAAAAGTGTTTCACGCTCTGAGAAATTAATTTTGTTTTTTACTGATAATATATCGATAAAATATTTATTTACAATTTTATTAAACATTGTATAATTTATTGGAATTAATGTCAACAATAACAATCGAAAAGGTAATTAAATGGAAAAGCCATTCATGGCGCATTATAAGTATTTTAAGGTATCAAATTTGAAAGTTTAGTTGATTGCTTGGCTAATGCAATTTAGTATATTTGCGCATATTTATATGTACATGCAACTTGATTAAACAAGCGTTGCGTAAATAAACATAATATTGACAATGTATGCGATATATGGAATATAATAATTCACTTTTCCAGAGCTTGTTTAACTTTTATCGAATATTGTGGAACGAGCTAAGAATTAAAGAAAAGAGATGATTGAGAGAGAAAAAAATTTTATTATATACATATAATACTTTAAACATTTAGTGAAATAATTCATAAATAAATATAACATTTATTTATTAATTATTGTTGTAAATTTATTAAAATTCTTTCAAGAAAATATTGAAACTGTAGAAAATGTAGAATTTAATATAAAATTTATGTAGTTATATCAAATGCGATATTCTATATTAGCGATTTCTATATTATTTATAAAAATTTATATAAATGCGATTTCTATATTATTTATATTATCTATTAAATTTATATAAATGCGATTTCTGTATCTATTATTTATATATTTTATATTATTGACATAAAACTCTGTATGTAGAACAGATTTAATATGAAAAAGTTATTTATTTAAGAAACATTATGGAGCACAATTTTAAAATATCTGTTTTAGAACGCAACATATACAACAATTTTGTAACATATTGCACTCCATGAAACATTAATATGAAATGACACTGCATTTAGCAATGAAAAGTGCTGTAACATAACATTTGTCAGCTTTTTTTGGCATGAGTCGTCAGTGATTGGACACTTCATATGTCGCCTCGATGTACTTAAATTGATTTAAGAGACATCGGCAGTGAATCGCGCGATAGTCCTCCATCATCAATCGATATTAATGTTCGGAAAAAAATCCTAGGGCGGGCGATATAATAAATCAGAAACTCACTTTTGAAACAAATGTGTTCGTGTGTTATATACGCACACAGACAGACGCACTCGTCCACTCTCTCAATGACGAAAACGTTTAACTGCATTCTACATAAATAACGTTTATGAACCAGGATGTCGTTCCCGCAAAGATTTAAGAACGGTAGTAGTTTAGGAGACAAGTTCTGGGGTGATTCGCTCCGTGAACTCCCTAATTTCTATTTCCGCCATGACGTCACATTATTTCTTTCTCTCCTTCCCTCGAGCGTTGTAGAAGCTATTACCAGATAGTGATGAGGGTGACTTTTGTGATCCGTGACGATGACGTGCAGACGCAACATAAAATAGAAGACACTAAAAATGTTGCGCATATATGTTCAAAATTCACCGGTGCTATCGAAATGTTAATGTTTGAGTTTATCTCTCGATTATCTGGCCTTTAGTTCCTAAATTTGCGCGTGCATCGCGAGAAGCCAGTTTCCGCGGCTATGAACGATGCGCGATTCTATCGCTCGATTAATTATTCGCACTCGTAATTTGATATTCTGCGCGCACGGGCCAATATTCGCGCATAGCCGCGAAATAACAACCGAATGGTTTCCATGAACAACAAATCGAATTAATGTCGCTACGGCAATTAATGCAGCAGTTTTGTTGCAGAAATAATGCATAGAGTTTCTAATAATATGGAAACAATTAGTTAAAGGGATGATCACACACAATACATTTAAATTTTATATTAAAACCGGGAACTAGAAATTCGAATATAAATTAGTAATTGACAAAATGACGGGACCAACATCGCATTTTATTAATTAAACTCGAAATCAAATTATCGAAGCAACCACGAAAAGTTTTCATTTTTTATTTTATTTTATTGGCATTTCTGTTTGGTTGCGAAATTATGGTTGTGAAACGCGAAATAAAAATTTCTTTGTATACACTTTTTTTTTGCTTCTCATTATTGATTATTAATTTGAATATTCATTTATTTATTGCAACTTCCAGCAAAATCAATTTTGTATGTAAACTTTCTTCTTTCTTTCTTTCTCTATAAAATATTCTAAAATTGGAAATTGCTTTTAATTATCAATTAGTTAATTATATTAGTTTAATTTAAACCGTAGCTATATAACGTTAGACCGAAAGAAAAGCTTTTATTTTATTAGTTTTAAAATTAAATTTAGTTTTATTTAGCTTCATTAGCTTTGTTATATTAATTACTAATTTCTGGAATTTTATTCGTTTTTTTCAGGAAATTCAGTGATTACGTTCTGTTGCATAAAAAATTGGTCGATTTTGCAGTCATCAGTGGGATCTGGAGCAAAAGTCTACGATTTGGGTAAATAGTAATATTTGGGTAAATTATTTTATAAACTTATAGAATATTACAATATATAAAATTAAAAGATTTAAAATTTTTGATTGATAATGGGAGGAATATATATTTTGTTTCTTCATTAAGAAAAGTAGTTTGAATTAATAATATTAATTTGAATCACACTTATTTAAACTAAGAGAAGAAGCCAGAGTTGGACGTTATTCAAATAATTTTTTGTTTATTTCGTTATATGTGATTAAATAAAGCGTTGAGTTTTGTCCTCGTTCCCTTCGATTCCTCATCTGTTCCCATTATTGTTTTCCGGCCGTGGACACGGTGGAGGAAAAGCCGACATCTATTTGCGAAAAGCGGATGAGACATCTGGCCGAGGAAATTTAATTTCTAAGCTTTAGCTCTCTGTGCGCTCACTTAGCGCTAATTTCTTGCTTTTTGTAACTCGATAAAAATCGACGGCCCCTTGTCACGCTCTCTCTTAGTCTCTTGTGTCAGAGAAAAAAAAAGGCTAAAAGGCGACGATAACGTTCTTCGGTTCCCTTTTCGCTCTGATTGAAAATGTTTGTCTCCACATCGATCTATGATCCAAGCGTGCCTCGTCCGTTTTTCCCCCTCCTCCTCCTTCAGCTTTCAGAATTTTTCTCGTACTCCGAAAAGCTCTTTTCTCTCGAGAACGCTTCGATCAGTCGTAGAAAAAACTTGTCAACTCTTCCTCTCTCTCTCTCTCTCTCTCTTTTTTCTTTTTCTCTTTTTCAGCGTTTATTGGGGGTTCCTGTTGAAAGCCCGAGACGAAAGCTTAAAGGGGGAAAGAACGAGGGTAGAATGGAAATAGAAAAGAGGAAAAAGATTATGTTTGAACTTATTTGTGTGAAGTTTTATAGAACTAAAAGTACGCGACCAATTGAAATGATCGTGAACGTCGTCTACGTTTGTTGTCTTCGGTTTCTGTTTCGTCCGGGTCTTCATCTAGCGTGTTATGCTTCATTGCGTTAACAGAATATAGAAAAGTTAGTCTCCTATTTTATTGAATGAGAAAGAAAGCAAAAAAAAAAAAGAAATGAGCGTGAAAACACTTTGTATACTTAGACGTAGGTATTAGAAATTTACTATACATAGAAGTGGATATTAAGTTCAAAATTTTTCAAATAAATAATTGAAATTAATTACATAGAATTAAATATTATATCTACATTTATATGCGATTAAATTAAATAATGATCAGAGATTGTATCAGATGTTTTTTATAGAATAATAGAAAATAGCAACTTAGATTTCTGAGATCCTTTTAAACGAACAAAAGCTGCGAAGACGCGAGATATTGAGAAACAACGTCAAGAAGAATGCATTTGCTTTTACGTGAGAGTGAGAAAAGCTAGAAATCGTTAATCCTAAAGCGTTGTTTGCATATAGCAAATGGAGATGAAAAATAAAAAGGAGAAAGAGAGAAAAAAGAGAGATAGACAGACAGACTTCCGAAGGAATGATGTAGGAAAAAAATCAATTTTTCCGCGTGTATGATCTCTTTTGAGACCGCTTAGGGAGAATTCTACGACGCAGTCTCTAGTGAGATCTCTATTTCCTTTTATATCCTTCTTCCTCTTTGCAATTCTCTTCAGATCGCCGTTTTCTTTAATAATCTGAAGGAGTCATCGCTTCTCGTCCTCAGATGGCTAATGTCTTTGTCATGTCGACAAATCGCTCTTTGATAAGCGAACTGTTCTATTCTCTTTCCATGTCACCCTCCCTATTTTCTCCATACCATTCTCTCACATCTTTCACCCGCTTCTGCCATGCGTATACATCATTTCTCTTTAGAGCGTCCGAAACTAGGCTTCTTCGTATAGAAAGAAGAAGGGAAACGGAAGAAAATGTGGAACGAGGGAGCAAATGGCGAACAGGGGTTGGTATCGCGCATATCCGCCGCAAAAAGTCTCCACCTTGCTTCCAGAAGGCAGCAAGCAAGAAATCAGTAGTGGGCGAATGCCTGGAATTAGATTCTGTTCGTGCGGGCATCCTTCTTTATCTCTTTTTCTCTCTCTCTTTTCCGGGGCGGAGTGTTTAAAGCCCGTGAAATGGGCCCCCTCGCTCTTTTCTCCGTTCCCCTTGCCACGGTTTGCCGATTTTCTCGTTCTCTCCCTTTCGCTTTCGCTCGCCCTACAAGGGGCTGAACTTGGTCGTAGGGGATTCTCCTCGCTAATGGTTGGTAGTTTCTCCCGAGGCTTAAGGCTTTTTTTTTTTAGTGCCGAGCTCGGGCGGTTGCCGAAAATTTTAATTGCCGTCGGTTAGAACTTGGCTCTTTATCTCGTGCACATATTACTCAATGTTCAAGTTATACAGAAAGTTTTACCACAAGTTTTGCGAGCATATCTTTAATTTTCTTTAACTGCAGAGAAGAAATATTAAAGGAAAAGACTCATTAGCAAACTAAAAAAATTATGTGTGTGTTTGCATGCGCGTGTGTAATTGCTAAACCTCTTGTGTGCAGGTAGAGCGAGTTAAACCGAGTAGAAAAGTCCTCTATCGTTTTGCAATCTTTGCAATAATTATTGAGAAAATAATTAAAAAAGATTAGCTAATCCGCGCGAATATAAGCGCGGCAAGAAAAAACAGTTCAACGTTACGCGTATTGGCTGATTTTTTAAATTAATTTCTCATTAATTATTACGAAGAAAAAGGAATTGCAAAAGGATTTTCCTATTCGGTTTATCCGGTACACGAGAGGTTTGGCGATTATTACCGGACATCCTGTATGTATATTTACATATACATTTTTATATATTATCTATATCTTTTATTATAATTTATTTATACAATAATTTAATAAGTTTTATATAATCTATTTCCATAATATGCTTTAAATATTTTTTTTTAAACTCTCAAAAACTGATTCGCGTAATAAAAGGTTAATTTGTCGATTTAAATCCAGTGAATGTGTCGGTTAACAGGAAAATAATCGCTAACAAGTCTACTGGATAATTCAAATTTTTCGAAAATTGTTTTATAAATTAATTCCAAACTGACGAGCCAAAAAATAAGCATCATTTGCTTGGATTCTGCTCTGCCAGTTTATATAAAATAGAATGCAGGAAACGAAAAAAATGCCGATAACTGATATTTTAAGTTAAAAATTGTGTTTATTTCTATGGTACATTTATCGGAAATATTTTCATTTTTTATTTGTTAAAACATTATTATTGGTTTAGTCAATTTGCATATTCAAGCAACTCCATTGTGCATAAAAATTCATTTTAAAAGTTTTCTTTATTAGATATCTTCTAAAAATTTGAACGTTTAAACATTCTAAGAAATTAATATAATATAATAATAATTTATTATATTTAATAATGTTATAGTATCGTTTTTGTGGATATGTGTGTGCATGTATATAACAAAATATATATATATATGAATGCTTTGCGTTATTTTTAATTACTTATAATAAGAGTTGATTATAGAACCTTTAGAAAGGAAAAAATTGCGGCGATACTCGCAAAAGGTCTCCACCTTGCCTTCTAGTCACATGTACATATTATGTATCGATTGAATCGCAAATAGAAATACAGTTGCTAAATCCGTAGTTAGGTAACAATAGCTATCAAGTATGAAATACTTTCGTTATCATTATTGCGTGATGTAGACGTCGCTAGGTATATAACAGAAATCGTACAAAATATTGGAATACCGATGGGAACGGAACGATGTGGAATAAATATTCCACACCCGGAGAGAGTTACAGCTATAGCTGGGTTGTAATCCCTAACGAACCGAAAATATCCATATTTCCAGGCGATCGGCAAACGTCGTTTCCTCCATTAGCGAATCGAACCGATATCACGGATATCGCAAAAGTCGAATACCGGAGACCAACGATTGAAGCGCGAACAATATTGTTGAAACCGGAACAATGGTGTAATCGACTAGAAGGTAGAATCTCCGTTATCGGGAGCTCCATTATTCGGATGTCCAACCATTTCAATTTTTCAATATATATTCCATGTTCCGTTATCCAAATAAAATATCTTCTTGCAGAATATCTCTTTTCCCGCGTTGAAACAGGAATACTTCGCGCAATATTTATTTTCTAGAGATGAAGGTAGTGGAGAGAGAGAAAAGTATATCTCTTTATTTTGCGAGGTTTTCGTGATATTAGAAGAAGAGCTAAGATAGTTTTAGGCATGCAAATAATGAATCGTTGCATATAATAGTATGTCACATTTCAAAAATTTCAGTTTTATGGAACGCTTTTAAATTAAGCCTTTTTTCGATAATATTATCGTAATACGTTAAAGTGACATGATTCTTTTACAAAAATATGCATTAGTTTTAGCTGTAAAATGTTACCAATTTTTCAAGTAAATTTTTTGAAAATATAGAAACTATATATATATATATATATATAGAAAGAGAGAAAGAAACAATTTATAATATAAATAATAAAAGTCACTTAAGATGAGTCACATATTAATATTAAAAAATTTATTATCTGAAATTATTAAAGCACGTTTATCATATTTTTAAATATTCTTAGTTTTAATTTTCCGATATTTAACCGAGATAAAGTCATAAAAATTGCTTCATATTCTAAAAACGTAGACTATTATTGAATTTCAATTACATATATGTCTTAAAAATTACGTCCTGAAAATTCTTAATTTAAGACTGACGATGCAATAGGTAGACTCAAGAATACAGATTTTACTCGTAGTTGTGCGAATGAGTCGCTAATTTGTGAGAACGTGTATAATGAAGAAAAAGAAATTTGATTTTTTTCTCGACTGTGTATATGTAAACAGCGAAAAATGCGAAAGATATAACTACACCATAATTCCTCCGATATAGAAACCGAGAACATAGGGAATTGTGTGCCGGCAAGATAGTATATCTCTACAGCGTCATAGTCATACTCGGGATTATCCGTCGTTTGACTCGTCGAGTTATGCAAATCCACAGAGACGCGCGTATGCCGAATTATATTCGACGACATTTAACTGTTCAGTAGATACAGTTTTATGATTTCATGATAGTAATAAGAATGGCACCATTTATTTCGCTTTCAAAATATAGCACGCATACATCTGTGCTATAATTTGCTGCTAAAAGTTTTTCTATTCAATTTTATATTAAACAAAGTTAGGAATATAAATTCTTACGCATTTTGATTAAATATAGGAAATTTAGCTCTTTGCGCTTCGCAGATTTTTGCGCGACGTTGACAGTTTATTTCGCATGTCATTACATGAATTCATGATGTTTGATATATAACTCTATATACATATATTAAATCTGTACATATATTCCTAGGATTTTTTAGGCGATTTTGTTAATGTATATTAACAAGAAACAATACAAATCTTTTCTAATTAAAATATTTTGTATTAGAGGCATCCCACTGTTACACGATTGCTAGGCACAATGCATAATTAAATTTCAGATAGGACATGGACTAATAAGAGCCAGACGCAGAAAGTAGGCACAATAAACTTGTCTTAAAATTCTTTATTTGATTTGAACGTTTTCGGTTCGGACAAAAAAATTCATTCGTCTTCTTCATCCCCGCATTACGTCTTCGGTAAGTCTTCAAAGCAATCGAAGACAAGATGAAGAACAAGCAGCGAAAAACGCGTATGTCATGACCTCAGCGATGTACAAACTTAGATTTTTAATTTTATTAAATTTAGATTTTAAATTCAATTTAAATTTTAGAAATTTAAAGAAAATATAAAGCTGCTTTTTTTTGCAAAATATAATAATACCCAAATCAACGTCATAAACCAACATCAAGATATTGACGTTGCAAAAAAAAAGAAAATTAAATATACACGAAAAATAATAAGACGGTATTAATATAATAATTTAATAATATAATAATAATTAAGAAATGAATATACATATAAAGGACGGTAATACATACAAATGGCATGTAGTAAAACAGGAGAATTCCGTTTATTTACAATCTCTATCAACAGTTTCGGTTGTCTACATCGTTTTGCTGACAGCTTCGATTGCCAACAATTCCGATTGCTTACAAATATTATTGTACACATGTAATAATTTAAAATAGGATATGATGTTGTATGTGTATACGCGCACACATGACATTATTGCACACATACATATTGCATACATGATATTATTGCGTACATATGTATTGCAAACATGACATTATTGCATATGATTGTGTGTGCAATAATCACAAAATGATAAACAAACAGAGTTATTGGCAATCGGAATTATAAGTAAATAGAGCCTTCCTTAAGAGCGCTTTACAAAATTTATGTCTTCGGAATTTAATATTTTATATGAAACAAGTGAATACAAATATGTAATTTAGCACTTATATTAATTGGAAAAATGAGCTAAAAATAATGAAATAATAATAATAATTGTTATGTAGCTGAACGAAACAAGTGATGTATAAGGAGTAGACATATGTTAAAAATAAAAAAAAACGACATTATATGAAAGATTAATTTCGGGACGATTAAATAAAAGATAGAAAAAAGACCTTAAAGGAGTCGTGTTATGCATTCATCGAATTTTTGAATTTGAAATACATATCGCTTAAAGGCTGTCAATATTTCACAGCTAAAGCAAAACGTGAAAATTCATAATGATATGCCAATACCTCGCTATGCAGATATGAAATATCATGAATGATAAATCTTTATAAGCTTTTTGAAATAAAGACTAATTATTCTTAATGCTTTCAATTTTGACCGTTAAGTTTATTAGATGTTTGATTGATGTTAAAAATTTACGTTTTTCTATTTTAAATAATGCTTCAAATTCTGCTGAATTCTATTTTAAATAATGTCAAAAATCAGTTTCTTAAACAGAAATTTAAAAAACTCTTTTTAAATGAAGAAGGCGAAAGTGACTAACGATTCGCTATTAGCAAACATTTTTTCTATTCATGAACCTAAAACTTGGTTTTGGCAGAATGCTATATTCACGATTATGCTTTTACTCATATCAATACATGCTTTTGAGTTTATGGCGGAGCGCCAGTTATCATCGACTATAATTTCTCATGTTTTGACATCGAATCTGATGCCTTTAACGACTATCGCACTAATTACGTCGCATTCGACATCAGTTATGCGATATATTGCGCGTCGCAATTAGCAACGTCTCTTGGCGACGCGAGATATTATCCTGGCAGTGCATAATGCGAGCCGATTAATAATTACTAATCGATACTATAATTGATTATTAGTCATTATTATTACACTAAACTGTGTTCGCAATTTATTGATGCAATTGCAAAACTTGTACGTATCTATAAACTGAGCGTAAAAGCGGGACTTGTTTTATGTTGTAGTGTAACGCCTAGAAAAATACGAGAAAAATACGACAAAGTTCGAGCAAGCCAGCGAGTGTATATCGTATTAGGCCAGTTTCAAATAAAAGAAACTGTAGAAGCCATAAATGAAAAATTTATATATATTGAAAAAATCAGATTAAAAATTTAATCTAACAAATTTAATTTGGCATTTTACAATGCTAGTAAACAACATTGAAATAAAAATACATTATAACATGGCTATAACAATGGTAAATGGAAAAATATTCAATTCTATCACATTAACATTTTCTCAGATGTGTATGTATGTGATATCAAGGTTGCAGAGATGATCTAAACGAGAAAAGAACTCCTGATCACAATACATTTTAATTCGCTCCTTTGACAGTCTATCAATTTCACACGCGTGGATAAGATATCTAGAGTGCTTATTATAATTACAGATTAGATTAAATTAGACATTATAGCAGAAGTTGCAGCACGTAAAAAGTTTGTGAAAGAAAAAGATTTCGATAGGAAACAGGCTTAATTGTTGATCATCTAAGCAAGTCAGAGATAATATATACATACATACATACATACATACATATATATATATATATATACACACATATATACATGTATACCGTGCATACACTACTTCTCTCTATCCTTCTCTCTCTCTGCTGTGTATGTGTGTGTGTGTGTGTGTGTGTGTATGAATATATTTTGACTAATATAAAAAATTCTGTAAAAATATTTGGATTATAAGATACTTTATTTTTATCGAAAGTAAATACAAAATAATGGAACTGGAAACTTTCGTGTGTGAGCGCGCGAGCGATATATGTATGTCAATGATTACTTCCAGAAATGTTAAAAACCTGTTACGAAATATTCTGAGACGTTATTGAATATTAAATATTGATATGCATATCAAAAGAAGAACTTTGTTCTGAAACTTTTCAACAATTTAAGCTTGCATTCTATAAATTTTGTATAATATTTAAATAATTTACACATATCTGTGTGTACACCATTGCGTTTATTCTCTTATTGGACTTTCAATCGCTTTGATTTCATTTAATTGACAAATACAGTCATTCTATGATACACTTTATTGCAGTTCAAAATTGGCTGCCAAAGTAATAAATGTAAAGAGCTTTGCACGAAAATATAGAAAAATTTTTATAATTACAATGGTAATAAGAATCTTATTAGCAATACAAAAATAATATACCGTATTTGATTAATTTTCTGAAATAATAAAAAATTATAAAAGCTTTTATCTGCATAATTCCTGTTCCACTAATGCATCGCCACATCGTTATGTTAGGTCCGTACGTTCCTATTTCGCTTCATTTGCGTTTGCCACGATTCATTATTCTGACAACGTCCCTCTCTTTCTCTCTTTCCCTCTCGTGATGGGCCAACTGTTTCAAATTTTCAGAATGTACATTCACGCGCCGGACAGAACGCGCCGGAAAATTCCACAGTTTGGTCAGTTTTTCCCTCTCTTTTTTTTTTTTTTTTTTTTTAACATTGTTTGTCGCCAACTTGATTTGCAGCCTCGCCAATCGTTGATGACTCGGCACGACAGCATGCAGATTTGCACGTGATGTAGTTGCAAAATTTTTGTCAAAAAACTTAAACATTAATTTCCATGTCTCACTGAGTAGTTTGATTATATGTCTTTATAGATGATAAACTTTTTATTATTAAAAGATTTTAGCTATCAATGAAAATAATATAAATTAAAAATTAAAATTTTGTATTTAAAAAATTATACATATGTAAAAACAATACACATATAAGAGAATATAGATATAATGAGATTTATAATATTACAATATTTTGTAATTTATAATTTATAATTAGTTATATTAATTTATATGTAAAGGAGGGAGATAATTATTTTTCTTTTCTTTGCATTACATAGGATCTTTCACTAAAAAATCAGAACACATAATTATTTCTTTTATTCCTGACAATACAAAAAAAATTTCAAACATAATTTGAATGATTTTAAAGGATAAGTAAAATGTAACAAAAGATTTTTTCTGAAGATTATTCTTTCAGAGTTTTCAAGATTACTAATACTTTTTTAATAGGTAAAATATCTAGGTAATCATCTACAGATGAAATAAATACTTTATCTTAATTTTATCTAGATTATCAAAATATAATATACTATATTATTTTTATTTGTGTCTTAAATAATAAAAGTTATTTTATTATTTTATTATTATAAAAGAGTTATTTTTTCGAATTATTTAATATAATGTTTAGCGAATTGTTACATGTAAGCAAGTAAAATTTTAAAATATTCGATTTTACAAAAACGTACATTTATGCTAATGTTGTTAAATGTATAGTTTTTCGCGTATGCACGGCACAGTGACAGCGAATTTTCGACGACATGTATGTATAGAATCCGGCAACTTTTCTTGAAGACAAATTAACTTTCAGTAATAATATAGCTAATAATTAGGAGCAACACATGAAAATAATTTTGTATTTCGAGTCTAGATCTGGAGAAAAATTAGATTCTCTCATTTATTCAAATGCAAAAATGAAACAATTTTTTCTTAAGTACATGTAAATACGTCACTACTATTATCAGCGCTAGTGAAGTCCTTTTTAGTTGTGCATAACAAATATACTACTTAAAAATCTTGTCTGTGAAATGGCATATTTGAAAAGCTCGAGTTTTGGAAATTAATTCGATTTAATTCGATTTGAAGACTTATAAATATGAAAGTATAAATATATTATTTATTCGAAATTGTTTTTCTTAAAAATAAATTTATCTAGCTTTATTGTTTTTCTTTTAGATAAATTTAAAGCGAGATTATCTTTATTTTATCTGAAATTCATTTATATATATTCTATTTTATTTGATTTAGAAGATTTTGAAGTTACCTATCGGAACATTTTGCTAGTCAGGATTAGTAAAGGATGTTCTATCAGTAAAAAATATTTTTCTGAAAAATGTTTTATTATTTTAAAATTGCTTGCGGTTTTACAACATTTTCTAATTAAGTAATAAATTTTAAATATAAATATATAGCGAAGAATATGGATAGCTATAATCAGAAAATTTTTTCCTGTACAATTTTCTATAATTTCTCTTAGGCATTACTAACTTTTACTGTAAATGAAAATTATTTTAATTTTTTCGGTTCTTTTGAGTATATAATGTATTGTAAAATACTCAATATATTGATAGATTATCTTAATAATCCAATAATAAATAGATCATGTACAAATTTCTATATTGTCAAACAAGATTATGTGCATTCACAAATCCATCTTCTGCCATCACTGAAACTTAGAGACTCAACTAAATAGTCTAATATTTGACTTTAAACTTTGGATTTTAAAGATATTAAGACTGCAATTTATATAATGAATGCATATCCGCTGCAAAATACAATAGAAGAAAATATTGTTATATAAAAAAATATCGGTAACTTTAATAACTTTGAAAAAATTACCTTGGAAACAAATCTTTTATTGCACTTTATTCGTTTTCCAGAACTTTTTAAATTATATTTAATTTTGTTTATTTTTCCGACAGAAATAAAAAAGGTAATTAGACGTTTTTTATGTCTTTTATGTTTCTGGTTGGACATCTTGTATATATCCTTGTATTATATCTTGTATTTTACTTTGCGACCATGTATTATACGAATTAAAAAGAATAACCGAAATATTGTCTGAGCAGCTCGCCGACTCGTAATTAGAATAATATTGGTATGGCGGTGGTATGAACGCAGTGCGAACTGACATGTGCGTAAAACCCCCGCGGGTGCTTCGCGGTTTCCGCGTTATGTGCACCTACGTCTCTTCCGTGCGCGTGCATTGTTAATGGAATTCCGGATATAATCGTCGTGTAGCGACGCGCTTGCTTTCATTTGAAACGTCTCTCCTCTCTCCTATTTTCACCGCGTTTACCAGGCTAAATACAACCCGCCGTTTGATTCACATGTTGACATTGAACACAAGAGAAAGTGAGCTTATAATTAAACAAATACAATTCGCAGACTCCATCGAATTAGATGCTTTCGTTATTTTTATGGCGTGTCAAAGATAATGATGTATATATATATATATATATATATATATATATATACGTTTTAAGAAAAGGTGTGTAAAATTATAATTTTTAATTTTTTAGAAAATGTATTTAATAGTTTTGACGAGTTGTAGGTAGTTCGATTTTGATGAAAGTTTTGCGCTTGTGAAAAAGAGAGTTAACAAATGCGCGAAATATTTGTTTAAAAACCATCCCACGTAATTCGCGCATTAGCCTAGTTATGGTAATAACCTCGCGGTATGAAATCGCTGTTATTCCTATGAATATCGAGCGGCCTAATTCGCGCCTCGCGAGGAAGAGTGATTTATCGCAGACGAGTTCGAAGGATTTAATTTCCGGATAATCCGCTTAGCCATCATCCTTAACCTGTTCTGCCCTTCATCTTTCTCTGTTTCTCTTTCAGTGATAGATGATTACTTTTCGATTCGGTAGCAGAATGAATCCACATTTTCTTCTGAATCCGTTTTTTTCTTTTTTCATGAATCCGCTTTTATCTTTTTTTTTACCTATCTCCTTATCTCATCTTTATCGTCACTTGATATCATTTTACCGTCTATCTAGAATACCGATATAGGTCTAATGTATGTATATAATTAATTGATTATTATTAATTCTACTTTAACTTCGCGGATTGTGTTATTTCGTTCCAGCGTATAACATTGATGATTTAAATCGAGCTTTAAAGCAGAAGTTTCAAAAAATTTGGGAAACTTTTCGATAAATGTCTTGTGTAAAATAAAAAATGTATAAAATTCATCGTGATTTAATTCATTATGATTTAGAAAGTTCAAAAGAAATATTCTGACATATTCTTATTATCATTTTGATGACAATATAAATTTAAAAAATTTTAAGATATTGATTATAATATAAATCTACTAAAATCTTAAGATGGAACATTATGAAGTAAATCTATCACAAATCTTTAAAATAAATCTCTGTGGCATCATCTTAACAATCAATATAAAAATAGCAGATTGAAAATATCTTTTCTAGAAGGGCGGAAGTCTTTTTCTAGCACGTGCCGAAAATTAACCCGGACACGTGGTGGTGATTAACTTACAATTAGAAAATATCGACAAACGGTAGCAATCTCTCGATTGTCGGATTAATTAAATGTTATTGCGTTTTTCGGTAGGTCACTCAACGCGTGCTATTCAAAATTAGTAGCCGACTAGTAATACGATATTCCATCTTCATTAATGGTGATGCTTGTCGTTGAGTTTCATCGGGTACATCGTGTTATTTCCCTTTGAAACATTTCATCACATTGATCGACGCGACGTCGGTTTTGGATTTTAAAGATCTATGTTATACGCATTTTCGTCATATATTTCTCTCGCGTATTGTGCAATGCGAAAATTCCACCATTTATAATAATTAGAGAACATAATTTTTTTGTCTAGTTGCGCGCTCATATAAATGGAGTGTAATTTTAGAAGTTGATATAAATATTTCTTTCTATTTTTATAAGTTAAAAATTAATATTTTACAAATATTTAAAATTTAATAAAATATTGATATTTTATTTTATATGTTAATTTTAATTATATTAATTATAATATTAGACTTGATGTGTTTTATAGTTATAGATAATTCATAGTAAGCTCTTATATGTATATAAATATACATAATCTTTATTTCTTAAAAATCCAATTTGCAAATCAAATTTCTCTTCTATTAATTTACCGAGAGCTGTGACAGAGAAGAGAGATCAATTTAATTGGACTATTTAAAAGATAGAAATCTCGTTATATAGATACTTATGTATAAGCGCAAGTTTAGATTTTTGACTTCATTGTTAATGGTGACTCATGCATAGCATTCTCGCATAGCATTATTCCATGTCTTTGTATATGGCAGTAACGAAGAAAGCTCGAGGCTGGGTGTTATCCGCAAAAATCGCTTCGAGTACTCGATGGATCGATCGTGCGCGTTCTGAGTAACCTTACGGCGCTGCTTTGAAAACTTTTCCAATTTGCTGGAAGAAGGGAAATGAACGGAGCAATCGATGGATAATCACATACTCGCGAGGGACAGAATAGACATAAAGAATAAAAAAAATTGACATAAAGAATAGACATAAAGAATAAAAAAATTATGCAAAATTATAATCACAAACTGATAAAACTGAATCAGCAAGACAACGCTTAATAAATATATATTAGAAAAATTATAATATAATATATTAAAAATTATATAATATATAAGTTATTATATAATTATTATAATTATAAAACATATATATATATATATATATATATATATAAAATATATCTACTATAATTATATAATATAATATTACGTAATATATTATATGCAATATTACTTATATAATTATGTAATATATTAAAAATTACAATATATTAATAATGGTGCAAACAACAGAAAATTTCAACTTTTTTAAATAGTATATCTCTACGAAATTTGAATGAGACGTTTGCAAAATTGATTGATTTCATATTATTATTCTGCATAATTACATTATCTCGTTTTAATAACTCTTATTGTAAACAGAAATTGTTGTGAAAAAAACCTATTTTTGCGTGATCATGAAAGAAAATAGTAAATCGCGAAGATGGGGTGATCGGAAATCGCATGTTAAAAGCGATCGTTTTCTCCTGTCGGCGTCATCGCGGCGTCGTTCAATTGCATGAAACGAAAGACATTAATGTTTAAAAAGGGAGAGGAATACGAAGTACTAATGCAGAGAGAATACTTGAAAGAACAAAAGTGCATATGCCTTTGGTAGGCATTACACTGGAATCATGCAAAGATATCGATTTAGGACTCTATAGGAACTGACCGGTCTATATGTTCTAGCCTCGTTCAGTTTTGGTTTCGGGTTTTTATAATTGCATAATTGCAAAGTTGTAAAATGTTTTGTTTTCGTATAGACGTATGTTCGTCATTTCTCATGTAATATAAAATATTCTGTATTTTTAATTTAAAGAAACAAAATAGAACGAAATAAAAAATTATAATATAAATTATATATAATATAAATATAAATTATATATATGTCCACACACACACACATATATATACATATTTTATATATATAAAAATTATATATATGTATATATAATTAATTTTTATGAGAAAATACATCGAAAATGCAGTATAACATTTTTTTATACGAGTCTATGTTTTTGAGAAAAAATAATATTTAAAATTGAAAAATTAATAACATATTTAATTTTTTTAAGCTTAAACATGCTTCAGTAATATTGTGCTATACATTGTCATTCTCTCTGACAGCGGTTATTAATATACAAATAAAAAATACAACATTCTATTCAATAAAGCAATCTAAAATAATTTTATAAAATACGTTACATACTGATAAAAGTTTACGTGTAAAATATCAATCATTTTTCCAATGAAATGAATATATTCTTTTCCAATATTTTGATAGCCGCTGTCGAAACAAATTTGATGACATATAATAGAAGGTTATAGGTCTATTAAATAATAATATTTAGTTATTTAAACTTAAAAAATCATAAATATATATGATATTAATTTTTTAAGTTTTAAAGTTATCTATTTTTTTCGAGGAATAAAATTTTATATAGAAACTTTTATTCTACTTAATAGATATATTGTCAATTTTTATACATATTTTTTCAGAAAAAATTTTGGATTGTACCCTTAATTTTTCTAATTTACAAGTATATAACAAATTATATAAAATTATAAATATATTGTAATAAAATATATACGGTTATATGTATATATATCGTGAAAAAGTAGTTTTTCGTTTTCGAACGTATATACGTTCTTAAAAATCGATTATTAATTGCGAATGCCGTATATGTGCGATTATTCTGCATAGAGCGGTTTTCAATTGAAGAACGCCGAAGATAAAGGATTAAAATGTAAAAATTGAATAGCTCAGGTTACATGTTAAAGATTAATACCATTATCATAACCGTTCCATAATTCTCCAAAGTTTCCTAATTACTCCTGTGCATATCTTTAATTACCAGCCATAAAAGGCACCCTTGACCGTGGAATGGGCCTTAGTGGCCGCGTCTCTCTCATGGAAGTCACGTAGACGATGCGCGATATTGTCATCGTTGTCGTCCTCGACGTAATAATGCGCGTGGCACCCGTTGCGATGCCGATGCTGACATTGAAGCATCACAGCGGCAGATTAATCCTAATGAATTGCCAGACGAAATTGCGTGAAATTGCGCATTTCTATCGGGTGAGCCGTTCGAAAATCGAATTCGTTGACATACTGGGCGTGCTGTCGACAAGGTAGTTGCTCTAATTAAACGGATCGCTCGTATATGTATATGTACGGCGACACGATTGAACGAATGGACAAACGTGGAATGTGCGGTGGCGGGTTTTTTTTCAGAGGCAATCGTGTCGCTCGTTGATAACACGGTAGTCGGAAATTTGTTAGAAACGACGAGCGACAGTGGGCGTGTGCATTTACTTGCAAATGAAAGCGGTGGACTTAATTAACGACGAGTTTCGCGATTTCATTGAATGTGAGGTCAACGTCGTCGCGAAGCGACGATTAATCTTTTCAATCATTGAAAAAAATTTTTTTTGAAAAAGAAGATCACATGTTATACGTTCATTACTATGCATTTTTAAGATACATATATAAGATAGATACATACAGGGTAAATCATGTAAGTCGTTACACGCAAGATAATATTTCTTAAACGAAATGAGATAACAGCAATTGGTTTTTCGTACTTTTATGGCTGCAAAAGAAACACAACACATACACGCGCACACATACATACATATGACATAGTTTTTACTATTTAAAATATCATTCGATGGAGATTTCCGGTTTTCTAGATTTCCAGATAAAATAGCTCATTAAATCGTCTATATTGGTTTTATTATTTCTTCTTACATAAATTGACTTTTTTATTAATTCTGTATGTAAAAGTATTAAGATAAAATAATTTTAAAAAATCAGTATATTTTATTGATAATGTGTTGAGATATTTGTCACTGATGTGAGTCACTTTTCTGAGTTACGCATATAAACTTAGAAAAAGTTGCAAATAATAGTTTAAGGTTTCTAGATGATAAGGTTTCTTATCTGAAATCGACATTAATAAATATTTAAATGTTTGTGTTAAACACATTATTAATTCTAAATAGCGATTTAAAATGGTGACTTAAAAAGGGAAATAAGAATAAACGACTTAAAAAATCGAATATAAAGTTGTTAAAATTAATAATTTCTTACATGTAGATATTTATATATGTATTTTTTAATGTCCATTTCAGATTATTATCTAGAAGTTTTAAGCTATTTTTTTGCAATTTTTTCCAAGTGTCTTGTTTTCAATTTTTTAACATTACTAAAAAGCTCATAAAAACTGAATAAAATAATAATAGTAATTTTTTTTAAATTAATGAATTGTTGAAACAATAATTAAAAGCTCAGAAATGTCATACACACGCGGCGCGCTGCTCTATTTTCACGGAACGTCCTATACACACATACACACACGCACATATGTACAAGATAATAATTATAAAATTGCTGAAACTATTCGATTATTTGGAAAAAATGGATAGAATAAAAAAATCAAATTGTTTTGTATACAAGAAACATTAAAAAAAGTATAAAAATAGTGGTGGACAAAATTTAATTATCAATTTGCTTTATGTTATTTTTATACTATATTTTAATAAAATTTATTAAAAGTTTCTACAAAACAATTTCTACGTGAAACAATTTTATTTTTTCTAAATTCTACCTATTTGTTTCCAAATAACAATCGAATAGTTTCTTCAGCAACTTTCTAATTATCACCTTGTATATCTGTAAATGTTTATGATTTATAAATGTACATGATTATTTTTTGTATATAAATCACGCAAACATGCGTTTTATTTGCATATGCATAAATGTTTTTTTATTACCTTTTCAAGACTTATTTCTCTCTTTCTTGGCATACATGTTATTTGTAAAAAAACTAGAAGTAATAATACAAGAGTGCAAGAATACATGCAGCGCACGTATACGATGTATAATTACCGCGTTCACACATAGAATCAGGATTTTCGTAATAAGCGCACGTCGTGATAGCGCCACATCGCTAATTGGATCGCCGAGCTATTAACTCACAGGCAAATAAGATTCTCGGAACTGTTGGTATGCCAACAAAATTTCACGGAGACGAGAGACGATGACGCTGGTAATTAGGTGATACATACGTACTCTGTACCAATACTTAAAGCGGAGCAATTCGTCTAGCTTTCTTTAAATTATTCGAAAAAAATTCAGCGTAATTGTGTTCTTTTGCTTATTTTAAATGATGTATAAATGTGTTCTAGTGATGAAAAAAACCGTGAGATAAAAAACATTCATACATTCCAATTTGTAGGATAAATAATTCTTAAATTAGCAAACGTACTTTTCGCCGCGTTACGTCGTGAGGCTCTGGTATATTGCTCTTCTCATATTATTTCAATCAACCATTTCCGCTTTCAATTTTTCGTGATCTAATCGGAAATAGAAATAAAGACGACGGAAATAAAGGATGCGCGTGGATATTTGAGATCGTTTACGTTTCTCCCCGATCTCAGAGAAGTAAAAGGAAATAGATGATAGACTAATATTGACATATATTCTCTTCTATCTCTCTTTCTCCCTCTTGGATAATTGTACATCCTTATTATGTAGTTATGGTAATTCAAACGTAAAAATTGACAAATCGTAACGCGAATTATATTTGCACTCACTCAATATGTCATGGATATATACGGCATTTTACGAGAAAATATACGGATGTATGTGTCAGCGATTCGTGACTAAGACTGATATATCGTCTCGCTTTTACTAAATATTAATCCACAAATCTCTCTCTCTCTCTCTCTCTCTCTCTCTCTTTCTCTCTCTCTCTCTCTCTCTCTCTCTCTCTCTCTCTCTCTCTCTCTCTCTCTCTCTCTCTCTCTCTCTCTCTCTCTCTCTCTCTCTCTCTCCCTGTCCCTGTGAGCTGCGAATCGTGAAATCTCTCTGTAAATTTTTGAACGAACAACAATGTTCTATGTTCTACCTGGTTATATAAAAATATTTCTGCATTCTGTCTTTATTTGAAGATTATTTATTTGGTTTGAGTATATTAATATCTAAGCTTACTATTTTTAAAATTATTATATATATATATATATATATATATGTCCTTTAATTTTAATAAGTTTTTTGTTTAATAAAGTAATATAAACAAAAAATTTAGCATCAAAAATTTTTTTATATAATTTTTTAAAAATTTAATTAGATTATATAAAATTTTATTTACATAAAATATTTATATAAAATTTTATTTATAAGTACAAGCTGTTTTCTCTGAAACCACTGGAGATATCGACTTGAATCTTTTTTTTACATTAAATAGGACAAGGAGGCTGACTATTTGACGTGTAAACAAATTTTTGTGGAGGATTTTTATAGGAGAACATATATATATATATATATAATATTATATACATATATTAAATAATGCTGGTAAATTATTTCTGAATTAGCAGAGTTTATAATATTATTTGATTAAAAATAGTTTTGGGAATAATATTAGTTCAGATTTTGTTCCTCTTGCATTATTTTAAATGTTTAACTTAAGAACTTTTCTTAATCTAATTGTAAGAGCATCTTTACTTTTACTTTGAGAGAAAGTAACGTTTTTGCGTTAAAAATAATGACGTTAAAATATTCATGTTTCAATATTAATATTAACATAAATCTTTTTAATTGTTTTGCGTTTTATTTGCATTGTTAGATGCGCTTACTTTATGAGTTTATATGTTTTGTAATTGTCACTATATGATTAGCATTAACATTGTAATTTTGTAATCTTTTTCATTTCTATTTTATTATTCAACTTTAGTTTATTATTCAAGTGTTCAAACAGATTTGAATATTGATATTGTTCTAATTCTACAGTCGTTTAGCCGTATATTGTGATTGCGGAGCAATTCGGAATTACAATAACATCCACAATTAAACGGTAAACTCATGTATGTCCACGTTTGATCAAAGCGAGTAAGCGATTTGTTAACCACTGTCGTACGTTCACGCAAGTTTGCTACTTGAGATCAAAGATTCTCTTCAGCCTTTGGTCGCAATTGCTCGCTTATGCGACCGAAAACTTGTGCAAGGATTATAAGAAGATCATCTCTCATCGATTCGACTTTTACATTCGGCACAGAATTAGAAGCTTTGAATTAATTACTTAATCTGGCTTCTCTTCTTATCCTACTTCTTTAAAATCCCGTTGACCTCTTCTCATAAACGAATAATGCTGATATGATATTAATATTACATATATGATATTAATATTACGATGCAGAAATATTTCGTGAAATGGTCGATTTTGCGCAAATTAAAAAATATATTTGAGAAAAATATATATTTTAAAGACATTGATTAGAATAAAAGGGAAGAAATTTATTGAAAAAGAAAGAACGTTTAACATGTTCGTTAATAGCATGCATCTTGTACATGTAACTCTTTTCATATTAAGCATTATTAAGTATTATTAATGTTAATTATATTAGTACTTATTTCTTATAACATATATTTTATTATTAAAAGAGCAGTAAAAGCTAGTAAAAAAATTGTTTGATTATAATTGATTTGAAAAGTTTATTTATTAACAATAAGATAAACGCAGATAAAATAACAGCAAATGCTTAATAAAAATTATAAGTCTTATAAAAATTACAAGTCTTATAAAAATTATAAGACAAACAGATATTTTAATAGAACAAAAGAGATCTTTACAGAGTAAAAAGCAAATTTACTGCCAAAAATTTATGACATTGATTTACTTATTTTTTAACGAATGAGAGTATGCAAGAGAAATCTAACAATAAGATAATATTTTAATGTCTGTGAGAGAAAATTAAACTATGAGATACGACTTTAGAACTTGGAATCATCGAAACATTCTCCGTGGTAGTAGGAAAATTTAATATCTCCCGCGAGGACAGAAAATGAAAAATTAGTCGAGCCTGTAAATTAGTTTTTGCGTGTATGTAGATCAGCGTAAGTGACGCGCTGGAAAAACGTAATTAATGAATAATGCGGCTAGTACTCTCTCGCCGTTTGCTCCATTATATTCTTCATAAAAATACATACGATATATGAAATGCTTTACGTTGCAAGCTAATCCGTGTACAATAGACTTCTAATATCATTAGCGGCTCGTTTAAGCAATATTGAGATTATTAACTTGGATTATTCAGTTGAGATTACATTAACTAAATAATCTCAAGTATGGATCTTTAAAAACGTCTGAAAAAATATATCTTGTAAGTTTTACAATATATGTATTGTGCATAATTTTTTATTGCTAACTGGTGCAATTCTTTATCAACTTTTATAAGAAAGACAAGTTTAAATTATAAAACAACGCTTCTCTTTGTACATGTTTTGTTGGGTGTATATTACATGATTTGTTTATTAAAATGATTTGTTTATTAAAATTCTCATAACATTGACAAGAAACGTAAAGAATTATTACTGACATAATTTAATGAATATTTAACAACGTGGAGAATTATATGCGTTGGTAGATCTCATTTGTCGCTTTTTTTCGCTAGCAAATTCATTATGATTAAAATTTATAGAATGGACCGACGCATCAGTTTTCCCTGGTTTTCCGAATTTTTTGAAAAATATTCCACACCGCGCTATGTCAAAGCAGCTTTGCGCATTTTGTGGTTACATGGTATGTGTGCGTGCGTGAGTATGTGTTATATAGCGGTGCATCGTATGCATATCATTGTCATGCATACGTATTATCGAGTACCAAAATTTCGACCAAAATACCGAATCTGGGATAAGTCAAGATGAGAAATAATCGCGGTCACGCGATTTTTTTATATTAAGACAGCAAATTTTTAAATATTAAAGTTGATATCGTGAAATTTGCACATATAAAAATGCAAGACTTTCAATATAATGTCTGTTTTTTTATTTCGAAAGAAATTTTAAATATTTTATTCTTGCGTTAATAAACAGAAATTTAATTAGTAACACATTTTTTATGATAAGAAAAACTTTAAAAGGTGGATAAAAAAGAAGTCTTATAAATAATATATTTTGATCAATATTAATTTCTATATACATTTATTATTTTTAATTTAACATTATTATTAAAACTGCTAATAAATATTAATATTTATATCAATATTATTAACTCTTATTATTAAAAAAATATTATAATATATGGTATGTGTAGTTTAGCGTTAATTATATGTGCCATTTTATATCTTTTATTATTCTTATTTTGGTAATTATTTACACCTCTCCGATGACTTTGACCTCTGTAGAGGGGAGGATACTAATTAATATCTTATGACTTAATCGGCGATCTCTTATAGTTTCTGAGATATTCATATAAATGTTTAAAGTTTACTTTTTGCAAAGTGTTAGTCAATAAATTTAATAAATTTTTTGCTATTTTTTTCTTGTGTATATCGTATGGAATGGCAATAAAAAAGTAAATTGTTTAAGTCACGCGTTAATAAAACACAAGAATTACATTGTGGACAATTTATAATTTCATGAATAATACGATGTTTAATTAAATACTCTATCAATTTCTCTTTGTCATCGACGATGCTGAGAAATTCATGAAGACACATGGCGAACAAAGTTCTACGATTAACGTCTAATGATAAACAAGTTCAATAGTAATTGAAAGATAAAAGAAACACAATCTTGAAATAAACTTGACACAGTTAGTTGGAATGTATATATTTATATATTATTATACATTATTATATATATCATATATATGTACAGAGAAATATAATAAAATTAGAGGAAAATAAATTAACATTTACATACATGAATATCTCAAAAACTAGAAATCGCCAATTAAGTCATAAGCAAATGTTAATCAGTATTCTCCTTTCCACAACATATCAGTCAAAGTTAAAGTCATCGGTGAAGTGTCCGTTAATGTAAATAATTATCCTTATTTTTTAATTCTTATCAGAATAGATGGTCGAAACGTAGGAAAAACTGATAATCTTTGCTTTTTTTTAAAAGAGTATACTCTATGAGTTTTTCCTACAATAAAGCATCTCGTTGACTAGTGGGTGATAAATTACTGTGCAACAATTAGCATTGCTGTTAATTACGCGAGCAGATAATTACCAGAAGTCTAATTATCCTATGTCGATAGCTTGTCAGCAGATCTTGCAAAATAAAACACGAAAAGTTTCAACATTGTGTCCATAATTCACTTTTTCTGCCGTTTTTCATGGTTATGAGTGAAAAAAGCTCTTTAGAAGTGAATGGCGGAAAACGCGGACACTTTCCACGTCTCCGCGATGAACATTTCAATTTAGTTAAATTTGTTTTTAATGAATATTTTCAAAGCTTCCAATCTTTTTCGCATATTAAGTGCTATCTTTTGATTTTATTAAAAATAAATTAAATAATAATAAAGCAATGTTAAAATTAGCTAGAAAATTAGTTAAAATTATAGTTTTTAGTTACACAATAATAAATTAATTAATAACGGCTTATTAATTAAAATATAAATTAATTAAAATGTAAAGCTCTCAATTATATAGAAACTTCTCCAGGAAATTGATTGAAGCGCGATATATTATATATATATTAAGATATATACAATAATTTTGAAAATTAAATCTACAAATAAATTCTGACAGAAAGAATAAATAGATAACAAGGAAATAGAAATAAATAAGTAATTTAAAAGAGAGAGTATGTCTATTTTATGAATCAAATTTTTCTTATACATACATAATAGTACAGATATCTTAAATTTTTGAGGAAATAAAAGATATAAGATATAATTTAGAAATACGTAGTAATGAGATAACTAAGCGTGAAATAAAAAATAAATAAATATATAGGTGAGAAAAGAAAAAGAGAAAGAGAGAGAAAGAGAGGGAGAGAGAGTGAGACTTACTTCAAATGATCTTTTTACTCAGAAAATTAGAAGATTATATAAATTGCTTATAAATAATTCAATGACTTGCGCATAAATCGAAAATAATCAAATGAAATTTCGGTAATCAATATTCTTTCGCATAATTTAAATTCGACTGAATCTATCTGATAATTGATAAAATTGAGATAATAAAAAATAATTGAATTCTCCGAAGTTATCGATTATCTGAAAACGAATTGAACTCAACATATATAATAGGATCGACTCAATTTAAATTTCACTAGTATCCATATATTTTAACGTATGTATAACAAAGTGAGTCACCTAGCTTAAAATGTAATTTTTTATAACATAGAATATTTTAAATTCGCATATCTGTAGAAAAAGCAAAAAGATATATAAATATTTGTGTAAGTATAAGTGCGAAAATTTTGAATACTTCTCTCGTAGTATGTTCCTTTTTGAAATAATAAATTACTTTATAAGATATTTATTGCAAAAAAGTTTATTAAAACAGTAAAAAGAACGCGCGCAAAGAAAAAAGAAATATAGAAAAAAATTATGATTAAGAATTCATTTTTGTTTCTTTTCTTATTAAATTGATTTAACTTTTATCATGAGGAAATGTGTGATAATTTTAGGTAAGATTGGATGATGTAATTTGACTAAATAGTTCAATATAAAAATGTTTTAATAATGAAATTTTATAATTCATATGAAATAAAAAATATATATCGCGCGTTTAGTTTTGTTATATATTAAATTTATAAATTACAATGTTATTATTATGGATCGTTGACTGTGTCCCTATTTTGTAACTTTTTAATGCATGCGTTATAATTATATTGTATAGAATAGGCCTGCAAGTTTTTGTATAGTTCGAAAGTCGTTTTATTGTTGTAAGTTTTTGAAAAGTTGAAAAGTCGTTTTATTGTTGCGTTTAATGAAACCGAGATGAAACCAAGTTTTGAGTTAGATAAATTTTATACTATTCATTGTTTATTTGCCATTAATTTATTCTTCTATTGAAATACACACAAAATGTCGACGGCGACGATTGTGACATCGACGTCGACGAGCGTGTCCTCGTTTTTAGTGCAGTTGTTGGAATTGTCGGGCTTCTATTAACGCGGCGCGTTAATTACAAGAACAAGGCTGCGCGTTATAGAGAGCAATTTTTTTTTCGTTTAATTCAAACTATTAATTCTAACTAGTCTCAGCTCATGTTACCGATTTAGACTCGTCTTCTTTTCTAAAATATTGTCCTAGAGAAAACGTAATACCGCTAAAACACGATTCATCAATAGCATCCAACTCAACGGGAAACTAGATACTAATATATCATTTTATTTTTCATTCTGTGAAAAGCGTAATTCGTTAGCTTTAGAAATAAAAAGCATAGAAGAGAAGAATGAGGGTGGATAGACAAACTCTCTTCGCGTTTACGCCGCAAATACGTTGCGAGCATTCTTATAAATCGCGCGAAAGCGCGGTTTCCTTTCACGCGAGTAAAAAAACCGCAAGAAAATCTCGCCTCCTTTTTCTCGCAGATTCGTGTGGAGGGCAAAGAGAGGGAGATTCACGGTTCGATGGGCTGAATCATCCACTTTGCAACTAGCGAACTCTTGCAGAACGCCGGTAATGTTTGAACAGAGTCCGCGAGCTGACGAGGGGAAGTTCGATGCGCTCCCGTCGCGACCTGCCTTCGCTAAAATAAAAACGCGCCTCTCTTCATCTTTGTCTGCCTACATCTTTTATTACTGGTAACTTAAACGAATTATCTGCCCTCGTGCGCCCATGGCGGAAAGAATTTCCGAACGGAATAAGAATCAAATATTCGCGAGCGATATCATCGTTCGATTCTCGTGAGTCTGCAAATGTAATTGTTTAATAGATTCGTCGTGCTTCTTCGTGGGAATGTTTGAAAGAAAGTTGAAGATAATCAGATACGTCTTTCATGAAGGAAATGACGAGATGGTCTACATAAATTTTCTCAAATCCTTTGAGTGATGAAACATTACAAACTTTGAATGAGATGATATAAACAACTTAACAACTAAAATCAAATTCGAGAATGAAATTATTGAAATGTACGATAAAGCTATTATGGCTAAAGCTATTATGAGAAAATATACCTAATTATTATTAAATTGCTTTTTTAAAAAATATATTCCAAATAAGATAAATTCAAATAAGAGAGAAATAAAATTTAAGTTTTCTTTTACCTTTATTAAAGTCAAACAATAATTTAGAAGATGTGAATATTTTTGTGATTCACGATATGATTAGAAACATTCAGGATGATTTTAATGTTTCGCAAATTTTTACATTGCTGTATGGGTATATATTTAATAGCAAATATTTAAATGATGCGTGTGTGTGTGTGTGTGTGTGTGTTACCTATTTTTGTTTCATATATCTCTAGATGCGTGAATCAGTCTAAAAATGAATCAGTTTAAAAATTAGTTTATTATTGCGACGTATTTTTCTATTTGTAAAAGTAGTTTGACTCTCTTAGATTTATTTTCTTGCCGAACCGAGTGAAAATGGTTCCGACCATGCAATTCTTTCGTTGATGACGTTCTGATACCTTTGATCAACGCGGATCTTTGCTGTCTTCTTTATTTTTCCGCTTTCTATCTTTGCTTTCGGAGTTTCAAGACGCATCAACCAGCACTTGAAATGTCAAGGAGCTTCTTTAATCTGAAATCCACTTTTACTATCTTGGGTGCACTTTATTTAAAAAGAAGCATCTTTTAAAGATTAATGATTAAATGTAAAATGATCTATATATATAAGCAAAGAACGCAATATAATCTAAAAATATCTTAGGAAGATAAAATTATAGGAACTGTGATTAATTTAAAAAATTATTTGAAATGAAGAGAAAAAACTTAAAAAATAGCACACTAAATGTTAATTTATTTTCTAGATTTTGTGTACAAAAGATAGATTCACTGAATAACTGATGGAAATAGAGAGCGAGAAAGAGATAGAGATAGATAGATAGAGAGAGAGAAAGAGATTGATTGATTGATTGATTAATTGATTTTTATTAGTTTTCTTAGCTATTTAATCACAAATCTAATTTACATTAATTACAATATTACTCTTTTAACATTCGCTTAAACAACTCAATTTTTTCACATTGTTTTATCTCAGCTGGTAGGGCTTTATACACATTTTCACTCCTTCATAAAAGATACTCTTTTGTGCATTCGTTGTTCTATGAAATTGTATTGTAATGACTCGGTCTGTCATGTTTGTCTTTCACTCACATTTCCCTCTATTTGCTACCTATTTCCTAATTACTCCGGTAATATGTTCTTTAAAATTTTAAAAATAAATATAAATATTGTACATTATAGTACAGCCTCTGTTTTATGGACATAAACTGCAGCGCTTGCAGCATATGCTCTACGCCTATTAAATTGTAATATGACTCTCATGACTCGATTATTTGTAATTTATTCAGCTGCGTTTCTCCCATATCAACTAATAGCATTGCACAATAAATTAGTCAAAGTGATGTGCTATGACTATCTTATATACAATAATACATCTAGTATATATGTCGATATAAAATTACCTATTTTATTTCGAAAAAACTCGTTTTTTATCTATCTTTTTTAACATATCATCACAATAGTCCTTAAATCGAAGCCTATCGCGTATTGATTACTGAAATATCGATCATTTGTGTCATTCCGGAAGGCATGAATCAATGTAACGCGATCCTCTGCTCCTGGAGAACGAATTAATTAATTTTCAAAAATTTATGTATATTTGTTGAATGACTCACTCCTAATGCGCTCCTTAACACCTCCCTTACCTAACTTATCGGCAGATTAATAGCCGAATTAATTACTGAAAAGAATTACAGAGGACAAAGCGCGGTTTTTTATCTTCATTCTTTATTTCTGTACAGATTGGATGCAGTTAACTGATCGGAACGGCGAGGAGAACGAAATTTCCGAGATATTGGACTACGCGCAGGAAAGTAAAGCTTAACGGTGAGTACTTACAGAAATATTTGTTTTGAAGCAAGAGTCATGAAACGAAAAGAAATATTATGTGTATAAAGTATATAGAGTAGACCAAGGATTATATGTATTATGGAAAGGAGAGAAGAATTTTAATATTGTTTAAATAATTTGTTTTTGCGATAAAGTATTTCAGCTTTATATTTTTAAAAACTTATTAGAAAAAATTACTTTCACTTTTACAAGAATTATTAGAGAGAGAGAATCGCACAAAATATAGTTACAAAATGTTTAAATAAATCGCTGCGCAAATATTTTGCGATGACTTTTATCTCTGTGGATTTTAGCTTTTTAAATATCTATAGGATACGAATGGGTGTAAACACATACAAATAGAAAATAAAACTTGGAATTAAATTAAATAAAATTCATATCTCGCCGCGCAATTTAGCTGCCGCGCTAAATATGTAGACTTACACATGAAAATTCTTTCCGCTTTAATTCAACTTGGACAAAAACTGATAATTAAAGCCGATAGAGTTTAATCTATTTTAAGCTAATTATGACATAATAAGGAATTATACATACATAGATATATCCATATATACATACATACTTTTATATATATGTATACATATATATGTATGTATATATACGTGTGTGTGTTTGTGTGTGTTTGTGTGTGTGTGTGTGTGTGTGCGCGCGCGTGCGTTTCTTGATAATTATTGCCTTACTTTCAGGCTTAAAAAATAGTATTCTATAATATTTTTGAGATATTATATATATGTATGTACATGTAAAATTTTTCATTTATTATTAAAATAATTTTTAAATAGAATAATATTTTAAATATTAAAAAAATAAGTACTAATTTAATGATAAATAACAAATACTAATAAATACTAATTCTTAGAATAAAAAATTTATTACAAATTAATATCAGAAATAAAACATTAACAATACGGATTAAGATCTGCTGTGATTTTATTCATTCGTATCGCAAGCGAGCGATACATATTTTACAGCATTTAACGAGGTGCCGCACGCGGATGTCGTATGTTAGATGTTTACACGCGACGACTTAAGGCGATAGACTGGGAAAAGCTGTTTGTTCAACTAACACAATTGTGTGATATCTCGGCAACTGCTTATATATGTATAAATCCTTCTTGCCAAGTAAAACAATCTCACTGGCATCCATCATAAGCAGTATCATCATCGTCTTCTTCAAAAAAAACTAAAATTTTATACAAGACTTTATTATGATTTGATAACATACACCAAAAAATATTATATAAATATATACATGTACATATATACATATTATATACATATATAAAAAATCTATATGTGATTTGTAGAATGATATATATATATATATAGTTCTTCATTTAATGTTTAAACATTTTTAAAAATAGATTTTTTTAAAATGTTAAAAATCTTAAAAACTTTGATGTTTAAAAATCTTAAAAATAGATTTTTTTTTAATGTTATACAATTTTTTTTAAATTTTTATAAGTAAAACCCCTACTTTTTATTACATATTCTTAAAACTTATGTCAAGACGTTTTAAAAACAGTATAATAGAAACTTTTTGTTTAGTACTAATCGAGTTACCAATCTCAAAATTTATGGTGTTTTCGGCATTTAGGAGTGACCGAATATCATTTTCTTTTTCTCTCTCTCTCTCTGTGTTATTATTTGTTATTAGCTTAAGAATGATACCAATTAATTAAAAAGATGAGTATGATATAATACTTTTATTACTGTTGCTGCTAATATGTGAATCCTAAAAACTGATTATTTGTAGATCAACGTGAGTGTAATAACACACAAATTATACTATTCTAAATTTGTATAAGCTTTTTGCAATTTTGATATTCTCATCGATTATTTAAAACCAAACACCATGGTTGATTATTCTTAAAACGAAATAATTCACATTCGCGCATGTCGTGCGTACGTCTGTGCGTGCATACTTGTGCATAGTCTATGCATGCATATGCATATGGGTATGCACATGGGGGTGACTGCACTGCGTACCTATTTAATTTAACCGTCCATCAGAGCAATCATCGAGAGTATCTTCCGATATTCTTTGATGTTGCATTACTGGGTTGAATTTAATCAGCTGCAAGTAATCTATAGCAGAAATATCGTAGAAAAGGTGTCACCGCGCGCAGTGGTTTCGACAGAAATGAAAGGTCCGGTGCGCTTTGAGTGCACACTGCAATCATTATGCTTTGTTGTCGCAGATAAGAAAATAAAGTGGATATCAGCCAAGTGGTCGATTTAAGAGTCGTCCCTAACGGCCAAAGTAAATCGTGTAAATGTCGTTGACATCGCAAAATTCGAATCTTTAATTTTTAATTATAACTGACACTATGTAAATTATTTAAGAAAATTGCTTAATGTTGAAATAGGATAATTTTACGAGAAAAATTATGTATTTTCCTAAATAATATTTTCTTTTATAAATATTAAAACACGTTAATATTAACGCATTTATAACTCATCATTCTTGGTTTGTTTCGTTAAATGAATTTTTTCGAAAATATCTTCTACCATGTATATATATATATATATATATATATATATATATATACAGTATGTATATATGTATATACACACATACATATATATTTGCTCTTGCTATAAAAAAAATATTTGACTGCACTGCGATATTAACAGTTCACTGGTAGAAATAATAGCGGAAAAATGATAGTTGGCCATTAGCTTTCAGTACGGCCACTAGTTAGGCGCTAACGATCATGATAGTGATTATATTAGAAACAAAGAATAAAGATCGATTTTAGGGATCATTCAATGTCATTAGTACGTACTGTGTGCGCTTTGCAAATATATAATCGTCCGCAAATGTATAATTTAATTTATGGTTTATTCCTATAGAATTGTGCTGATGACAGCTTTCTCTAACATATTGGCTTATAGTGTGTTTGATTTATTAGAAAACAAAAATCAATAATACTTAACACGTTTTGAAAAAAAAATATTATTTTTGTAATTTTAGATGATTCGATACTAATTTTCATCGTTACAAAATCGGACAACGCATAATAAGCTCTTTACTGAAACTTATGATTTATATAGGAGGTAAGATAAGATTTATACGCGATGAATCGATTTCTTGAAGATAAACGCCCGAGTAGGCAAATAATCGGGTGCATTCGAGATGTCGTAATAAGGGGCCAGCCACAGATGTTATCACTTGCTGAAATGGCGGTTTAGGATACTAAGACAATAGATATCCAATCTGGTCGGGATTCAACGTTTGTTTGGACACATTCCAGATTGTAAGCTAGAACAACAAGCAAAATCTTGTCTGTATCGTTGATTCGCAAAAACGGGCCATCTAGCCAATTTTATTATCAACATCAGCAAAATATATTAGATATATTCGCGAATACATATGCAACCTATAGGGTTTTTAAACCTATTCATAAATATTGCATTCTTGCAATATGAAATGTATTCTAAAAGTATTTAAACGTATTAAAATCTTATAAAGAGCTGTTAAATGTTTTCTATAATCAATTTAAATTTTATATTAATGTTCTATAATGATAATCAAATATATAAATTATGTTAAAATTATACGATTCTTATTCAAAATATAATACTTTAGATTATTTAAGATTTTGCGAAATATTTGCGATTTTTCAAGTTATAGTAGATTTGTGTGCAAATATAAAAAATTGAAAGATTTCTAATTTTAATTTTAGATACAACAATATAAAGTAATCTAGTAAAAATTCTTATTAAAATCCTTATTTTTTTCTCAATAATAATCCATAATTTAAAAATATTTTTTAAGACGTCAAAGTTGTTCACACTTTAAGAAGCTATCCTTGTTACTTTATCACTAGGATTCATTATCGGCATTGCATAAATATTCGACGGAACCGATCGATGCATTTGCGAGAAGCCATTGTTCTATCCCTCGCTCTATCTCTGCTCGGTGAAATATTTGCCGATGCATACCGAGCATGATTTAAAACGGCAATTTCGCGATAGTAACCGCAATTAATAATGGTGCCGGTAGTTATACACACTTCTTCCGGCGAGCGCCGATCGATCGACAATGGATTATTATCGATTGATATCTTTGGCCCATTGTTAGCCACTGGTTGGTTTGTCAAGAAACTCCTTCCGATTGATCGGCAGAATCGGATTGGATATACTTCCAATGATTGCTCCAGGGATGCAAATTGTTCCATCGCAATTGCTACCGTTATGCCGTTAAGACGAATTCGATTATGAGAGCAAATGCGCGACATTCGAAAAACACTGTGAAGTCTTTGCAATTCATCAGCATATACTTTGCAAATACACATAAAAAATTTTACATAATTTTTAAAGAATTGTTAAGAAAATAGCATCTCTATAAAAAAAATCATTGAATTGCAATCTTGAAATCTTTATGAATAAAGTTCCACGATTGCAAATCTGAAACAGATCATTTAATAATCTCTACGACAATATATATAAAAAATGATTATTTAGGAATTTAGAAGTATTATACAGGATGTCCGCGATAACGACCTCTCGTGTGCAGATAGAACGGGTTAATTCGAATAAAAGAGTCTTCTACCATTTTGCAATCTTCGCATTAATTAATGAGGAATTAATTAAAAAAGATCGGCGTCTAGCAACTGTTTAACATTGAGATGTCTTTTTTCGTCGCGCGCTTATACTCGCGCGGATTGGCCGATCTTTTTTAATTAAGTAATGACAAGAAACAAATTTTATTGTATCTTAAAACTGAAGTCTCGAAGTCTTTTAAAGTTTCAAAAATAAAACGAATATTTTCTATAATTTCTGAGATCTCTCTCTCTCTCTCTCTTTTTTCCTCTTCTTTCTTAACTCTCGGCCGAAACGATAATTTTGTATGGAAGAATGTCAAGAATTTTGGCTTGGTTGACAACAAAATCTCTTCTTACTTATGTCCAATCTGGCAAGGAAAAGATTCGCTTTTCGCTAGCGAAGCAAACTTTTCTCTAGAGCGAGGTAGAAAATGCCGTACATTTCGTATGCGGATTCTGCCGGCTGTTCTCGAGATATGTCGTGCATTTCCTGGATCTTCGCTATTTTTTGATCTTTCTCATATGTGTGAGTTTGTTACGAAATATTCACTAAGGCTGGATTGCGGATGACTATGCGATCAAATATTAAAGTACGCGATACATTTATAAGACACAATGTCGCAACGCGTTGGCCGATATCATGCATAAAATAGCGGATAATAAATAAATATTAATGAGATTGTTATGTATATGAAAAGTTTCGAGAGTTTCAGTTCTCTGGAACACTTTTGGAACGTTCTAATCAAAAAACATTTATAGAACGTTATAAGAGCATTTCAAAAAATTTGAACTCTCACATTACGACATCTTATATATGTGATAGAAATCAAAGCCTTGCTGTAGTTTTGGATCGGTTTATTTAACAATACGCTCTGCTTGGGATGTACACAAAGAACATTTATATTCTCTTACACTCTTATAAAGATTAACATGCTTCAAGCTTTAACTTCTTTATTCCAGAGGTTAATATTAATCTTTTTAGACAATATATTTAAAAAGCTAAAAATTTTTAATTATTTCATGATATTAAACGTATTTTATAAATATCTTCTGGACTCGTAAGGTCCATTACGAGTTCAATATATTTTACTTCTGAACTATCTCTTTCTATATAAATATATGTAATTCACGAGTCAAATATTTAACTTTTGGTGTACTCTACAAGTTTATACCCCGCGTAATAAATTCGTCCAGCAAAGCGTAAAACTCGTGTCCGATTTCGGAATTATACTACCAGCCGCGCACCCTACGCATAATCTAATATTTATACAATTAAGCCCCCCGATGGCAGTGGGCGAATGGCAGGACGAAAAGGGACGTCTAACAAAACCTCGTTAGGCTGATCGGAGCGTGAAACCGTCGGTGGTGGTTTCAACCCTCTAAAATGGCCCTTTCCGTCAAAGATGGCGAGCTAATGCACCAACGGTTGGCGTCTGGCTAATTTTTGCGAAAATTACATGAGAGGCAGTCTGACGACCTGTCATATCATATAGGCCTGCTGAAACAAGTCATTTTACGTTAGGATCGCCTATGCAACATGCTTTCCTATATTGACTTTGATCTTTGCTTTAAATGTAATGACATATGCGAAGATTGAGAAGAGCACATTATGTATAATAATTTATAATTTTTTTGAGTTAATTAATAAATAAATATAAATAAGGATTTTTCTCTTCTTCGTGAAAAAAGCTTAATGGATTTTGCAAATACGAAGAAATTTAAATTCGAAGTTTTTTAGTTTAGTAGCATAATTTATATATAAAAGCGCCGAGAGATATGCTTCCCATGAATTTAATTCATTTCAACGTAAACTTATTTCGTCTAAATCATACCTTAATTACTTTTCGAACTTTATGCTTGTCCTTAATGCTTATAGTTTCGTCCGCTTATAGTCGACTTAATAATTTCCCGAGGCATTTTGCAAGAAAGGGCATGAGAGAGTTAGCTACCGGTTCGGAGTTGCGTATCATGTGCAAGGATCTTGTTCTCGAGGGTGTGCGGGCCACTTTGTTTCGCCAACGAAAACATCAAAGGATCCGCCATTATTTCCTCTCTTTTTTTCTCTCCTTTCTCTCTCTCAGTCCCTACAGAGAGTTCATATAATTTGCTTTTCGCTTCGACGGATTTCAATACTATCGGAAATCTAGGAATCCACTCATCCCTTCTCTCTTACTTTGCTTTTCACTTCCTCTCGTTCGGCGGTAATGGTGCGCGTCTTTTCTACAAAGAGTCATGAAATTACTTTTTGACAAGATTTGATTTTCCAACAACTGGCATATGGGATCGAAAAAGAAGTCCGTTTAGCCGTATATACAATGTGACATTTGTGAAAAGTAAAGATGAAAAGATGTCGTCAAAATGATCAGAATTGATATTAAAAAGAGAAGAGACAACGTCGATTTTTATTCAACATGGAAGGTTTATGTACACAAGTTTACAGAGAGTATATGTAATTCACGTCAACGTCATCGGATATCACGCCGACGATATATTGAATGAGACATTTATATATAGGATAACAAAGTAAATAGATTTCAATAAATCCGTTACTTGTAGAGAAATATTATTAAAAATAAACCAGACCGTAATTCAAATTCTTTTTCCCTCTTTATTGCGATTGTTCCTTTGAATCATACAATCTTGTTAATATTTTTATATTTTGAAAAGTGATAGACATTTGTACACCCAGACACTTGTACAGAAGTAATAGAGACAGATGTGTTTTTTTAGACTTTATTCTGTATATATATATATATATATATATATATATATTCTGTATGTAGTTAATTGTCAGAATAAAAGATCAGATACTTCTTGTTTTATTGGTAAGAGAGTTTAATATAAAATAAATTTATCTCCTTGTAATTTTATAATAAATATACGAGAGAATTAAAACTTTTTTTACATTTTAAAAATGGTACACATTAAGATCTGAAAACTTCATTAAAATATATAGTTAAAGGTATAATAACGGAAATAATATATTAAGCGACGTGGTAGTGTCACGATGGCAAGTATATAAAAAGCGACTGACTGTACGACTACACACATGCTCATAGCATACCGTCGAGGCGCTCTGCAAATAGCTGAATAGAATTCTTATGTCAAACGTGCTTTCAATTAAAATATCTCCAGAATTGAAACAGTAATTAAAAACCTAATAGCATTTTTCTCATATAATGTCGATACAAGCTTTCGATTCAGACCAGTTCAAATAAGATTATTGCAATTGTAATTAAAGTAAAATTTCGAAATTTCTTCCTCGAAAAGTAATACTTCTTCTATTTCTAGATTTCAGATTCATGTATGTATGTACATACACACGTACACATGCAAACGAGTTCATCTGTCAAAGTGCATTTGCAGCGCTTAAGTTCGAGACATGTTAGGATATGTGCAAGTAGACGTATGTCAAAACGCACACTGGCACAGTTAGTTTGTCTCTCAAGATGCATTTATATATGCGGCATGATAGCAAATGCCGCAGCGTTTTGAATTTGTATAATTTAATTAGCTAAAATGTGACATCTGTCAAAATGACAGGAGATGCGGTTTTCCGGTATTAACTTTTAATAAAATATACGTGTGTCATTCGAAGTGTTTTGATATAGAATGTTTTGATTTGGAGTGTTATCTTATAAGTTGTTTTAGAATGTGAAAAATTATTATCGCGGAAAAATTCAAGAAAGGAAAGTAAATAAAGTTCAAAATTTTTTTTTAATTTGACGGCGGCGATCTGGCCAAAGAGAGAGAGAGAGAGACAGAGAGAGAGAGAGAGAGAGAGAGAGAGAGAGAGAGAGAGAGAGAGAGAGAGAGAGAGAGAGGCAGAGAGAGACAGAGAGAGAGAGAGAGAGAGAGAGAGAGAGAGAGAGAGAGCACTTACTCTATTTCATATCTTAAATAAACAATATACGGATAATTTTCCCTGATTCGGACATTTATCTGTGTCCGATTTCTAAACAATCAATTCAATGTCTGAATTCCCTATATTGGGATTATATCAGAAATTAAACTGATGGAAATAATTATTACACTTTTAATTTTACTAGTTGCTTTTTACAAGCTTTATATAGTTCTCATGATTAAAACGTAAATAGATTAAAACGAGATATAGATAGCGCATAGCGCGTCATATAAGCAAATGAACTAGCGAATATTACGTATGTGCAATGTATATATCTAGAGATTGCATAATGTATATATACATATTGTACAACAAAGTATATACAAATTATGTATGGACATTTGACATACATTTTATATACGTACATACTGTATGTATATATAAATACATCAATGAATATACATATTATATATGTACATTCAAATAATGTATAGGTATGAGATATATAAACGTTCTACATACAGATTATTATTTTCATGTCATGGAAGAAAAATGCATATTCATAGAATGTCCGATGTTATATGGGTTATAATGATTTATAAGTTTAAAACTGCAATTTATACTAGTAAAGGTATATTTATATATTATCTAGTATTTTTTATGTTATTCAAGATAACATAAAATATTTAAAATTAAGATTTGTAAACTATTATTAAGAAACATTAAAATAATTTATAGAAATAAAAATTTACACATTTTAATGCGTTTCGAGCACGCCACGTTTTTATATTTTGTTTTGGTCTTAAATCCATTTTATACAATTTTAAATTTGTGAAAAATTTACTTTTTAAATTATACATTTTGTATTAAATATAGTGTGCGAATTAATGAAATTTTAAATCGTGTTTAGCATCAATTATAAATTGATAATATACAATCAACTACTTGGCTAATTGCATTATTAGTTGCATTGGCTAGTTGCATTACTCTCATATTTGTTTTTAAACAGCTAATTTTTTAAGTTCTTAAATTTTTTAATTTTTTAAAACTTTTCTATTTATTGCACACAAGTTTGCACACAATATTTTTTTATTTATTCTTTATCTTTTTTTACAGAGGTTTTTTAGAAGAAATAATATATATTGAAATATTCAGACAACCATTAACCACAAAGTTTTATGTGAAATATCGAAGTAATTTTCCAGGAAAAACCTATTCACTACGATTTTTTCACGAGGAAAAGAATTCCCGATAAACCGCGTTATATCATGCCACCTTTGCCTGGAATATCGCGCGAGACTTTAATAACTGATGACGTTGCATGCAGTCCGCGAAGTTCTCCGCTTTCTCAAGCCGCTTCCTTAAGAATAATAAAGATCGACGTTGCTTCGGCTTAATGTCAATTTGCATAATACACCCCTGTATTGTATCTCTCGACGTCGATGTTCATCGTCTTCGCTTTTCGTAAATGTCACATTGCGTGCGCACATCCGGCTAAACAGACTAATAAACTATACTATAAATAGAAAAGCTATATAAAGTATATTCAAATCATAATAGAATGAAAAAGAATAAGAAAGCGATAATATACGAAGAATAATTAACAAGAGAAAGAGAGCGAGAACAAGAGCGTGAAGGGATAAAAAAGAGAGAAGAGAATAAAACAAGAAATGGAATGAAAAACAGAAAAAACGAAGGAGCGCGAGAAAGTGGAAGAAAGCGGGTAAAAGTACGAAAGACCGAAAGGAAGTAAAAGAGAGATGATCGAGAGAGATTTATATTTAAATAATATAAAAATTTTACTTCACTAAAAAGCAGTGGATCCATGATATATTAAAATTAAAATACACAAGATAAGAGAGAGAGTATAGAGTTTCATATAGATTTATGCGCAAAACATGTTATTATTATATAGTTTGTAATTATATATTTGATTATTATTTGAATGTAAATGTAAATATATAAACATTTGTTTTTATAAAAAGAAATATTTATAAAAATATATTCATGAAAGTCAACTCCAAAAGTTTACAACTTTTCACGTGAAGCAAAGTCTATTTCATATCGCTCGGTACTTTCAATTTGAAACGAGATCTATACATGCACGATTCAACACGGGTTTCCAACTTTTCATGCAAAGCGTGGAAAATGGAAAATCCATATGGAATGATATAATTATATGTAAATCTCATTTCGCATTAAAAGCACTGAAAAATGTCGAATAGATTTGGCTTTACGTGGATAGTTGCGATCTATCTATGTAAAGTCGTACAATTGTAAATCTGATTAATTAGTTTTTATTTTTTTTATTTGCTAAAAAAAATAATTAACAGATAATCGAACTTTTATTTGTTAACTACTTTTTAATAAACAGCGAGCAATAGTTAAAATCTTTTGAAGGTAACTCTTGATCAATATATGTCAAAGTCATTATATAGCTGGCTCCGATAATCGAAATATTTATCAAATCAATGTTTTATTATATCATTGCGAAAGAATATAATAAAATATATTTTGATTTTAATTCTATTTTTCTAGCTATTTATTATGAAAATATATATTTTTATATAAACATGCAATTTTACGTAATAAATTATAGTGTTACAAGTTTTATAAAAATATGTGAAATTTGCAAGAAGAAGACATTTAAAAAGGTATTTAAATTAAATATATCTTCTTGTCTAGCCAAAAAAAAATTCTTTATAAATAAAAATAGAATTAAAAAATAAATTAAAAAATAAATTAATCAAAATAATATTTCTTTACAAAATACCAATAGTAATTTAATAATATAAGTTTGAAACTCTTATAAAAAAAGTTACATAAAAGATGTATATTTTATTATTTATTAATTATTAAAATATTATTAAAAATATATTTTTATTTACGTAATAAATAAGTATAAATTATTATTTATTTATTACATCACTGAATTAATATGCTTTTATCTATGAATTATCTGGAAAGCAGCGTACCAAATATGTCAGTGCTGGCGTTTCGTTCATGTCTGAATTTTATTTCCGACTTGCCACCCGCTAGCGAAAAATATAATTTTTAAACATACATGGTCTCTTCTGTGATTTTACGACTAACGCGATTTTCTGTTCTCTAAAAACGAAAAATGAAAAGATTAATTTTTATTACACCTGGTTTCTTTTATGATTTCAGTACTTTTTTATGTCATTAATTTATATTTCTTTTTTATAATACCAAAACTTTTTTGTAAAAATTATATTATTTTAACTGTTATTTTAACTAATTCATTCTTTAATTTCACTTTTATAAAAATTTGTTATCTTAGCTAGAGAGGAAAGTATATTTGGCCCTTTTTTACATATTTGATATTTTACATATTTGATATCTTGTTTATAATGTTAATTAACAATATTAAATTTACAATATTAAATTAAACGGTGAACAGACTGATCAGCGAATATTTGTAAAACGTCTAATCAAATGATTGGAAAACATGTTATTTAGTATGTCGCATACAATCCGAGCATTATAAACCATTGCATCATTATATTATCACATTATCAATCGCTGTTGTAGAGAAACATTTTTAAAAAATTCTAGTAGTTTTTCAATTATATAGTCAATGTATGCTTAATTGTTTAAAATTCCATCAAAAAATGACTGTAATCTTATTTCTAAGTATGCTGCATCATACAGTCACATTCCAAGGATGCTAATATATAATTTGTTTCAAGTTATCTCAAATTTTCCAGTAATAAGGCATGTTTCGGATTTCATTGTCCATGATTAGTAATTGGGACGATTCATAAACAGTGTCAAAGAATAAATTGCCATTACTTTGTAATTACTGCAATGTCTGTCTACAAAAAACGAACACGATTTTAAAGTCGTCATTATGAAATTTATGATGTGATATGAGTGAAATTTATAGCATTGTAATATCAGCCACGCTGATATCTTTGCAAAAATATTATTAAACATATTGATAATTTATTCTTTGTACTTCACCATTAATTAATATCATTTCCATTTTTTCTTCTTGACTAAACATTTTTTGACAGTAGTTAAGACAAATCTCTAAAGAGCTTTATTAACGATTTTAATGATCGCGTAGAATTCGCAGATCATACTAATTATTTAGCAGATCGTTCGTTGAATAACGTTAATCATTATAGCAGATAATATAGACTTTTTATATCATTATGTAACAAATAATAATAGATAAAAATTATTTATTTAATAGCATTTATTAAATACTAGCTTTTAACTATATTGATATTAGATTTGAGAAATTTCAAGTAAAGTATAAATAATAGAATAAGAATATAAATTATTGAATAAGAGTACTCGTTTCTTGGCACCAGCCAAATTTCAAGAAACGATTTGATGTTGATTTTCGTATATATTTCCATTTCCCATTATACATATATTTAATATCAGAGCCTTAGACTTCGTTTTTCGAAATGTACTAGTTTTAATCTAATAATATTAAAATTTTTGTAGTATTAAAGAATTTATAGTTTTATTTATAATTTTGATATAGTATATGCAGGATGTCCCAAAGCTACCGAATCTTTTAATAACAGATTCTCTGGCCAATTTGGAGATAATTTTTCTTTAGCGAAAATGTTAAAGGAGATCATCATTTTTGCAAGTTTCCAGTTTTTGCCATTATAAGTATATCTTTGTAACTAAGTTAAATTAAAATTCTATTAAAGCAAACTCCATCTAAAATTAACTAAAGAATGTTTCCAAATTAGTTTTGTTAATCTTTCAACTCTATAAGTTTAGTTTGCAAAGCCTTTCTTTTTCAATCGTTTATAATTTGGAAATTATTGATGCCTCGACATTTTTGTTAAAAATCATTTCCAAATTAGTCAGATAATTTGTCCTTAAAGGATATTCGGTGGTTTTGGGACACCTTGTATACGAAATCTAATCTCTCATCTTAATTCTTGAGAATTAAAATTAAAAAATAAAATCATATTAAACTAGAAAAATTTAAGAATAATGGACGGACGTTACGTCAATTCCCGTTACAAGAACGAAAGTATAAGACTGTTCAATCGCAGCCATGTAACACGAATCGGCATCTGCTGTCGATCGTATGTGAGAGGATGGAAGGAACCCTTTGAAAATTTCGCCGTGCAGTGTTTATTCTGTCCGTCCGTTCATTCACGGAGAGGGAAAAGGGGGAAGGGGTTCGGCATCCTTTTTCACATTGATACAGCAGACCCCCGCCGAGTAGTATCGATTTTGTCGAAGGAATAAAAAGGCGATTTGTTTCTCTTTCTCACTAGAAACGAGTTTGCATGCCGATCTCGTAAACTCGCCCGTCCATGATTCTTCCGCGACAGCAGAGCAATTGTGACATCGAGATCGGATTCTCTCTTGCCTTTTTGACTGAGGCATTGGAAGATAAGCGCAAAATGGCAAGTAAGCTACAAGATTTGCTTCCTTAAAGAAGGAATCGGAATCTCTTTTGCGAAATTAAGTCCTTCATTTTCTTGCAAAATTGAGATGTTCTATATATTTAGGGGGAAAAAGACTTTTAAATGAAATAAATTTATATAAGATACGAAAAAAAGGACTACGCTTTGTATTACTGTAAATCTATTTTAATTCTTTAATTATAATATTAAACGCAAATCCACCAACTTATACCAAATTGTCTAACTATTAATATTTTTATATTTTTATAGGATGTCTCACAATCAGATAAACAGATAGAAATTAATACTATCTATTTTTCATTAAAAAATAAGCAAATTTTTTGCACAAAATTTCCGAAATAGCCGAATAAATTTTAGTGAACGAAATCGATAAATATAATAAATATTTCTATTTGTGATGTCTATCTGTAAACTATCCTTTATAAAGACTAGCATATACCACAACTAAAAGAAGACGTATTTGTAAGATTAGACGCAGCATTGGATTAAATAGCAATAATCCCACCAATTAATTTTGTTCGACAGCAGGATTTAGTGCGAGGAGACAAAATCTATATGGATGTTGGCAGCCTCAATTTTGAATTTGAATTAAATTGCTTACAAACTTATAAATTAACCCTTTTCAGAATCACTAAAATTACTAAAAACGAAAAATTTCTCTTTCTTAACTCTTTCTTATTAACTCAATTTTGTTTACTAAAAATTATAATATTTTAGAAACGGTGCATTTTCGCACATTTTTTAAAAGAAGAGATATTTATTTTTCAATGAGGAATAGAATGATATTAATTTTTGCATGTATATTTGAGATATCCTGTATATACATATATGTGTATACAAATGTTGAAACACTTTAACTGTTACATATCAATATTTCTTAACTAAAATGAGATATTGAGAAAATGTTGATTGGTATATTTATAATTGCATGCTGATTTTGATATTCAAAATTTTTTTAGATACAGTATGTCTTAAATTTTGAAATTATTTGTTTTCTTTTTTAAGTAAAATAAAATGTTTTTTACTAAATTAACTTTCCTAGTTTTATTCTATATATAAAAGTATTGAAGTAGAATAATTAAAATATCAATATTTTAAGAGATATTTTATAATATATTTTGACATTTTATAATACAAAATATGTAATAATCTCATAAAATTTTAACTTTTAGATGATTTTATTTTTACATTTATATAATTCGAATAATGAAATCAATTATTATAAAAAGAATCACATAATTGCATAAAAAAAATACAATTGCATGTTATTGATGCAATATTGCATTTGTATAAAAATAAAAATAAATTATTTATCGGTAAATTATTTATCGGTAAAAATTCGTAAAAGGAGACACACTTGAATCACTTTTTTTTAGATATATTTTACGGGATGAAATCCTAAGTGATTTCCACCGCAATAACTTTGACTTGGGGCTTTTGATCACTGAGATACATCAGTTTTAATCACTTTTTGGACTTCATTTGAAACGATTAAATAAAAAATAATAATAATATATATAAGTGCATATTTTGTTTATTTTTTTATTAAATAGAAGCTGAATGATGTTTTCATTTAAAAAAAAACGTTTCTACACATTCAATAAAGCAAATGTGCAGACGGAAAGGCTCCTTTCTTCCTCTTGCACATCTATCCCTCAAATTTTCTATAACTCAACCCAATCAAATGTTAGATTACATTTAATCTAATCTGAAGTTGGATTAGAGTAGATTAGGAATTTAATGGAGGCACGCAGATATATCTTGAGGATATATATCTGCCTACTCATTCACTTTTTATCTTTTATAAATATTTGATGACACGTGTTTTGTTGAAGTTTCTATTTTTACACAAAAAGCACATTCTTTATTCTATTTTAATTGTTTATAATTTTTAAATGAACAATGAGCGGCGGTTAAAATTTGTATTAAAAATTGCTCGTAGTTATGCCTTGACAATATATATATATATATATATATATATATATATATATATATGTATATGTATATGTCCCAGTATCTTGGTACGCTTTTTAAGGAATGTAAAATAATAGGTAATTTTTTATCGAAGAAAATAATTACTGTTCATACACTAACGGTTATTCTGCCGTCTGGCAAGAAGGATTGTGCTTTCGAAAGAGAGTGTTTTAGTCTGAAGGAAATTATACCGTAAAGGTATATACGGTTATTGCGTCAAGACACGTGAACCGACAACGTTGGCTGTTCACGATTTCACGATATAAAATACTGTCGAAAAATTGTTGTAAGGCACGGGTCATTGTCGAATGTGAAATACCAAACTATTTGAGTTAACATTTTCCACGATTATTTATGAAGGATGTGTTGTTCTCTTTGAGGAGGGAGGGAAAGTACATAAACTCGTTTGTGGAAAATAACGCAGACGAAAGATTCCAATTTTTCGCAACCGATTATTTAGGACAGAATAGATGTTAGCTGGTCACTCTTTCGACCAGTAGAAATGGCACGATATGTAATATTTTTATTTATGATAAACTCCCGCGATCGGTAAAAATAAAGCATCTTAGATTATTTAACATTGAACATATTATCTTGATATTCGTAAAGAACATGTAACATAATTTTACGATATTTTTGCGACAACATATTAAACTATGTACATAAATTGAAAAAGATTGCTTGAAATATTGGTATCATAAATTTTCAAAAAATGGCAAATTAGAATCAATTAAATATTAAGCAATTAAATACGGATTATATTTACTATTTTGTTGATTTTTTAATCATCGATTCTTATGTTTATATGATTCTGTTTGAGAATTAATTTAGTAGCTAGTTATAACTAATGAGAGAATGCCTATATAGTGTGTGACTCTTTTTACTATATAAATATTTAACTGTACCATTTTTAAAGTGCCAATTTTGTTAAAAATGCAACCGTATAATTTTAAAATATTTTTAGAATATATTAATTACACAATAAAGATTTTATTTAAGTACAAGATTTAATGTGTGTGCCCATAATAAAATGAGTTTTTGAAAATTATAATGAAAGTTATGATGATCATTAGTGTGATTAGTTACAAGATAATTAATTATAATTAATTATATACTTATAATTAATGATAATTAATTATAAACTAATTTTTTTTTAAGAATACATTTACAATTGATTACATTTCTAAAACTTATTAACACTGTCTCAATTTGCACTTGCAAAAGAGCAGACAATCTCGTTCTCTCTATGCGACGATAAACGTGGACTACAGAGTGGCATATGCTGGCTGATGCCATCGTTGTTGACTGGCACGAAATAGGAGCGACGAGAGTGGATGCGCAAGTGGTGGTTAAAGTTATCGACCATAATGAGGAGCGGGAGTTCTCGAGTTAATGACTACTGGGTTAGTCGCGAGCCTTCCGTCGTCAGTGGCGGACATTGGCAAGGATTTAAATTTTACGATGCATAATATATCATATGTATATCGTCGGCTATAATAACATATTTGAAATTGGAAATATTGAGATCGCACATTATCTGAGCATTATTGATATAAAATCGACATTTTATACGCAACCGTTTGATAGGTAGAGAAAAAAGAATAGGAGAAAGAAAAAATAATAGTTGTAAAAAAGAGACATCTATAAAAGAAAAAGAAGAAAAAAAATAAGCGGAGGTGTTTCTGGAAATCTTCAAACTAAGCTTTGGCCAGAATCATCAATCTTCCGGCATTTCATTTTTCTTTATTTATTTGATTGATCGATGATGTGCCTCAGGTTTTCATAGCTATTGAATCGATGAATTTCATAGCTGTCGAAGCATCTTCTTCGCTTCCGACAACACGTGCTGCATTCCCTTTTTATACATGGACTTATTTCTTAAATTAATGGTTCTTTCTTTCTTTCTTATTCTTCTCTCTTAAAGTTTTCTCTAATATATTATTAATATTATATATATATAGAGAATTTTATAATTTTGATATTGGTAATCACATTATATTATTAAGATTAATTTTATATGAAAATATATGATTACACGAAGAAAAAAACAAATTAAAAATGTAAAATAAAATTTTGTTGTATGACATTTTTGTTATTTTAAAAATAGGAAAATTATATTAATAGAAATATTATATAAAATAGAAGAAATAAATATATAAGAGAAGCAATTCTCATTCATATATTCTCTAGATTTTCTAAAATTTTAAACTTTATTCAAATTTATACTTCGACTTTTAAACTTTAGTTTTTGTTCACCTAGGCATTGCACGATGTTCGAGTACATCGTCGCCGAGAATAGTTGCTTGTCTCCAGTATATGTATATACACACGGCGACTTTCACAGGCTAAGACACTTGGGTCGACGTGTCTCGTTACGGATAAATTTTTTGCCACTTTTTTTCTAACCGTTCTTTAACTGATCGTTTCTCTGTTGCGGAGGTCTTTCTGATGGTGATATGGTCTCGCGAATAGGCACTCTAAGATGAAGATCGCTCCTTATGAATATTCATCTGTGGTGGCAGTCAAATTAATCGTTTGGCCCCATTAATGCGAAACGTGCGAATGCTCTTCCGAGTAACAGTGTCCCGATGTCGACACTAATACCGCCGTCAAAGTTTAGAGACGACAATGATAATCATTCCAGGTGCGATTTCGCTAGAATAATGCATCGTATGTCCCTGGAATCGCTGTCTGCTCTTTCAAAAGTTCTACAGATTCTACTACAAATATTATGTAAATTTTTCCTGCATTGGCTGTGTTTTAATAAATATAACACTTTAAAGATTCCATAATAATCTTTATTATTATTCAGGCAACAATAATTTGTTGGAAAGCATTTCTGGTTGCGGAACAGAATAACAACGTGGACGATATTTTCCCATTATTGAAACAAATGTTCAAAATGTTTCTCTCTCGTGCAAACGCATTGTGCACATTTTCACACAATCAATCTGCACTATTTTATATGCATTAAAATTATACACATGGATTTACATGGAAAGTTTTTATTCGTTTCCAATTTCTTAGAATTACTTTAATCAAATTTTTATTAATTTAATCGACAACTAATTCGACTGACAAAATTATCAACAGTAAAATTTCTAACTATATAATTTCTCGTTCTTAATCTATAATCTTTTCGTCTATATATTTAATAATTAATAATTTTATCCATATTAATTAAATACTGTATTATTGATAAAATAATTGCTGATTAAATTAATCGAAGTTTTGTCGAAGTTGTCTGAACGGTATATTTTTTTGCATATGCAAAAAACTATTATATTGTACTGAAGTTTGAAAGTAACAGAATTCAAATAAAATTATGCTTTTTTCGCTTCAAACAACAAGATGTTTTCCATTTTGCCAATTAATCTTAGTTTTTGTACACAACTTGTATAATTAATTAGTACACATTAACATATAGTTACTTCCTGTATAATGCTGTAAATTTAAATGTTGTAAAAAATTTAATTGTTGTAGTATACCGCGATTAATTCTCTAATTGTAAATTCGGTAGGGTGTTATGCGAAACTGCAGCGAAAATTAGAATTTGGAATAATTGTGAGAGAGACTTATAATTATCGATAAATATTTCATGATTCCTTTTTTCATATACTCACGTGGCAAGCTTGTTTCAAAATCCATTAATGCACTCATTAGTCTTCGTTTTAAAGTTTTGACGGTACTTCACTTTGTTATTAAACTTTGTTTAACCTACAAATAATAAATTTTAGCTTGTTTTCCTACAAAAATTCAAATATGAAAACCAATACGAGTTGTTAAACACTACGTGTATGTGTGTTATAAAAAGATACAGTACATCTAGTAATATTTAATATTGCTCTCTGTAACGATATTAATTTCGACCTGTATTCAATCTTCCTTACTTAAAAGCAATTTCTTCAATTATTTTATTCTTTCTTTTTTAAATGTTAGAATATAGTTAATTCATGTATTTAGCTTCATCTAATGCCTTTATTTACTTTGTCCTTTTTTTTTAGCAGAACAAAATGTGTGTGACCGTGGAATAAAACTAAGCCTTTTAATGTAGTATGTTTTATGTAATACAATTTCCTCCAATGGTTAGTAACCTTGTACTGATGAATTATTACGAATAAATAATGTTTACATTCTTTGAATCCATTAATGCAATTATGAGACATTTGTGTTGTTTGGAGAATAAAATTCATTTTATTTAATTAATTTTGCAATGAGTAAAGTATATGCCAGCATCTCTATATTTTGGGATTTAGATCTTCCAGATTTAAACCTCTTTTCTATTGTTTCATGTGTATAAAGCATTTCTGAGGCGCTTATAATATGCAAGTTTATGGTCCAAAATTTATTCATTTTGTCAATCAAAATTATGGTTGGTTTATAAAATATAGTCTGTAACAACTGAATGCTGGGATATATTTCAATTAATGTATTTTTTATGTTTGATCACTATTATTGTTTTGATTGACTTATGTATGACATATTATAATTCTTACAATTGATACTGTATATGAGACAATTTTGTGAATCATGTTGCATTCAGCCTTTGTGCACTCTAATAAAACATCTAATAATAAATCACTAGTTGGATCTAGATATATATATATATATATATATATATATATATATATATGTATCATTGTATCTATTATAAGATTCTTATTTCTGAACGCCATTCTTATATTCTCGGGAATTGATCTCACATGAGAGATAACAAAATGCTTTTTATCATTAATGAACGTTTGATTGTTCTCCCAAACACAGTATTTCTTTGCTTCAGTTTGATGTTCAATAGTATTTTCAATCTCCTTTTTATACTATTGTATTAACTATATCTAGTTAAGTAAATTTTAATCTATTTAACATAATTTTGTTATTTGTAATTAAATTTTCTGTGAAACACAGAGCAAATTGTATCAGGGTTATAATACATTTACGACTGCAATTAGGGCAATTTTTTTGTTTTATAGCAGATAAATAAACACAGAGAGAGCGAGCAAGAAAGAAAGAGAAGCAGAACGGAAGAGATAGATAAAAAAACGAAAAGGAGAAAGGGAGAGAGAGAAAGAGAGAAAGAAAAAATTTATAGCAAAAGCAAGTTATATCCGCTATATCCGTTTAGTTTACTAAATATATAGTGGACTAGTAGTCTGGTCACAAGTGCGAGTTGCCATCCGTTATATAAGTGTATATCGTGAGAATACCGCGATTAAAAAAAATCAAGTCGTTGTAAGCAAAAAAAAATATATTTTTGCGCAGCACAATACAACAAACGCATTGTTGCATATTTCACCGTTGTAAAATAAAACTGACAGAAGCCAAACGAGAATTAGCGATGCGGTTTTGCAACTTCTATTTTTTATATACATGCACGATTTCTATTAAATACTTTAGTTGAACTGTTTTCACATTCTTTCTCTGCTTACTTTGATAAAATGTTTTAACATAACTTTTGCGTTTGTTGCAATTACGTATATTGTACGTAATAATTTTAGAATTAAATGTATATTTTACTATAGACATATGTGTGTGTAAGTGTAGAAAATATTATAATTCTCTATAATCGCAATCTTTTAATTAATTATAATAAAAAGATAATTATGATAAAATTTATATATATATATATGTATGTATACACACACACACACACACACACATATATATATATTCTTCCAAAGGAGTATTTTGTTAATTTTAGTAAATATTTCCAAAGAAAAAAAGAAATTAAACATATAAGATATTGAATAAATATATAAACAAACATAATAACGCATTAGATAAATGAAATATGTAAAAGATTAAATTTAAGAAATAAGGAAAATACATAAAAGACAGGAATTAAAAAACTCGGCTTATCAATATCATTCTATATAACAATCAAGATTTTTTTTAACAAACTACATTCTCTCTATCTTCGATTTAATCTATAATCCCGAAAAGAGCAAAAACGGGGTAACTCCCCTTGTAGTCGCAGAGAAATTAACGTTCCCGTTAGATATCGTTGATAATAGTTGGCGATACACACGTGGCGAATATTATTGCGCGTAAGTGCGTAAGGCGGTTCTCAATTGCACACTTGGACAAGGGTCGTATCGTGCTACAACATTGTACCGACATACTAAATGATACATATTTAGATCGATGACGAAGAGGAAGAACGGCTTCGTAAAATGATACCTGCTTGCAAGGGATGGCCCGAATGTTAATTGCCTGCATAATTAATGCCATTACTCGCGCCCAATGTGATATTCACGGCTGGTATTAAAATCCATGGAGTTTCTTGAACACACACACACACACACACACACATACACACACATATACTCGATGTATATTTAAAATATTTATCTACATTATACATATATAATGTAGATAAATATGTAATGCTTATATATGCTGTTGGCATGTTAATTTATATAATACTATGTAATAACAATATAATTTTTAATTATAATTTAATAATTTATTACTCTTGATATTTTTTATTTCTTCATGCATATATCATTTTTTATTTGTTAACTCATTATTGTTTATTTTTAAATTTATTTATTTATGTATAATTAAAATATTAATCAATATATTTTCTCTATTAACATTCAATTAGATACAGTTTTCTTATAATCTCGTAAACCTTGATAAGAAATATTACTTGAAGCGCAGTTGAGTGCTGCATTATTTCTCGTTGCTATTTTTTGTTTATCGCGAGGGCGATTAATAAAAAATAAAATTTGCATTGCTTTCCAACTGTTACTTTAACATGAAATGTGAAACCATTTATTAATTGGAGTTGAATCAACTTTATCACGTAATTGCCTCGTTCAAATTTAAGTACAGCAGTATAGAATGAGAAAAATTCAATTATTCTATAGAATGTCTCAAAAGTCGAATATTGTGATAATTTATCTACTACGATATATACGTATGTTAAACTTATTTTAAGCGCATTCTTTTAATTATACACATGCTTACAATTAGTTAATTTATGTCTCATGTTTAGTGAATTTTTTTGTATTTTATTTTTATTAAACAATTCTATTATTTTTGTTGTAAATTCTTATAAATATAACCACGTTATTGCGTTCAATTTTCTTTGATAATACATCTAATTTATATGCAACTATACAGTAGTGGGGGATTGTTTTTATTCCTATCTCTGATTAGAGAGCAATTCGTAGATGTCGATTAGATCATTTACTATAAGTCCCGAAAGTCACGAATCGTTTTGCGGTTTACCCTGTTTTCCCGCTTTTCTGGATCTATATGATATTAGGGTTGTATACTTTTGCATTTTTCTCTCCTTTCTGAGTTTACTTAATCTCAATGTATGTATTGCTGTGTGTGTATGTATGCATGTATGTATGTGTTTCTTTTTAATTTTTTTCAGTACTTATGGTTACAAGCGCAACGGAGTCATTAACACGAATCAACTTCTGCGAAAACCTTGGTAGGTATATCTCGATGTGGAGAAATATATAATTTTTTGCGGACATAAAATATTCATATTGATGACAGGAACAATACGCGCAGCGTATTATATCGAAACAGGATACTGAAACGTATATGTTATTTGTGTATAAATGTGATACATCATGATGTTGCGTGATATATGTGTAGGGTCGATTTTATGCATATGCAGAAGATGCAGTCGTATAGGGTCTCGCGCTTTTTAGGATCCCGCCCTAATGAAAATATAGTGCGATATTTTATATATTAATAAATTATTTTTAATAAAAGTAGTAAATAATTTAATAAAAGTGCGTTAGTATCTATTTATAAACTGCACGAAATTATTTAAGTTTAATTTAAAATCATGAAAATATAAAAAATAGAAATAAAAATAATCTTATTAATGTGTAAAGCAAGCATTAATGTGTAAAAAAAAGCAATATCACTAGTAAGTAATGAATATAATTCTTCCAAACTTTCATTTTTTTAGTTATATGATATGACATTTTAAATGAAATTAATAGAGTGAATAAAATCCTTCAAAATTCTACAACGATATTCAGCGCGAAGCTCTCAGTCATTTAAATTATTTATGTAATTTTTTAAAGAGATATCGTAAAACTAGATTTGAACATGCAATAACAGCAGCTATAAAAATCGCAGACAAAATATAAATAGAATATATCCTAGTAAATACTGTTATATTAATATTATATAAGTATAATACAACAAAATTGAAAATTTCAGTTAATATTGCATACGTGTTACAATTATCAATAAGCTAGCGGTTAATTGTAATTTCCCACTCATAAACGTAACATATAATATAACACATATTATATCGTTATTACATTCTAGACAACACAAAAAGATCAAAAGACGTCTTAAAGATGTTTAAAGGACGATTAGGAACATGTGCTTTATCTGGGATCATAGTTATATATAACACTAGCGATTGGGTCAAACAAATAAACAAATAAAATTATATTTATAATTCATAAAACTCGAGATTTAATTTATATAAAAATTAAATTCCGATTTTTTGCTTCAAATAGTAAATGGACTATTTCCACTTATCCGTCCAATTGTCCGTACAAACAATCTGTTTATTCTGATTTCTTTGTTGGGACTGTATAAGAGAAATTAAATTAATAGAAAAAGATATTATACTTTGGATCTTATATTAGTAGCCGCGCTTTGTAGATTTTATATGCATTTGTGGCAGAAATTTGCATACGAGATAGTTTCGCCTGGTTTCGCCGTAGCAAGTGAAAAACACGTATGCAACAATATGATATTGCGAATGTTTTATTACAGTTACTGTTACTGTAATGTTTTATTACAGTTACATATGCGGTTGTAACGTTGCAAAATAAATAGGCATGGTATATTACAGTTTTATATTATGTAGGTAACTTATATTATTTGTTTCGTTATACTATTGCAACAAACAGTTTACTGGGATATTTGTACATCGTCGGTTTAACAAAAAAAAAATTATTTGAATATAAAAGTATCAATGAATCTGTATTTAATGAGCAAAAATCTCTTTTTGCATAAACTATTTCCTTAATTTAATTGATTTAGCAATAGAATCCTTTTTACATAGATTTAAATTATATTACGTACATTCACAATATTTTGATTTTTTATATCATATTCAAAAATTGAAAGAAACAAAACAACAAAAATTATTAGAACGTAAAAATCTTCAGCATCTTCTTCTTTTCACAGATAATTCGTGTTTATTGATGTGTAAATCTATGCGAAGAATTAATAATTATTTCATGTAATTATTTTATGTTTATTGATGTGTAGAGCTATGCGAAGAATTAATAATTATTTCATGTACTCAGTTCCCAATGTACATAAAAAAATTAAGAAAGTTTTATAATATATGTATTCATCTAAATTAAATGAATTATATCCAAATGTAGCAATGTTATTGAGGATTTTATTACTCTCTGTTTCGGCAGCAACAGTTCAATGTAGATTCTCGCGATTAAAATTAATCAAAACTTACTTATATATATGTATATGCGATTATCAATATCTTAAGAAAAATTTATTAGTTTAGTTTTTCTACCCAAAAATAATAGATATAAATAAATTTTCGATTAGAAAATCTAGAAAAGTAAATTGATAATGACATAAATAATATAAATTTATGATTAAGTTTAAATTAAGACTAAAATAAAAATTTATAATTATTTTTTTATAGTTATTAATTTATAATTTATATTTTTATTTGCTTTTTGATAATTTGTTTCGTCATCATTTTCAATTTTTAATAAGTTATTACTTTACTTTTTTTTATTTCTTTTGTTCTATTTTTTCTGAGTTTATTATTTGAGTATATTTTGTTATACATAAATGTAATGATTAAATATATATATATATATATATATATATATAAAATACGTATATATGATTTTTTTTGTATTTTTCGATTTTTATTTATTTATTTTCTTTTTGCATTGTGGGGCTCCGCGCACTGATTTCGCCCCGCGCTATCAGGAACTGACACTGGATACATGTATCAGATGTTATTAGCCGCTATCGAATGAACAAAGTAATTTTATCAATCATATGATTGTGTTTTATAATTTATGTATAATGCATTTAATTATATTTAACGTTTCAGTATAAGCAAAAAACACGTGCGAAGACGAGTAGAAAGAAAATTTTGACAATATTTGTTGAAAACATATTTTAAATAAAAGGTGATTGTATAGATGATAATAATAGATAAATTATATTAATCAAATCTCTCTTTCTTGATCAATAAAACTCACTTTAAGGCAATCTATATGACAAATGATAAAATGATAAAATTCGGAAGAGAATTTTCTATTTATAAGTTTTGATTTCGTTTTGATCAATTTCTCTCACTAGAAGTCAATAGATTTTCTAACAGAAATATCGACGATATCTACACCAATCGGCTTGCAACTATCGAATAGAATTTTTGAAAAGCACAGTCAGCATTGAACATTCTCGAATCCCATTGAGGGAATAACGATCGCGAGCCGTGTATACTGGCGGAACGAATAAACGTTGTCCATCGTTGCTTTGATCATTCATTCTGCAAAGCAATGCCGGTTCGTCTATTCGAATAAGTGCATTGCGAACTACTAAATTGCAAAAGGAATGTGTTAATACGCTCGCACTACACATCTCGCGCAGTCCGTTCTGATCAACAATCAATTTGACGTCGAAGAATTTATCGCGTATACAAAATCGCTCCGCCCAATATTGATTCGCAATTGGAGATGATTGTTTAAATAGATAAATTATCTACGACGAATTAACTTTCAGTCATTCTAAATCGAAACGAAATATTCAGTCATTGCGTATGAAAAAAAAAAAATATGATATATATTCAAAAAATATATTTTTCTATAAGAAATGTTTTTATAAATAATGCTCACTAAAAAACGTTTGTTTTATTCAGTAAAAGTATAATATCTAACATTTCATTGGAATAAAAATTTTATTACTAATAATTGCTAATAATATAAAATACTTTTAGCATTTATATAAATAGTTTTATAATTATAAATAATTATATATATATATATATATATATATATATATATTCGATAGAGATAGACTGTCAGGTGGATTACGGTGGTTTTATCCGCATAAACATTGAATGTGATGTCGCACGGGAAAAATTGAGCGGGTATAGCGGTTCAGCCTTTTATAGTCTGAATAGCTTGAGGGGTCAGTATGAAAAGCTTATGGAGCGCGCAGCTTCCTCCAAACTGGAATTTGTAAGGAATACGATCGATATTCGCTTTTTCGCGGTTATCAAATCTTAACTCATTTGAAGCCATTTAACGATTGAACTGGTAATATTATCGGACAAGCGATAATTTCCCACAAAAGTATCGTGGAAAAATGTGAAAATTTCCAAAAGAAAAGAAGAAAAAGAGAAAAAAAGAAAGAAAAAAAAGAAAAAAGGATTAAAAATATTGAAATTACATCCACATAATAATTGCCGCTTTAAGTTTCTATGACTCGTTCTATTAATATTCGGTTGAATTTTTTAATTATTTAAATGTACTAAATAGTTTATGTATAAAATGTTGGTTCAATTATTTTCGTCATTTTCAGAAGAGCAAAATATACATGTAATTGAAAAAAGATTTAATAATATTTCTTGCATTTTTAGAGAATAAAAAATTATTTTCTTATAATCTTTTCTTAACTCGATAAAATATAGAAAGTTTAAAGACGAGATAATTTTAATTTTTTCACCGTTTCTATTATATTTTTAAATGTTTTATTTCATTGAAATAAAATTATAAAAATAGCTTCACATTGTGAGAGAAATATTACTGATTCTTTTCTCAATTATTTATATATTTCTTATATATTTTTTTGAAAATTATCTGGAAGTTGTTGATATAAAAATGACATTTTATATGTAATAATCTAACAGTACACACAGATATATTATTCACATGCTATGCAATGGAAGTCACTGCTAATCCAAGTGCATTACAAGTATGAGCAGCGATGATGCTCGAAATATTATCGCTCGGAATATTGTTTGACATTAGGTGTAATGTACGGTGTAATACAGACTTAATGTGTAACTGAGTATGAATTATACTCTGCAACAAAGGACTATTCCGCACGCCGAAATTCGAAATGGCACTTGCATCTCCTGCTGATTTATAACGGCACGTTCTGTGCGATGCAGAAGCGAGCACTGTTAAAGCACTTCGATGTTAACTGACGAGATTGAATTGACAATATGTATATACATATATTGCACGCGAGAGACGGGATGAGAAGAGAAAAATCTGCTGCATCCGCAGACAAATGGTGAGTCTTAAGTGGATTTGCGCTTTTTGCAATCAAATCAGTTACGTTCCACGAATTCGGAAAAATCCTCCGTGTTTGAGGAAATATTGTTAAAAATTGTATCCTGTGAATCTCGTTCGAATTATTGTCCGTCGATCGATTTTTTGGGATTTGCATCTTTTTTTATTCTAAACTTGTCAATATATAGAATGGTCTATTACAACGGAATATTTGAATAATTTTTCAAGATTCAAAGATACAAAAAAATGTGTGTATGTGTAGAATGCAAAATGAATCTCAACCAATGCGATTATGATTATACTTTCGGATATTGGCGAAATTCGCAAAACGCGACATATTTTAGATATTGATAGCTTGGCAGAATATTTTAAATTGAAAGCTGAACATATGCGAAAGATGTAGCAATAAAATGCATACGCGACAGATGTATTGAGCAATTTATGTATGTCTCGTATGATACGAAATAGAGGAAAAGATTTGTAAATCTATGAAATTGTGGAATAACACGGAAACGAAATATATACATAACGTTTCCCATAATTGTCCATAAATTAGTATAATATAGATTTTGAAATTTTTAACTTTCTTAGCATTTAATTCTCTCTTAGAATCTAATTTATAAATTTCGTAAAGCATCTTTCTATAAAATTTTTTTATTTTTATTTAGAAAAAAATTTATTTTTTTTGTATTTGTTTGGAAAAAATATAATAAAATATAATAAATATATACAATAAAAAGTACAATAAAAGTATAATAATATAACACGTGTCAATACAAATTATTTTATTATTTTTCGTCTAATTTTGTTTGTACACAAATTGAGGAAACGAGCTAATAGAGAGCCAAGCGCGGTAATTAAAACGTAAGTTAATTATTTTTCTTCCAATGCGATTTATTAATTATTCAAAGTCATACGTTTCGGTATCTTATTTGGACCATCATCAGCAGCTGTCAAACAATGTATAAAATGGTGAAGCATGGACAAGAAGAAAATAAAATTCACATATATAAAAGTACGTACATAAATTAAGTTATTCTCCAACTTTTACGTAAAGATCTGTCGATTGTGCGAACATTATTCAAAATGCTTCCAAACAACCATTATTGTGTATTTCCTTGCTTAACGGCTAGAATCGGAGGGAGAATTTTTGCTCTTATTCGTCATAGGAGTTGTTGAGGGTCATAGAAGGATTTATGGACGCTTTAACTTAATTTATGTATGTACTTTTATATGTGAATTTTAGTTTTTTCTTGCCCACGCTTTACTATTTTATACATTGTTTGACAGCTGCTGCTGATAGTCCAAATAAGAGACTGAAACGTACCGACTTTGAACAATTAATAAATCGCATTGGAAAGAAAAATAATTAACTTGCGCTTTAATTACCGCGCTCTGTTCTCAATTAGCCCGTTTCTCCTATTTGTGGATATTCAATATCAGAGCCTTTAACTTCGTTTTTGTTTGTACAACTTCATGTTGCAATTTTCCGACAGCAAAGAAATGGTGGCGAGATGAAAAGGCTGGCGTGTTAACGGCAAATCGAGATGATATCTCGACGTGTGGCGAAAAAAGTTACTGTGCCACCGTCGAAATGGCGAAAAATTTGTCTCGGCACGTATACAACATTGTTGCGTGCGGGTCGCAATAATAGCGGCTGGAATTGCAAATTTGTCTCATGCCATTTTCACGAACTTTTGCATTCTTTTTCTTTTTCATTCTCTTTCCTTCCCCCTCTTTTTTGGATAGTTCTTTTAAGAGAGAATTAATTCTTTTTTCATCTCTTTATTGCTATAATATATTGATATGTGTGCATTTACGAACAATTATTAATATAAATTCCAAAAGTATATCACATAATGGATAAAATGATCAAAAATGAAATAAAAGCAGTTGTTAAAACTTATATTAATGATTAAAATAAAATAATTATAAGAAATGATTATAATGCAAGATTATGATTAAGATGAGATGATTATAAGAAATGCATATATATTTACATTATTATATAAGATAAATACGGTAAATTTTATTTTACTTTAATCAATTAAATTTTACGTTGGTATGAATAGATGTTTACAGAATGTTATATACATCTGAAGAAAATATTCATTTGTTATCTAAGATTTCGTTATAGAATCATTGAGAAAGAAAGAAAGAGAGAAAGAGAGAGAGAAAGAGAGAGAGACGAAATCAAACAGAAGCTATAAAAGCTGCTGTATTTAATTTGTAGTCCAACAAGAGTTACTTGAGAATCATTGATGTAAAACCGACATTTTGCATATCATTGTTATTTAATTAAAAATAACTTAAATAGCTTTTCGTTCCCAGATTTCGTCGTGAATTACAAAGTTTGTTTAAAGCGCCGGATTTACATAGTAAAATTCCGCTGAAGCGGAAGGACACGTGCTCGCGTTCGATCTGCGAATTTCCTCCAGCGAATAATATAATCGTAGCGAAATACAGCGTGCGGTTGAGACCCGTCGGTTATCTATGCGCCAGGAAATTAACTCGATTATTAACCCACATTCACGCACTCGATATAACAGATAGCGATGCGCAGATACTGTCGAGCGCTATGGTTTCGTGAAGTTATGGCTCGCCTGCGTTCGAATTTAAATCAATCGGCCGCGAATCAAAATCACACAAGCGTATTTATCGCACGATATGTGTGATTGTTCGTGCGCTTCCGCGATCCAAAATGATGTTGTTAAACCTGCTATCGCAGGTTGCAAATTGTTCTGAAGAATCGTGTTAAAATGAACAATTTTAAGATAGAAGTAGCTTTTGATACAATGCATAATTTTTTGAAAAGTAAAATCCATCATACCCAATAAAAGGAATCTGTAGCAAATAGGATATCCGATATAATTTTAGAGTGGACTACATATCAAGTTAAGTTTATTATCGAATACACGTTTCATGAAATATTCGGATCAAAAGCGAAATAGAGAACTCTATCGTATTTTGTATGCGGTGAATTATAAAGTTTAGAGTATGAATCAAATTTCTTACGACGTTTTCATAATAGATAACTCGGCAGATAGAAAGCTGCACTTACATAACTGTATGTTTACTTTATGTTTGCGAAACAAGTAGTGCAAAAAGGAAATGATATGCAATTGTGGACAAACAATGCATGCTATAATAGCGATTCATTATTAGTCGCCGAATGTTCTAAGGAAAGTGTGAGCTAATATTTCCATCTGCGGGCTTTATCATTATATCGGCTCGATGTTATCGTTGAAAATTATGAAAACTGTTACAATCGTTCTCTTTTTCCATACTATATTATGATCGATTAAAGGAAGGTGGGATTAAAAATATAAGTATGACTTGTGTTAAGTGTTGAAATATTTTTTATTTTTTCAATTTTTTGAAGTATAACTATTTTTTGTATTTTTAAAATCATTTTTAATATTTTATTTCAAAAAGAGAAACAATTTATTTTTGGGTTTATACTCCAAATGAGAGGATTAAATATTTCCTTTCTCTTCATATTTCTATATTGTGTTTTTAAACTAATTTGCAAATTAATAATAATTAAATGAAATTATTGTTATTCTCTTACTCTCTTTCATTAATACTCTAGTGCAAACAATTTTCTGCAAAGTAATGGTCATTAAATATTCAATTTGTTCTTTCTATTACACACTTTAGCCAAAACATTCATCATAGTTTATCAATTCTCATTTGTGTATTCTGACTAATTTATAACAACAGTAACAATGCGTTGCTTTATTGTACCTAAAATTTACCCGCGAAACATGCTCGACGCGAATGCTCAGCATATTATGTCGATTTATATCGAAAGCGGCTTGCGTGGTTTGATACTACGAAACTTTGCCGTATAATTTCCCATAACCGAAATGACTTTCCTCTTCAGAGGAGAGGAGAAATAGTCGCGACCCGTGTGCGCAAATGAAAAAAAGCGCGCGGTCAATAATGAGAATTTATATCGTCCCGGGACGTTATCTCACGCTTTACAACTACGATGGGATGTACGCCACCCTGGAGCACCTCTGTCGGGTCGTGCTTAACATCGAGAGTCACGTGCCATTGCACGACCGGAAAGATAAGATACGTGCTGCGCGCGAACACGGAAGAGCGGATATTGCGCGTTTCTCGTATTCGAAAAGGAGAGATGGACCGGTTTTCTCATCGTCTTGCATCTTCGGAGTAATGCAAATGAAAGTAATAATCCTCTTATTTGCGCGCGTTGCCGCTCGACGAGGGAGATTATGTTACATCGCGAAATAAAGTTTAACTGACGCGCCCAGGCATGCGCGCATACGATGCGCGAATCGAATTATTCACCCCGCACTGCAGTTTATATCGTCTTCGCATCGCGGTGATTCCGAATCATTTGTGCGATGCTGTTGCATTTTTCATCAATATTATCCATTGGGATTCGATACCGTTGAACGAATTTTGTTATAAGATAAAAAGGCACAATTTCAAGATACAGATACGCGCTTGCTGTTATAATAATTAAAATGTGTCAAATAATAAATAAATATATATATATATAAATAAAATAAAAATTAAACAATATATAAACTATAAGTCAGTCTTGCTTATTGTTCATTAATAACAATAATAATGTATTAAAAAAAGTGACAACAAAGATTTGTATAAAACAAGCTTCATAACATAAATCTCCGCCGGCTCTTATATATCCGCTGCAATTTTATTACCTCCAAATGCAATTCTTGATACAGATTTAGTTCGGGAATGATGCGGATCTGCCTACCGAAGAGTAAATAATCCCCCCTCTCATTATCCAATCCGGGAAAGATACTACCATTACGGAAAGGAGAGATGAGAGATTTTGCCGCGGAAATCCGTAACGGAGAGTTTGCAACATGAGAAAGCGGATGATAATACTCCCCTAAACGAGAAGAGGGAGAGAGAGAAGAGGGTTAAGAGGACGGAAGAGGGCTGAATTAGCGAGCTATGTAAATTAGGGACGGCCCTTTAGACTCTTGTTTAATTTAGCAAACTCCTGCGTCAGCCACGGCCAGAATACACACGTTTTGCAGCATTTCCCCTATTGCATATTGTTTGTAAATTCGTGCGAGTCTAAGTTACGCTGCATACATTTGGTCGCCATATTTTGGTGTCCTTCAAAAAACAGGCAGCCTCGAGAATATTGAGGGTGTTTATGCTCAAAGTGACCGCGCACGCCGTCAAAGCATCATAAATATACATTATAATGAATGGAGGAATATGTGTGTGGTATGTAAGCGAGAGAGGATAGGAGGGCAAGTTAATAATAATTCTCATTAAGATATTTAAAGTTAATATCGTATGCATATATGTATACTGTGAGTATAAAGTATTGTGTAGATATAATGCGTTATATGTAATACTTGATTGTCAAATAACATTTATTTTCTAAAAGAGCGTTTTATAAAACTAACATTTTCGGAATCTGGCATTTCATTTGCATTTGCATTTCATTCATTTGCATAACAATTTAAAATATACTGTGCAAAATATTTTTTATAACATAAACATAAATGTACATATTGCATATAATATATAATATAAAAATGCATAATAAATATTTATAACAATAATTATAAAATATAATAAGATAAAGTATGAAATTTAATTATAATAATAAAATTGTTCTATAAGACAAAAATCTTTTATAACAAAATACCATATAAATTTTTGTGACTATCTAATAGAAAATTTTCATTCTTCTATATATATATAACTAATTTCATAATATTTATTCCTTAAATTTTGCGGATAAAAAATCCAAAAGTACGACATACAGTAATCACTGCATTTCCTTAATCATACTTTAAAAATAATCTGCGAGAAAGCGGCGAGTTTATTCGCAAAATGCGGAACGAAATACAATTTAGTAAAGAGAGAGAGAATTTTGTACGATGTTCGGCAGAATATTTTTACCTCACATGTAAAGTTTTACAAATTACTTTTCAGATACGTGTATAAAAGGTGTATATATGTATATGATATCTAATTGTGAATATAAACAGGAATATTGAATGCGAAAATTAATACACAGTCATCGTTCTGCTAACATATGTAAATAAGACAAGAAGGATAAAACATTTTTACCGTTGCATTTCAATATCGCCGCTGTTATATGTTTGTGACATATTTTACTATTTATTCTATAAATAAAGAGGAACGCAATGAAAATAGAAAATTAAGAAAAGAGAGAAAGAGAGAGAGGAGAAAGAGAGAGAGAGAGAGAGAGGAGGGAGAGAGAAAAAAAAGCATTTATTTTTGCAGATTAATTATTATTTACTGATCAAGAAATTATTTTTCTACTTGCTTTAGTTCTTTTCTACGATAAGTTTGTAGACTTTCATATATTTTGTTTGAGCAACTAAAAATTTTCAATTCTTTTTAATTTATTTAATTTTTTATTCTGCAATTATATTTGATATTTCTCTAAAGGGGAACTATATTAAGTTGAAACGTCAAATAAATATATATTTTATATTTAATATTTAATATATGCTTTATTAAACTATCAAGTGCATGCATTTCATTGCATTTATTTATTTATCATCTAAACGTGTCTTTGAGCTGAATATATTAATACAAGCTGGAAGCGAAAGAGTACAACATATGATACAACATATAATCAAATAAAATATATTGTATTAGTCAGTTGAAAATAACAATGATATTTTGTTAGTTTATCAGTAAAACTACCGATCACGTATACATTTTAACATTTTCTATTGTGAACAAAACCAGTTGAAAAATCGCGTTAATATTAAATATGTTTTGTATTTTAGAAATTGTTTCAAAAAAATATTTTGTATAAAACATGAATTATGAAACTTTCTTATAGATAATAACATTAAATTTTAGAAATTGTATTACGTTTAAAACTTTCATTAAAAAAACATTTAAGATAATATACGTTTCTAACAATATATTAATATTTAATAATGTAATTTTTCAACATATTTATTTATTTAATAATATATTTAATAATAATATTTTTAATACAATATGTTAATATAAAATTTAATATGTTTTAATGTTTTTATATGATGAAAAAAGTTTATATTTTCTCTCCCTCTCCTTCTCTCTCTCTCTTTCTTTCTTTCTTTCTCTCTCTTTATTCCATCGCGATAGCATATGACTTACTAAAGCAAATAAATGCAAAAGTTTTTAAAAGTTTTAAGTTTTATTAAATATAATTTAAAAATTTTAATTATATAAAAGATAATGTAATTTTAATATATATAATTATATAATTTTCTTATTTAATCTAATTTTTATGTAATTTTTATACATATTTAATTTATATAATTTAATTTTAATCTTCTTTATTTTTTATTCTAATTTTTTTATAATTATTATATCCATATTTATAATTATGTTCTAACTAAAATAAAAATATTTCTGGATGTGTTTTGAGTTAACTTCAATGAGAAATGAGTTTTGTGTTAACTTCGATCCGTAAACATAGAATACATTCAACTTCACTTTTCTTTCTCTCTCTGGTCTCTCGAGATCCAAGGGTTTTGCGAAGTCGTAAGTGCTCCAAAGTGAGAACAAAGCCACCGTTGCGTAAACTGTAAGCTGCCTGGATGGTAAACTTGTGAAATTGTTAAGCACTGGGACAACCTTCACAACTGAAAGTTTCACAAATCTCGCGAAATTGCTTCATTGGTCCATCCGTTTTGGTCATTGTTAATATTCAATAGAAACTCTCTACACGGATATTATTGATAGACACTGCTAATGGACAGTATATAAAACACGAGAAATTTTATGAGAAACATATAACAACGTTTATGATATTTATAATTATTTTGAGATAATATTAAATATAAGATATCAATTGCGCTTTCCTCAAATTCTATTCTCATACTACGACTCAATTATGTATTAAAACTTTTAAGTTATATTCGAAATCATTCTTCAAATTTACATTAAATGGCTAAAGTAACTGTATTAAGTTAATTTGAGGAAAAATTTAAACTGCATATCTTAGATTAAAAATTTTCAAACTATAATTGGAAGAAGTCATGCGATCGAAACACTCATTAAAGTTAAATTAGCTAAGCATTTGCTTCTTAGGGAGTAATTGTATTATGTGATAAATATTGGTGTATAGATGCATATAACATTATTAAATATATGAATGCTTAATTTAATATTCATTCATTAAAGTTTATCTCGACATGTACTTCTATTTCATACATAAAAAATTCCGTAACAGACTAATTACTTATGCAAATATCATGTTTCTTTTTAACAATTAGGGAAGATATTAAGTTTTTGTATTCTACAAAAATTTTTGTATATATATTTATATACATACATATATAAGTACACACACACACACACACACACACACACACACACATTTGTAGAGAATACAAATATTAATATTTTCTATAGTTGTTAAAAAAACATCATATTTCCGTAAGTAATTAGTTTGTTGTAGAATTTTTCATGTATAAAATATAGATATATAAATTGCAATAAATATTAAATTACACGTTTACACATTTGATTCACAATGTTATCGTCTATATTTCATGCAAGAATTCTCAATTTTAAACGTTTATTTTGCTTTATGTTTTTATTATTTACTCTTTGTTTTTATTTCATGTTCATTCGTTTTATATTACATTTTCCTCCCTTTTTTCTGTCGGAAAAAAATAATTTCAACTTAAACCACATTTCAATAAAAAATGTAAAATGATCCATAATCAGTTTTTATAATTTACGGCTAATAATTATTGTATAATGATATTAATAATAAAAATAATTATTAGAATAGTTAAAACTTCTAATTTGAATTTTGTATATACATATATGCATATTGTGTGACTAATTATTAATTTAATCTAAAACAATATTTTTCTGTAAGCCCGATATATCCAAGCAGCTCAAATATGAAAAAAAATTTAATTTGAAATGTTTTAAAATGTGTTTACTTTAATTTGAACTCTATTATTAATAATTTCTATTCTTTCAACTGATTTTACAATCCTCATTTTTTAATTGGGTTTAAAATAATTTCGAAAAATTAACTTTTTGATTATATTGATGATTCTCAAAAAGGAGAAAAAAAAATTCTCTACATACAGTATTCTTAAATATAAACTTGTAGCTTCTTGGAAAAAAAATTTTCAAATTTTTTGCGCAATTTTCTAGCATTGTATACAGCCACATATGCCTAGTTTTTGAATTCGCGCAATTCATATTTCGATCCTTGCACATGTGATTTAAAATAAAATGTAGGTAAAAGGATGACTGGTGTGTAACGACTGGTGATTCAAGCTCTAATTAAAGAAAAGATCGGTGTTTTAATTAAACCGTTTCGAAATGCATGCCGCACGCATGTATGCACAGACGTACGCATGCGTGCGTATATGCGGTCGCTATCAAAAGATTTAATTGAAGCGGAAGGAGAAAGACGGCTCGTGTGTGCAACATTCTTCTGAAATCCCCATACTACCGGCAAGCACGGGCAGCTTTTAATTAAAAACAACTTGCCTGTCGTCGAATCTTGGTCGCATCAAGTGCGACGTGTCATTAAATCGATTTACATTACGAACTGCAATCGGCCAAGTGTGCTTTCGAAATATGACATTTCATATGCACATGTAATTACCTAATATATTATCCAATCATTTATCTAATATCTTGTTATTACTCATGCGTCAACCACGAGTGGAAAAACAATATGCCAATGCCTTAAAAATGATTAACGCGTTTCCCTTTATTTGCACATTAATTGTTCTAATGCGGTTTCGCTTGCTTTGCAGTCACAAGTTACAATACAGTCGACATGAAGGGATCTATAAAAAAATATTCCTCGCCGTACCATTTCAATAATATTTTGCGTCGTTTTCATATGCGTTAACACGTGTCAAACGGTTTGTTTCAAAACGAGTTATTACGATACAAGGCGATGGTCATTATTTGCAAAATAATAACCATCGCCGATTAATGAAACATTTATAGCAAAATGGGCAAACATTAACAAATGTATAAATTTAATTTTGACAAGAAAGAGAAATATATTTAAGGGAATATTTATTTAAGTTTTTCTTTAAGTATTTTAATATAATTTATGCGCACTTATATATAAATGGCACTTATATATAAATACGCAGGATGTCTCGTAATATGGAACCTACTTCAAAAATGCAACTTAAAAATAATGAAACAAGTTTATATATTTTATTTGTGGAGTTATATAAAATTTATTGTTTATAGAACACTCATTGGTAATATTGAAATATTTTATCAGAGAATTAAACAAAGTCTTCGATAAATCCGAGAAACACCTGAAAGGTTCGAGAAAATAAGATCAATATTAAAATATTTTTATACGCATGCACATTCAGATTCAAAATTTCGATCTCTTGTAAAGATAAAATATAGATATAGATTGCTATAAAATACAGAACTCGCTATAATTCGAAAAGAAAGTAAAATCCATATGTTTATATATGTAAACCTTTTATTGTTTTTAAGTGTTAAATCCATCTATAAAGTGACATCTTCTGTACAAACGCACACACACATTCGCACAAGCATACACACATACATACATATACATATCGCAGGCTTTATAATTTCGTCTTTTTATAAAAAGCTTAGATCTTGTATAAAAAGCCGATCTATAAAGATATGCTATTTTATAAAAAGATTAAGATTATTTTTAAAAAGATTATAGTCGTATAAAAAACATGCAACATACATTGTATAATTAATGGTTTTATTATCTAAATAAAAATATCTACAAAATTATCTAGATAAAATAATTATTTTATTTTATCTTTATTTAGATTATAAAAGTATATATTATCTTTTTATATCTTAAATAAAATTATCTAATTATCTAATTAACTAAATTAAATAATTGTTGTCTTCTTCAAATTATTTAAAATAATGTTTAGTGGGTTCAGTCTACATCGAAAAAGTATGTTAGAATTTTAAAATATCAACTTTTAGAAAGAATTTTAAAATATCAACTTTTACATTATCAGCTTTTTTTTAATTGTAAATAGTAAATATATGTACTGCATATATAGAAATCAATCGTTTGTTAAATGACACATTTAAAAAAACTCTTATAATTAGAAATACTTATAAATAAGAGTGTGCATATATTGTTTTTATATTCTAAAATTGTTTTTTTTTTAAAGCAATAAGATACATTTACATATATTTTAATTTATCTTTATCTGAATGATTTCAGAGTTATGTAAAATGCTGTTTATAATGTAGAAATGTTTTACTCTTTTAGTATGATTGCATATACTTACAGATATGTTCTACATAACGCGTTTGATATAACATAACATATTTTTATAAGTTATTAATCCTACGTTCTTGTTGCACACAAAAACTCGGCTAAAATTAATTCTGATAAAATTGAGTGACGTTTAATTATAAACAGTCTTTAATAATTTATTTTTTAGATGCTTATAAAACATAAAAAACACACTTCTCGAATGTGCGCATTAACAAGCGCATGTACTAAAAGCATTTAATTAAATCGTTCGCAGATATTCGCATTTTTATTTGTTTATTTTCTTATCGATCTAGCACATCTTGCATATATGTAAAGTAGCGTATAAAACTTATTAAAGATGAGCTAAATTTTACTATGTTACCTAAAAAAAAATATATATTACAAATGTAAAAAAAAAGGAATCAAATATACCTTTAATCAAAAATGGCCTTAAAAATATAAATTAATAATATGAAAAATTATTGAAATCATGAAAGAAATCAATATGTTAAAAATGCTATTTTTCGCTAACATGCAGCAAATCGTACCAGAAATAAAATTCGGACATAAAGAGAATGCTTGAACATACTTGGTACATCTGTGGGTATTTAAAATAGGTCACAGTTTCCACAAAAATGGATCGGATGAATTGCAAATATTGTATTGCTCGTTCATCCAATCTAACACTGTTAAATTATACTGTCTTTTCGTGGAGAACTCTCAAAACTTCTAAATCTTATTTTGTGCAAAACTCAACAACAGTTTATAATGACATTTTTACAAAGCCAAAAACATGCAGGAAACCATCATAAATAAATATGCCAACATTAGTGAAAAGACCGTACAAAAAGTGAATAAATCATTTATATATCGATCGCAAAAATATATTGATGTGTGTAGTTATCACTTTGACCACCTAATTAAATAATAAATTAATAAAAACTAATAATAAATTTATTGATTTCATAAATTTAATAATTTAAAATTTTTCTTTAAAATGATTTAAGTACAAAATTTCGCGTACTCAAGATCATTTGAAAAGCATGTCATTATACCTTGCTGAATTCTTCTCAATATTTGCTACAACATAATTTTTTTCCGTTAGCATTTATATTTTATAAATATCACGCGTGCAGAAAATTATATTATATTATCTTCGATTAATTAATTTATTTATTTAGCTTTAATTAAATTATCTACACGTTCCGCGGGAATAACGCGTAAATATCGGTAGCCATTATCATGTTAGAAGCCTGTCGATCAGTTTTATCGGTTGAATAAATAATTAGCTGCATTATTATCACGGAAAACGGCTATGCGCAATGAAAGGCGGCAAAAAAAGCTTATGCAGCGGAAGAAAAAAAACGATCGTTCGCTCGCCATTGTCTCGGAGGTTGCTTTTATTTTCTTTTTTCTTTTCCTTTCTCCCTCTCTTTTTTCCTCTACCTTTCTATCATTCTCTCCCTTTCTCTCTATCTCTCTTCATTTTCCTCTTTCTCTCCGTCAAAACCATTCAGCCGCAATTAGAATTATTTATTTATCGCGTTCGCAACGAGAGCTTCGATGGGTCGAAGGGTCGTTCTTTTCGCTCCCTTTCTTTCGTTCTGCCTCTCTTTCTCTGTTATATCAGTTTGCAACACTGGTTTATGCAAGCGTTTCAGAGACAGGCAAGCATTTTTGTTTTCGCTTGAATATATATACATATACATATATATATTCCGCTTCTGTGCCGTTTAGTTGTTCGTCGATTAAATTTCTACGTTCTCATTTACGATTTTCTCCCTTTCGATTTTTACTCGAAAAAAGCCCATTTTGCACATTTTAATTGCAGAAATTAACAATGATTTAGCCGAGTGCACGACCACTTGCGTTTATTAGTACTTGTCTCTTTCGTTTTATTACTTTTCTTAATTTTTATGAAGGTTTCCTTTCGTTTGGGTTTCTTTAAATTTCCCAGTCTGTCAACTGATCGCTATTAAAATATGAAATTGAGTGTTACCGGATGACTTTGGAATTTTATCTTTACTGTTTCCTCTTCTTTTTTTCTGGAGTTGCACTAGATTCTATCTTGTAAAGAACCGTGGTCTCTATACTTCTATTAATTTTTTATGTCCGAGTGTTGATTTCTTAAGTGGTCGCCTGCTATATTTTACTTAATGTATTTTTGACTTTTATAGTTTTTTAAAAACCACACATGTGCTTGAATCATAGAAAAGAAAAGAATCGTGAAGTCTACAAGAGAGTAACAGAGAGCTTTGCTTCCAAATTATGAATTTTTACAATGTTGTATCCTATTTCTTTTTTTTCCTTATTCTGGTTCCTTTTCTAATTTCAAGTGTATAAAAAATCGACAGTTCTTTTTTGCGATTCTTTGATGCGATTACTTATAATATAGATTTATATAGAGTGAAGAGAAATTTTGCGGGCTTATTGTTAGAAAGATAGAATGAGAGAGGAGAGAAAGAGAGAGAGAGAGAGAGAGAGAAAGAGAGGAATAAAAAATCAATATAATTTTCATCTACAGAGAAAGTCGACAGTATTTAAGAGAAGTAATCCGACTGTATGGAAAGAAATTTTTTGACTGCAGATATCCATTTCTTTTGTTTATTTTAATTTAATTACAAAGTCTTAAAAAAATTATATATATAGTTTGGATATTAAAAAATCTGTAAAATCTAAAACTATAACGTATAATGTAAATGCAATTAAATTTTGGCGGTAGCTATTCAGAATCTTCATGTTAATTCAATTAAGGCAACTTAAATGAGAGGAGTGGAATTAGCAAAAGAAACTTAATACGATTCTTACATCAGCATAAATTCTGTTTACATATCAATTTACCCAGAGTATTCTGGTAAAGATTTAAAACAAAGTATGCATTATTGAGAATGAAACGATATAATGTTTTTCCATAAAATACTATTTACCGATGAGACCACTTTTATAAATCATGAGCAAATAAACTTAAGAAATATGCACTATTTGGAAAATAGATGATAGAGAAATTGAAAAAATAAGCAAACTATATAGTCTCTTAATATTTAATGTGAGATCGCAAATAATCAATTAGTTGGACTGTTTTATTTATGATATTTTTATGATATTAAAAGTGGAAAAATACATTTTTTTATCAAATCACCAGTTCTCTTAAAAGATGTATTTTTAAATATTTGCTATATAATATTCTATTATTGTAGCACGACAACAGTTCAATTTATTTTTTATATTTGGAACCGCAATTTTTAATAAAAAATCCCTCGATTGGACAGAATAGACAAGTGTTACGACCGGCTTAATCTCTAGACATTATTAGATGTTTTTTTTATGGAGATAAAAATAAAAGATTAAAAACATGAAACAATGAATAAGCTGGACTTGTGCTTTATTTCTTTCTCCACAGGCTTTTTTCATGAGTTTTCGTAAACGTTTTGCCAAGTTTAACGCAAAAATTTGATCTTAAAAAAAATAATTTAAAAAAAATTAAAAAAATTAAAAAAATTAAAAATAAAAAACTTGGCAAAACGTTTACAAAAAATAAAAAGCGTTTACGAAAACTCATGAAAAAAGTCCGAACTGTGAAGAAACAAATCCTGGTTCCACCATCACGACACGCGCATGCATATTGAAAATCGCCGAACACGCACAAAAAGCTCTTAAACAACGCGATATATAGCACAATGATTAATCACAATAGAAAGACGCGATAAACGGGAGATTACTTGTCCTGGTCACCGCTAAGCAGTGCCACGTACAGCACATCGATACGACATCGTGTTAACATACACACACATGTACACATATGTACACAATTTTCTAAACTTCTTGAATAGTTCTTAAAATTAAAAGAAAAATTTATTAAAAAATCAAAAATTGTATAATTTTGTGGAAAAAAATATTTTTCTGTATCATATACTCCTTTTTTTTTTTGATAGTCTGAAATGACGTTTTTTAAGAAATCGGAAAGATAGCGATCCGTGATAATGGACCATTAATCTGTTGGCGACAGCTGTTCCGATATCCAGGCAACTAATCGGAAACGCGAAGTGAGAAAAGTGCAACAAGAAGATGAAATAAGAAATAAAAAAGTGAAACTTTTATTAAGTTAAGCTCTTTACTCGAGAATTCACACAATTTTCTGTTTTTACAAGAACATTTATTATTCAATTTTAGTAAAACATTTCAGCACTCTCTCCATTAATTTTCCAAACTTACATTATACATAGATTCTTATATAATGTATATATAATCGATATTCTTATGTCTTTTATTTTATTGACTAGAACAACACAAGCGCGCGCTACACGCGCGCTCTTATTTATAGGCGTTGTCCAATTTTCAATAAATTATTCTCTAAAAAAAGGCATGTTATGTCAATACTCGAAAGTTTCAAAGTGTATTGTTGTCGCTTTTCCACGGCTCTGATTGGTTTTTATTTTGTGTCGCATGCTTCGACATAATAATAATTCTATGAATTAAAATTATGCAAAGACTTAATTGTAACTATATGAACTAAAATTACGTAGCGACATAACTTGAATTCTATGATTAAAATTATGTAGAGACAAAATTTTAATTTTATGAATTAAAGTTATGCAGCGACATAATTCCAATTATGTGAATTAAAATTACGTAGCAATATAATTTTAATTTTATAAATTAAAATTATGTACGGACATAATTTTAATTCTATGAATTAAGAATATGTAGTAAAATTATTTTAATTCTATGAATTAAAATTACGTACAAAACATAATTTTAATTACATAAATTAAAATTACGTACAGACATAATTAAAATAAGTGTGTGTGAGTGTATATACTGTAGGTTATACGTATATTTAATTACTAATAATTGATAAATGTAAAAAATATTTAAAATATTTTATTCTGTCTATTCATAGTAGCTTTCCTATTTAAAAAATACTTAAATTGTTTAAATTTCCTTTCGCTAATGCGTTACAAAATTCAGATATGTAAAAGAATGTAGTAATACTAATATTAATATGTATCAAAACAAATGTACTTGCAAACAACAAATAAAAAGAATTTAAAATATTATTTATAAAAAAGGCAAGCGTAAGAAGGAAAAATTGAAAAATGAAAAAGCTAATTTGCAACTTAACAGATCGCTTACAAAATTAATATAAAAGAAGCAAAGCTATTTTGGAATCTAAGAACTGTAAGCCGAAGTACGCGGGAAGATTAATCGTAGGAGTAGCGCAGGATTAAAGCGAGTTTAATTTCGAAACGAATCACCCCGAGATCTAATCTCTCTAGTTGGCATCACCGAGATATATCTTTCGTTGCATTGCATCGTATTTCGTATATATTTCATCTTAAATACCGCTCTTCTCTTTACTTGCAATATTATAGTTTGCGCGAATATCTTCGTCATACTTATTAAACTCGTCTTCTCTCTCTTCCCTTTCTCTCTTCTTTCGTTTCTCTTTTTCTCACATCATCTCGCAGACATTTACCTCTCTGTCACTGCATATTATGGCGCAATTTGCAAATTCTACTCTTAATTGCTGCCGGCGAAAATTCCATTGCAACTTCCCACTAAACTGATCCTCTAATGTTGTAGATGAACATTTCGCAGCTCTTATACTTTCCTCAATATTTTTGGGTATAATGAAGATAACAAATTAATATTGTAAATGATAATTAAAAACGGAAAGTAATAACAATGTAAGTCTAAAAATGATATTTTGGGAAAATAACTTTTAATACTTCAAAATAAAACAATTAGAACAGAGATATAGATTAAGAGAAAAATTTAGCTATAAAGAAATAATTTAATGTAATTGTAGTTATACATTGTAGTTATACATATAATGATTATGTATCTTCTTGAATAACACAATTCAATAAAAAAGAACACAAGAACAAAATTTTATAATTGCTATTTTTTATAAAAAAATGAATATTTTATAATAACAACAAAAAATCTTTATATAAAGTATATTAACAATATATATAATAAATAAAAACAAATATTATGGACATTACATGTAGACCAATATGTGTGTGTGTTGTTTATGAATTAATAATAAATAATACTGATAATATAAATATATTTGCATAATAATCCTTCACTGCAATAACTGTAATAAAATTAATTTATTTTTTTACAGATACAAAGGAGATTTGAGCTCAGACAGTGATTCCAGTGAGAGACCTTCACACCTTTACAATATATCATACAGTTAAGTTTATTGAACAGTTATTTGATATAATAAAAATTTTCACATTTGCAGATGTTAAATTATGATTAAATAGCTTACTCTAAAATAAACCTACAAATAACAACAGTGTTTTGAGAAAAGTCTCAGAAGCTATTTTATTTTAATGTTGCATTTTCTAAAGGAGACATAGAAACATAATAGAGCTATTCATTTTAGCTGCATTTTCTTCCCTTCTTCTTGCATTTCCTTCCTGTATCTGACACAGAATAAGTGTGTGTTTAAGCTTTGGGGAAAGAGGGAAAAAATAAATAATACAGAAAGTGCATTGTTATAACCGGAGTTTTTCACCATTGCAAAATGGATACAAAGCTTTCATAATAAAGTGAAGAATTTTTATTAACATAATCAATTCTTAGTAGCACTATAAATCAACAAATTAATGAAGCAATATATATTTGACTTATTGTATAATGTATATAAGATGATAGAATTGTGAAAGATATAAAATTGTATCCATTATTGAATCAAGATCCGATTACCATCGTTTTTGTTATCGATCTTTTGCTATTGGACTAATATCTTTTTTCTTCAATGTAATAAAAATGGCTCATTTTTCGTTTTTAATTTAAGTTTAAGTCTAATATAAAGAAGTAAATAAATATATATTTTTTTAAGCTCTTTTTTTATGAAAATATCAATTAATTTTTTACATTAATCAATTAATAATATATTAATCAATTATCTTTATTACTTATCAATTATTTCTTTATTAATTAAACATCAATAAATTGTTAGTTTATTTTATCAATAATATCCATTTCCATTTATTTGAAAGAAGAATTACATGTCATCTATACTTTCCCAAATTTTCGAGATCTTGAAATTGACACGGGAAAAAAAGGATGTAAAGGGAGCATCGCCGCATTATGCGCAGAAGTTCGTCCAATAACCGTTCGTCTTGGCAAAATTACGACGCTGAGGATGGCGTTATCTCGCCACTTACGACTTAAATCACGCGTCTCATGCTTTGCTCCTTGTCCCATTTTTATTCGGGAGTCCCTTAATTCCTCCTTGCGCGCAGGAATTACCATCGTAACCACGCTTCCGGTCTCTTCGGGGTGCTGCCTTCGTTCCCGCTCTCAGGAAATCCCGGCTGAAAACCGTTGTCATACCCGCGGTCCAGGTTTACCTTAACGCAGGTCGCCTTCCTTCCTGAAATACATCCTACGGGAATTAAATGCGCGATATTAAATGCAGGGTGCAAACAGCCTTCTGGCTGAGAGTCACGTCTTTACTCTCATAACTTTTGAAGCAAGCTGAGATTGTAAATTATATTTTAGAACCGCAATATATGTAATTAAGATTCGTCTTAATCTTAGGGATTAGTATTAAACACTATATAATCACTTTATATATGAGCAATTCCACGTCAAATCGGACAAGAAATGACTTTGTACTTTTTAAATCAATCGAAACTTTTTTCACGTGAAATATACATTAAAAAAGGAGATACGTATTTTTGTATTTGTCCGAAATATTTTTTTTACAGAAGTTATAAACAACAAAATTTTCATGAAAAATAAAGAAGTTATCAATTTTAAAAATTAATATCTCTGGTTATATTTGTTGTAAAGAAATTTTCAAAAATGCATTTTAAAGCTAAGGAGACAATCTTTTTTATAAATATAGTTTAAGTTACAAGAAATTACTAATTACAATTGTTATAAATAATTGAAATGTTTAATAATTTTTTTCACCAAAAAGTACACTTTTTAAAATTTTTGAAATAATGCTATTTTATTCTCCATTTCATTCTGAAAGTGTACATATTTTTTATTTTATGGAGAATCGATAGATTTTATTTTTTATATATTTTTAATGAATGAGGCGCCGCGCCGTGCCGTGTCACTGCTCGACCAAGTAGTATGCTGCGCGCTATGGCGCGCCGATTTCTTCGAAAATTTTTTGTAGGAAGAATGTACTTTTTGATGAAAGAAATTATTAAACATTTCAATTATTTATAACAATTGTAATTAGCAATTTCTTGTAACTTAAACTATTTTATCTACTATTATCTTAAACTATTTTTGTAAAAAAGGTTGTTTCCTTAGCTTTAAAATGCATTTTTGAAAATTTCTCTACGACAAATATAACCAGAGATATTTTTTAAAGAGATAATTTTTAAAGTTGACAACTTCTTCATTTTTCACGAAAATTTTGTTGTTTATAACTTCTGCAAAAAAAATATTTTCGACAAATACAAAAATACGTATCTCCTTATTTTATGTATATTTCACGTGAAAAAAGTTTCGTTCGATTTTTAAAAAATACGAAGTCAAAAAAGGTCGATTTTTGTCCGATTTGACGTGGAATTGCCTATATATATATAGTGACTGTTAATTTTCTATGCGACTTTAACGTCGACGAGCCGTTCTTGATAGCATACCTTTGGCGCGATCTATCAATTATTGATCCCCAGGCTATAACAACTAATGCATGAAAAGTTGGGGGCCAGGCGCGGACATAAAAATACATGAAGAAGCAATAAACGAGACCGATAATTAATCGCGACAGCAGAATATTCGGCTATTCAGTTAACACCAAATGGTAGAGAGGGTGATTCGTACGGACGGCACGAGATCGAGAGTCGACAAATCGAGAGATAAAAATAACGTGCAATCAATTGCAAACAATAACAAGTATATTAGAGAATAATATAAAGAAATACAGATGATAATTTGTAAGAGTCGCCGATCAATTAGTAAAGAAAATTTGTGCTCTGTGCACAACCAATTAGTTTCAATGAAAAATTAATTTTCCTCGAAATTGACGCAATACAATTCGCGTCTGGCTTTTTCTAGCCCGTTAAAATTTAAATTTGTGTTTCACATTAAGAGCCTTATTAAATTCTTAAGTGATAAATATATCATAGTTCTTTTTATATACTTCTAGAGATAAATAATCGATTTTTTTTTTAAGATTTGAAAGTAATAGATTATTAGATTTCGTACATTGTGCTCGGCAATTGTTAATTTGACAATAAAATCCAATTAATTATGAAATTGCGTTTACAATTAGCGATATTTGACTTGAGCTAGTTTCATGATAGAATTAATTTTGTGATATTAATGTCAATTTAGTTTGCCGAATTGCTGTCCACAGTTTGTTATTTATAGTTTTATCAATAAGCAATAATAAATATTATATATCTCCCGCTTTTTACTGCATTATGCACAATGTTTTATTTAATGCTTGAAAATAAATCAGACATATTTGCCAGCGAAAATTGAGTTTAGATATAATACAAAAAAATGAAAATTTTTGCAAAAAAGCACTTCTGAAGAATTCTTTTGTAAGTTTTTTCCTATAAGTTTTTTTTTATAGGGGAAAATGAATCTATCAAGTTTTAATTAAATTATATAGATTGCAATATTGTAAATTTATTAGATTTTGATTAAACTATTCAGATTTTTTAAATATTTAGAATGAGAATTTTTTTAATATTTTGATATGCAGATAATTTTTTCAATTTTCGTCAAAAATAATCAGAAAGAATCAAAATGCAATGCAGACATTTTACCATGAAATAACTTTGACTGTTCGCATCGTTGCGCACAACAAACGATAGGAAAGCAATGTCTTTCTGCGAAGAAAAACTGATAGACGTGAAGTTTAAAATCTGAAAAACGAAAAAAGCTATTTTTTTTGAAATAATTGAAGATTATCGATGTTTGTCCAAAGATATTGTTTACGAACGCAATTGATAAGTAGCCAGCTATCTCGCGCTTTAATCGATGAAATAAAATAAACGCTGTGTGCTTTTAATGAAAAAAAATATAAACGGAAAAATTCCGTTTATTCTTTATGAACGAAAGAATTTTTTAATTTTTTATTAGTTTTGATAAAAAACTAAAAAGAATTTAATTTCTTGACACATCTTTTGTAAAATGTCTTAGATTAAAAGGGCATCCATTTTGATATATAATATAATTAATAGATATAAAATACATATATGATTATTTCGTATAAAGTATTAAGAAATTATATATCAATATGCTTCTATTTTTAATTTTATTCATATTTTTAAATTTTCTATAAAATGTTAATAAAAATGGGGGACATCTCTTTAAAAATTAATGGAGAAAAAATATTATTGTATACCAAAACACAAAACACAAAAAGAGAAATATATCGAAATAATCAAAAGATGATTGAGAGAAAGAGAGAATCCCTAATGTTTATCTATCGCAAGTTTATCTATTTCTAATGTTTATTTATCGTAAGACGCTATAAGGAATATAAATATTTTCTACTTCTGTTAAATAAAAAAAGATTTCTATCTCAAACATATGATATTAACTGCACGATCCTCTGCGAAACGACTCGACATATATATGCAGAAATATATCCGGAACCAATATCGGGTTTTGCTAGTTTTTTTCCTGAGAAATATGGAAAAATTATTTCTGTCAGGGGAAGCGAAACCAATTCGATTTTTTTCTCTTTTCCCTTTCGGTTCTTCTCGCGTGAACGCGGCGCGTCTTTTGGAGAGAAGACATGAATTTTATTATATGCAATATATTGTCAACAAAATTCAGTAATTCGCGAAACAAAATCACGGTGAACAACTGATGAACTTTTTATATGAAGCATTTCTTTCTTTTACTTTCTCAAAATAAATAAAATTTTGCATATAATGTGACGTCTAAAAAAAGATTTCTAAAAATCTCTAAAAGAATCTCTAAAAGAATCAAGAAGAAAAATTTTCGGTATATGTACAATATATATATATATATATACTTATATACATATATATATGTACATATATGTACAATATACACACACACACACACACACCTATACATTATATACTTTACTTTATATACTTTCCTTAATATTATTAAACAAATACTTCAAAAAAGCTTTCTATTATTAAAAATACGTGCATATATATATATATATTCCAACAATATTATCCATAAATAATATATTAATATAATTGATAATATGTAATAATTAACATAGAGATAAAAGATTATTAAATTAATTATATAGATAAATAATTAAATTGATTTATTATAATTATGATATACCAAATAAATTTGTTATTTATTATTATTATTTTGATTACTTAATCTATTTATTATTATTAATATTATTATTGATGTTATATTAGAGCAATTTGTTGTATTGTTTTCATTTATTTTATCAATTTTTTGTTCTCTACTAGATTATCGCGCGCGCTTTGCGCACGCCATTTATGTTATTTTTTTATTTGTTATTAGCTTACTGCATTTAATTTTAAAATTTCAAAGCATTTCGGTTATTTTTTGTGGACAAATTTTATAAGAGGAATAGAAAAGATTACAAGGATATACGTTTGAATATTTTGAGATAGACTTTGAAAAATTCAAGTTTTATTCGCTTAGGCAGCACTCTGTGGCAGAGAGATCAATTTATGCGCCTTTCTTTCGATGCTGTGAAACGTAGCCTAGGTTCCTCAGGGAACGTAGTATGGTCCGGACTACTTCAAAAGCAGGCCGAATTTCCAACAAAGGTGTAAGCATGTATACAGATATTGAAGAATTGGAAAAAGATTCGGTTTGCAGAACACGATTGTCCTCGTATTTTAGTACTTTAGTAGACTTGATGTAGTAGACTTGTGTTAGATTAGATTATCCGGTAAAATGTAATAATCTTAATCAAACATTCTAGCAAATTCAGTCATATATACACATATATATCCGCATATCTTTACCATCTTCCTTTTAAATTTACATATAAAAATTATTCTATTAGGGGAATATATGTATATTATACAAATCCTTCTTCCTTATATTCTGAAACTTTTCAGTGTACTTTTTATTCTTTTAAATGATTAATATTTTTAGATGATGCAAAAATAATCTTATTACTGAATTTTTTTGCAGAGTTTAAATAATAAATTATTTCAATAATTACATAATATGAGATAATCTTTGAATTACTGTTAGATATCAAAAGTTATTATATTTTGAATTGGGAGTACTTTCTACTTTCCTTGTTTGGGTGTGCTTTCTTCTACCACATTTTTAGTTTTTTTTTTTTTTATAAATATCAAGAAAAACAATGTTTTGCAATATTTTAGTTTCTCAAGTCTTTTTCTATATATTTAAATTACTTAAATATTAAATACAAAACATCAAGAAAATCTTAGACACATTTGTGTCAAATTAGATATAAAAGAGAATTAATTTTATAACAACAATAGAAAATTTTTTAAGAATCTCAAACATTTTCTTTTATCTCTATGTATATATATTTTTCTAATACCGTAAATTTAAATTTTAGTTTAACAAATTTGTATTGTTCTTACAATTAGAAAAAGTGATAAAGAATTGATTCTTTTTCTTTTTCTATCTCTCTCTCTCTCTCTCTCTCTCTTTGTTTCTATTTTTATAAATCATAAGATCTAAAATGAAAGAAGTAATTTTGTCATATTAGTTTCTTTGCATTAATATGATTTAAGAAAAATGGACTATTAAATTATTTTTTATAATCACTATTTTTAATATATTTTATTATGGAATAGTAACTTTTTTATATATAATTATAAATTTAATATTTATCTACTTTCTCTAATTTGTTTTTAATAAGTTTATTATAATTAATAAATTAATTATAATTTTTCTCAAGTGTTTTATTTTAATCATAAAGCAGGCAAAAAACTTTTCTTGTTGCAAGGCATAATAATGTGTCGCGGATTTCGTACTCGTTAATATTGTTATTTGATATTTTCACATCATTAGATATGGGATCCAATTCCTTAACATTTCTGGCAATCGTTGCGCTGAAAATTTCTGACCTGATCTGGTTACTACATCATCGTTCTATCGCTATTTTATGGCAATAAGAGTTCGACCTTTCTGGCGCTCTTTCGACCGGCACTTCTCCGACTGATATACTTGATATATGACTGAAGGGAGAAGAAGGCACGTGCACACGTACACACACATACACACACACACACACACACACACACACACACACACACACACTTCTTGCCAACATTGCATCGAAGCGAGTCTGTATTTCAAGTGCAATAACATCAATATTCTATTCGATGTGTAAAATCTATCCGATGGAAACAAAGACAATTTACTCATTGTCAGTTACATTCGGATATCTTTTAATTACGTTTCTTTTAATTAAAAAATTACTTAATTTAATAATTATTTGATTCTTAAAAACCTATTTTTAAATAAATATCGAAAAATTTTTCCAATTTAATGTCCAATCATAAAATTTTTAAAAAGGTTTATTTCAATTCTTTTTTTGTAATACTATTTACTCGATTTTTTAACATATGAATAGCATATAATAAAAAATGAATATTTAGATACATAATCTGTCAGATCTGTAACTTTTTATTATTATATTAGTGAAAAGAGAAGCATTTTATATAAGAAAGTTTATAGATAAAGTCGAATTAATTATCGTCCAAACGAGAGCAAATTTCAAATTAAACTGCCACTTTCCCATTGATGTGGAAAAACTTTAATTTTTTCGAATTTGCGACCGTCGGACAAACATGGCTTCTTTCCTTGCACATTGAAATACGAGTAATAAAAGTATTCATAAGAATCAATTTATGAATGGCGTTACTTTCTTGGAGGGACAATAACGCGTCGACAAAATATGCGTCACAGAGCTTTCACTCGTCGTGTGCGATCTAATTAAATCGTTGACAACCTGATGAATTAAAGAGAGAAAGAGAAAAGTTTTCTCTGCTAATGAAGTGCTGTTAATAAAACTTTTCTAGAAAATTCTTCATTAATTTATCAGCTTTTAAAATTATATATTTTTATATATAATTTTATTAATTATTATTAATAATAGACATTATGAGGAACAGAATAATATTTTTATTGATTTTTTTCATTGACTAATTCTTATTTTTTTCTATGTAAGATGTAAAATTATTCTCTCGGAAAATCGCTAGCCATGTAAAATTTCATAAATTTTTAATTAATATTAATGATATAAATTAAACAAGAAACTTTCCACTAATATCAAGTTTTTATTTTTCTTTTTGCACAGAAGATGGAATATTATTCTTCTAAAAAAACCACCCTCAATTACTGTGGTGTTTGAATTCTGACGCCATAGCTGATCGAGCCATCTTACCCATATTCACTTTCTCGATCGAGGAAAAACTCCTCATATGCATCAAACTATATATCTAGATGTCTTCCATACGCCCTTCTCGATAAACGAACCTTTACGGACACTCTCGACATATACCATTATCGATAAGGGTGTCCTCGATTTTTTTCTCAGACGCTACCGTTCTCTACTTTCTTCTACGACATGCTGTAAAAAACATGAAACTTGAAAAGAAGTCGATTAGGTGTGAGGCTATTGTTGTCATCATAGAATATGAACTTAATTCTTGCATCAATATCAGTATTTTTTGATCAATTTTTTGAAACATTAAAAAGTTGCAAGTTTTCATATAAAACAATTTCATAAAATTATTCTCGACAACTGTGAAACTGGCCGACGTGTTCGAAAGATCGATTTCGCGCTCTTTTCTTCAGCCGGAAAAGCCGTAGAAACGAATCCGAAGGAAAAGCTTCTACTTCTAACGCGTCGTTATCTGTAAGCTTATGCAAATGCCAAGCAGTTTGCCAGGGAGATTTGCATACGCTGGCTAGACCCTTCCCCTTTCCAGCCTACGATCTATGCGGGATCATGTCTAGGCATAATCTCAAGAAGCTCCCATTGTAGTTATACAGTGGTTTTCTCCTTAAATCGTAGTCACGTGAGAGAGTACCTCCTTCTTTCATCATACCCTTTTTTTTATTTGCATCCGAGCATTCCAAAAACATATTGCATCCTTTTTTTACATAATACGGACGTATAGCCTGTAATAAAGGCCAAATCGCGCCACCATTCATTAGCATAAAAGTACTATTTCGATCGCTTGGGTCTCTTCATCGTCATAAGTGAGTTCTCGATATTGCATCGGAAGAGATATTGGAAGAAATAATAGAAGATCATATATAAGATGTTCTAATACATTAGAATTTTATAATGAATATCTTTATTAAAAAATTGTATATAAACCGTTAAAATATCTTTTGATTTAATTGATCCAGCATAGTCGAAATATGATTAGCATAATAAAATCGTGTTCATGCGCGTGCCAAAAATACGGGATAATTCCCATAACGCATCACTATTCCGCGAGAATTTTCCAATTATATTATGCTTGATTGGAAATGGTAAGAGAGGGAAAATGCCATCCTTCGCGAATCTTTCTCTACGAATTCATTGCTGAATAATACAGCATCTGTATTTGTGAACGCTTTTAATTAAACTTATTAAGCAATTTTAATTTGCATCGTATTAGCGTATTACTGTTGTAGCCGCTATGCGAGCTTAAAACATCTTTAGTAGCTTTAAAACAGCTTTTCAGTGGTGAATTAATTAAATTGCTGCTTAATTGAAACTCCATTTATTTAAAATTTACGATAATATATTTCTATATCACTCTATGAAATATATCAACGTGTTGATATGCATTTCTTTCTTTCTCTCTCGTTCTCACTCATTACTTGTTATAATTACAAAAGTATTTAAAAAATTAAAAACGAATAAATTATTTGCTATCTATTTTTAAACGTAATATTTTATAATAGATATCATTTCAGGAAGATCTCTGATAAAGAATAAAGAGAGACGAGATTTATAATTTGACTTGTTGGAAACATTATGGCACAAAGGAATTGAAAAAGGGTTGAGAACGACATCACCGAGCGAGAGATTAAATTCGTGGCGTCTCGACTCGGCTAACTTTCGGAATAAACTCGTGTTGCACTCCCTCTCTCTATCTCCTTCTATCTCTCTTTCTCCGCTCGAGTGCGGATCGAATTCCATCAAGGCGCAATTAGCATATAGCAACGAAGCGTGCACGTCGAATGGACCGCGGTGTCGCGGATAATTTTCACAGAACGACGTATGGCAATCGCGTTATGTCGAAACTTCAGCAAACTGCAAAGTTATATTAAACGTACTGATATCGTACATATTCATATGTTCCGCCGTGACGTTGCGGACGTTGCGTCTTTTGTAGCAGCAAGTGCCACTTTCGTGCATTATCATTTGTGGTCCGGTATATGTATCGCTTTAGACTGAAATTATCAGAAAATGTGGCGAGAAAGAGAAAGCGAGAAGAAGGAAAGGGATGAAAAAGAGGGAAAGGGATGAGAAAGAGAGAGAAGATAGAGGGAAAAAGGATAGAAAAGAAGGGAAGAAAAGGATATAAAGGTGGGAGAGAGAGAGAGAGGAGAGAGAAGATTAAATTAAGTTAAGTTAATCAATTAAATTAAGAAGAGTATAAAAAAAAAATAAAAAATAATATTGTGTCAGAAATGTTTAAATTACAAAGAACTGTTTATCTTCATATCTGTAAAGTAATAAAATGCTGATAACGTAGGACGAATCAATGTAATTCAACGCAACTGCTATCATCGTGTAAGGGTATTAACTTTATAAAATAGTAGCAATTCTGTAGCGTTGAAATTAAATCTTGAAATTAAATGCAAACATCCCGAAACAACACTGCGCAAAGTCTGGACTCGCACCTGTCTTTACGCAATATGGTACCTTTCAAGACGAGTTTCGCTCGCAATCGGAAAGAAGTACGAAACAAAATAGTGGCTATCGTGCACTTTCACAAAGTATTATGAGTATCCCAAGAGTGCACTGTTTAAAAACTTCCGCCCGTTATCTGCATATGTTACATCCGGCGCAGTTATGTAACGGTTACATTCGCCCCATATTTGCCAGTTTTGTGATTTATTTCGACCGCGAAATACCACGAGTTCTGATATACTATTGTATAAATAAATGTATTTCTAATTTCGAAAAAAATAAAATTATCCTTAAAAAATATAGATTAAAATACAGACATACACGGGCTTACTTATGACAATTACAATTAGTTTTAAATCATTATCTAGTTTTAAATCAATCAATCAATCACTTAATAGGAAGAAACTTCTAATCAAATAATATTTTATTTCCAATATGTTGTATTATAGAAATTGATTTATATTTTTGCGTTCTCCGATCAAGGCAGATCTCGATATCTCGAAGTTCACTTACTCCTCTTTCATTTACTAGTTGCGCTCATACATAAAGAATACAGAACAAGATATTTTAAAGTCTTTGATATTTTAAAGTCTTTGAATACAATTGTGCTGTGCGAACATATTTCCGACAACTCCGTTTATTCCGCTAGTTCTTTGTTCTTTGTTCTGAGTTTAGTTATTAAAATTATTGTAGAAATTATTAAAGTTATATTGTTCCTTCTTAAAATAAGTGTTTTTTTATTCGCGAGCATGAATGCAACTAATGAGTGTACTAGAAGTAAATGGTAAGTGGATCTCGAGATATCGATTTCAATTGCAGAGTGCAACAATATAAATTGTGAAATTGATATATAGAATTAAATACATATTATACATGATTTTGGATTAAATATCTGTATCTTTCTGAATTAAGCAAATTTCAATATTAATAAACAATTTAAACAGAATCAACGCTTCGTTATGTAAATGGATATTTTGCCCTGCAGTAAATTAACTCACAACTAAATATGTTATTCATATGGATACCTTGATAACTGAAATGAGAAAATAATGAGAAAGAAAATAGAGGGAGAAGGGAAGAGAGAGAAAAAGGAGGAACATCAGGAAAATTAAACAAAACTCAAATTGATCTGAAACTTGTGGATCCGTGGCTTTTCGTCGAAGCTTTTGCTTGCTGTCCTGACAATAATTAAATAAGCAGAGTTACGGTAAAGGAAAGTTCGCGCAAAATTCGCTAATGCGCCGTATGTACTTAAAATCAACAAGCTCTGAAAGTTGGCGAACAAATAATGTGCGACAAAAGCATTGCTATGCGATATCATCCATCATCCGTTATTGTGAATTGTTAGATCTTAATAAATATTCACAAATTAATTGTTTTTGAGATAGTTTTTTCATTTTCAAGCCAGTTATTTTTTCATACGATTACATATGCCATAGAATATGATTGTATATTTCGAGAATTTAGAAAATCAATTATTTAGAGATGATCTACTATTTATTTCTGTTTTCATTTTAGTAGTAAAATAATTTACTCCGACTTTTCAGATGATTGCAAGCTCATTATTTTATTATATTAGTTAAAAATAACTCAATATATCAGTAACATGATATATGTATAATCATATAAAAAACTACTGACATACAAATGAAAAAATTGAATCGCAAATAATTAATTCGTGGACCGATGTTTATTAAGACTTGTTTACTTTTGCGAATTTTATTAGTCAGTTAAGTCTTGAAAGTTATAGTTTTAAAACACTTTGTATATCGATATAAATTATTTCTTTGGCAGCATATTAAAATTAAGCTTATATAAAGCTACGAAAAAGTTATTAAAAAATATATATATATAGAATAGAAATGCAGAGTATTTTAGAATTCTTATATAATACTTTAAAATAAAAAAAGATTGTAATTGATTATTTATTATCAATTTTTAAAGCATCTTTGGGGCATGTGTATTAAAATCCTTTCGTAGATATACTATTATGTATTGAATTGGAGAAAACAATGTTCGATTGATAAAACTTTTATTTATATTAAAGCTGCCATCCATTGATGCGACAATGTGTCTATGTCTCTTTTACATACGGATAAGGGAAAAAATATTTTTCTCTAAAGAGTATTTTTGTAATGGGGAGACAATATGCCATACGTATCGATGTGCTTGTAATGGAGCTGTCGAACAAATTTTCTGATATAAAACCGGAGATTCATGTGTCGCGTTGCGTCGACTTTAAATGTGTACAACGCGGAAATCAATCCTTAATGAGTCGTTTCGTTGCTTTGAAAACAATCGGCCTTAACATTATTCGCACTTAAATCCGTTTGAAAGATTAAAGGCGCTGAAAAAAATATTATATTTAGAGAACAAACCTTCTAAAAATAGAGAAAAGAATACAATATTTATATATCAAGCTATTGTATACAAACTATTTTATGTATGAAATCAGACAATTATATATTACTTAAATCTTCTAAAATAATCTGATTTATTAATAAATTACAGTTGTAGCACAATATTCACAAGAAAAATTTTTAATTTTTTTTTTTGTTTCAGAATCATAATGCGCCAATTTCTCTATACTTCCCTAATTCTTCAGCTGTTGCTGTTGATAATCTTGCTTGTACCGTCAAGTCTAGCAGTGTCAAGACCACGTGGCAAAAAAAAGATCGTTGCCAAAGAGGCGAAAGAGATGAATATCTGTGACGTTCAGGCTCAGCAGGCGCCGATGTATTGTTACTGCAACAATAACGGTCTGCAAAATGCTACCAACGCCAATTGTTGGGTGATGAGCAAACTCGAGCGTGACGATCCCATGTGGGGTTACTTCACATCGCAAATCCATCTAAAAGAACTGACGTTCACGGTGCGCCAGATCGACAGCCTCGATTATGTGCCCAGTCAACTACTGCATCAAATGAAAAATTTGCATACCGTTATATTCCAGTATGCGAAATTTCATGAGATCGTCGAGCACACTTTTAGCAATCTTGTTGGTATCGTTAAGATTAATCTCAATCGCAACATGATCGTCACGCTACACAAAAACGCTTTCGAGAACATGCGGAATCTCACCGACATCAATCTCGATGAAAATCGCATCTCCGAGATTAATAGGTATGGATAATTTACAGTTGATAGCAAATAATTATCGATAAATATTTCGACATAGCAACAAAGGCACTTCTAACAATCTTGATCTTGCTTGATTATTTCGGTGCAAAGTCTATAATTATATAATTTCATGTAGATTTCTGCGCAAAACAAAATCCATCATCCGGTGCTTTCAATGTGAAATAAAGTCTATTATTACATAGGTTCTACATAGTTTTATAACATTCCAAGCTAAAAGGTCCACCCCACTCGATGCTTTCGGTATAAAACGAGTTTTATAATTATATGGTTTTACATAATTTGCAATTTTTCACGCGAAATGGGGTTCCATCTCACATTATGCGATTTCAGTGCAATATATATATAATTATGATTTCATATGTATTTGTAATTTTTCGCTATATCAGAGATTTACTTTTGTCTATGTTTGAACTTCGCTTTGCATTAAACGTTGCAAATTCATGTAGAACTTTATAATTATAGATCTTGTTTTACACTGAAAATATCGAACAATAGACTTTGCTTTGCGTAGAAAGTTGCAAACCTATGTAAATTATAAATCTCGTTTTGCATCAAAAGCGATAAAATAGATCTAATTTCGCGTAGAAAATTGTGCAAATTTATGTAAAGCCCCTTTCTTGCTCGTATATTCATTTTTCATTTTCAATTTTTGAAATTAGGGAACACTTTGTATAAAATTTGTGTATCCGCTTTATGTATGTGTACAATATGAGTAATAATACCCATATAAGTCCAATATTAAATTTCTTATCATTAAAGTTTACATTTGAATCTTGTTTTGCATGAATTTTTCATTTGTTTATTTTTTAATAAACAATAAGCGATAGCTAAAACTTTTTGGAAAAAAGGTGTAAAACGACGTTGAATTGAAGGTTTATATTTTTTTATTTTATAAATACGAAAATATTGTTTTAAAAAAATACTACCGCAGATAATATAAAATAGTAAACTTTATTTTTCATGTATATATTTTATATATAGAATATACATATAAATATATATATTGAGAAATCCACATCAAATCGTACAAAAATCGACCTTTTTTGACGTCGTATTTTTTAAATCGAACGAAACTTTTTTCACGCGAAATATACATAAAATAAGGAGATACGTATTTCTTTATTTGTCCGAAATATTTTTTTGCAGGAATTATATACAACAAAATTTTCGTGAAAAATGAAGAAGTTATGAACTTCAAAAATTAATATCTCTGGTTATATTTGTCGTAAAGATATTTTCGAAAATGCATTTTAAAGCTAAAGAAACAACCTTTTTTATAAAAATAGTTTAAGTTACAAGAAATTGCTAATTACAATTGTTATAAATAATTGAAATGTTTAATAATTTTTTTCACCAAAAAGTACACTTTTTAAAATTTTTGAAATAATGCTATTTTATTCTCCACATTATTCTGAAAGTGTACATATTTTTATTTTATAGAAAATCGATAGATTCTATTTTTTATTTATTTTTAATGAATGAGACGCTGCGCCGTGCAAATAACATAGCGCGTCACTGGCAAGACCAAGTAGCGTAGCGTGTCTCTGGCTCGACCAAGTAGCGTAGCACGTCCATTTCTTCGGAAATCTTTTGTAGAAAGAATATACAGCATCTACGAATGACATAATTTATAATGTTGAATATAATCAATATTATACAAATCATAAACAAATAAAAAAAATACGTATCTTCTTATTTTATGTATATTTCACGTGAAAAAAGCTTCGATCGATTTAAAAATACGAGGTCATTTCTTGTCCGATTTGACATGGAGAATTGCTTATTAATTGCTTTTATATATATATATATATATTATATATATATATATATAATCTCTCTCTCACACACACACACACACACACACACACACACACACACACACACACACAACACTTTTGAATAATTGTTTACAGAGACACGTTTGTGAATTTGCCGAGCCTACGCAAGCTGTATTTGAACCGCAATAATATCAGCACTGTGCGCGACAGGGCATTTAAGCATTTGAGCTTACTGCAAGAGCTTGAGCTAAGTAGCAATCAAATCACAAGCATCACACACGAAACTTTCTACGGTCTGCGCAATCTGCAACGTCTCGATCTGCGCAACAATCAAATTGCCATGATTGGAAGACGCAACTTTGCCGAGATGCCGGAATTAGTCGAGCTTGAACTTGATCAAAACATAATTACATATATATCTGAAAAAGCATTCGATGGTATGCACAATCTTCAGAAGCTGCGGCTCAGCGAGAATCTGCTGATGAAGTTGCCGCAAGATTTTCTGGCTGGTGCACCAGGTGTTTACTTTTTGGATCTGAGAGAGAATAACTTGAAGACCATGACCTTCGATAATATTAAGCCTATTGTAACCAATCTTTACAGCACCAATAGTCACTTCTATCTGAGCGGTGAGTATTTTCGTCATTCTTAGTAAAACCAATATAAGTATACACAATAATGATACTGAGCAATCGGCACTTTTGATGTAGTTGTCTCATGTCACATGACTCATCGTCATTTTAAAAATAGAACAGAGCTTACATTTTCTCTTACAATTAATAAACTGTAAAGTTAGTTATTATAATGCAATAGAGGCGCAACCTTTCCTTCAGTCGGACAATCGATGCATGCGAATTCGAAACTTGGTCTACCGAGAACAATGAAGTATGATTGTGTGTGTACATATACTTATACTGTGGTTACTTTCAACAATATTTTATTTTTTATGTTAAAAAACTGGCTCTTCTCCGCTACAAGCATCGCTGTATCTGCTTACAGACAACGAGCTGATCTGTGACTGCAAACTTGCATGGATTTGGGGCCTGCGAAATGAAACGAAGAACACGAAACTAAGAGATGCCCTGGAAGAACTGACTTGCTTTCTTGAGAACAATAATGCAACACAAAAGATTAACAACGAAGGTTTGGGAAAAATTCAACCGCCTGCAATTGCCAGTAAGTTTTGCTTCGCGCACACGCACATTAATATTTTTTAGCGCAATTCATCGCAATTTTGTTGAAAATGTGAATTGTAAATTTTATGCAATCTAGTGTATAAACAAGAATATTCTCTATTTGGTACATTCTAAATGTAAGCACAAAATTTAATTCTATATATAATCACTGAAAAATTAAAAAACATTATCCTTGTGGGTAAACGTTTATTAAGATACGTTTTTCCAATTATTTTGATCTTTACATATTTTGTCAAAGTTATTACCATAATCTTTAAAAGATTTTAATTGCTCATTGTTTATTAAAAATTTATTAACAAATAATGTTCGGCTATTTAAGTATTTTTTAGAAAAAAAAAACTGATGAACGAGAGTTATAATTGTACGGTTCCACATAAATTTGCATCTATTAGAATTACACAAAGCGAGGTCCATTTCATTTTACACAGTAATTTCAGTGCAAAGTCTATAATTATATAATTTTATATAAGTTTCCAATTTTTTGCACAAAACGAGGTCCACTCCACATCGTCCGGTGTTCAAAAGCTATCCTTCCTTTTATTATCTAAAATTACCTTTGAGTTTAAAAACCCCGGACAATGTAAGATCATCTCATTTTGTGTAGATCTATCTAGTTTCTTTATTACAGAGGAATATTCTGCTGATAATTCGAGAGATGATGGTAACGAGTACGAGACCGATGACAGCAGTTATAATGACGAGGTCGACGAAAATTCCTCTTCAAATTCGAATTTCTACGACAAGGTAAGATACATACCAATTTGTTGACTGCATTTCACATGACGGCTAATGTATTCCATTTTTAGAATTTTCTTGTATAATGATATTAATTGGAATTGCGTAATAATATTAAGAATATTTTGGTTTTAACAAACTATTGCGGTATGTCAAGGATGTACGCAGGATGTTCGTGGCTCGGAACGAAGAAAGTATACATATATTTTGGAATTTACATATATTTTATTCATATTACCAGTGCGAATCATATGTGCCATGCACGGTGCGACACATTATCAGTATATATATTGCAATAGAGCGTGAGGTTCGAATTAGAAAACAAATTAGAAAAAAAATACATTTCAATGTCTATACTCTCCAACACGCCCGCTTGAATGTATTTTTTTTATTCCTCATTCTACGTACGCATAATAATTTAATTAATTTTATATGCTTCGACTTCGAAAATGCTTTAGTTGAGATATCTGCTCATTTCATCTGTAGCTATGTGCTTTATATTTCTGCGTTTTTGCATTTCTTTAAGGAAACAATATTAGATATCTATGTATTTATGAGTCATTAGCTCAATGATTTTTAAACAAATTAATTGCCCCATTATTATCAGAATTTATAAGTGTTTCATAAAGTACCTTATAGATTTACAAAATACAAAGGACTTGTTTTATAAATATTTACTATTGATAAGATGTTGCAAATAATATCATTGAAGGGTTGATAACTGAATTGATAAAGCGCCTACCTAGAAAGGCTAAACTCTAAATTCGGCTTTCCTTGCTGGAATTTTTCACAATATTACATGAAATGATTCTCTCACCAATAATTGTATTAGATTTGAATTTGCTCATTCTTTTATTAATTCTGATTTTGGTTTGCAGATCAGCAGCAAGATGTGCTGTATAAAGCATTTGTTCGAATTAAAGCCTGAGGAGCTACCATGTCCGGAGTTTTCGCGGGAAGATTTAATGGCCTCCGAGCAGCCATCCAGTCGTCATGAAAACGCACGCGTGGGTTCTTCTGGCTCTAGCTGGTTTAGTTCCAGTTCGATCTCAGTCCAGGTTGATCAGTCCGTCCTCGTTACTTTTTCATTGTTATTGCTATCTATACTTTTGTTCACATAGAACCAATTATACGCATTGAAGAAAGCAGCATAAACATCATTCGGCGTTCTGATATCTCTGAGTGAGCAAAAAGATGATCGCATATAAATGAAACTGGAATGTATGACAGAAGATGTGTGCATGTGAGAGCGTTTGTGTTTGTGTGTTGTGTGTGTGTGTGTATGTGCATATGCACTTACATATAAAAATTAACACTGATTTGAGATGTACCTTCAATATACCCCAAAGCGCTTGCAATTATCATTTATTATACGAGAACTGGCTAAAAAAATTCCCAAGTTAAAAAAATGTCGCACACAAACGCGGTTGCAAATCAATAAAATGTCACTAAATCATGTTATTTGTCGAAATCAATATGCAGTCGTGTTTGTACATAATTTTTAAAGTTCGATGATTTTTTAAGAATATTAACATATACTTGACATAATGTAAAAAAGTTCACCATTATATAAAGTATGCTACGTAGAGTCTGTAAACGAACCAATTAACAAAATACGAAACATTACTTTCATGATATAATTCATGTATTCACTGTATTTTTAATATGTCAGAATGGTCACATTAAAATGATAAGCTTCTATTTAGTATTTTATTTTACATGACGTTAGTTAAGGGTGACCTCTTGAACGCGCTTTTGGGCCTTATATTACTGTACGTCATTATCGTATTCGTACAGTATATATACCCGTATGCACATACATTATGTATAAGAATATTAAATATAGCCTCATTAATTTCCCTCTGAGGGATAGGAGCGGCATATTCTTGAAAAACATAAATTAATCCTCTCTACAGTGTGGACTGCTCAATCGCCATGCACTTGCGCGAATGCAGTTACGCAGACGAAACTGTCGTCTGAGCATGCAGTCATGTGATTTACCCATTATGATATAAAGGAGACGCAACATTATTGTTCATACATGAGGAGGTACCAAAATTAAAGGGGTCAAATTTAAAAAGACTCTACTGTAAAGTGCAACACTGCCGTTTCTCGTTTAATATACTACGCTTGCGTAATACACTGCCACTTATTGTTAGATCATAGTCGTTATATTCTGACTGATCTCAATTGATGATGTGTCCATCCACAACAGCTCCAAATACTGAATATAAAAATGACATAAAGTAAAATGACATTAAGAATTGGCATTTACAATATACATTAAAACTTAGATATAAAGAAGTTAATAATAGATAATTTAATTATTCATATATGATTAACAGATTTTAATAACAGATAATAGATAACAGATTTTTAAATTATTCATTATGATTAGAATAATATTCATCCCCCTTTTTTTACTAGTTTTATTTATCCTAATTTTAAGACAATTTCAAAAGTTTGATGTGAGTATACTTCTATTATTAGTTTTCTTCTAAATCTTTATAACTTTTTACAGAATGCTGTAAAATATAAACATTGCAAATATAGTTTTACGGATAGTTTTAAAATTTTGATATAAATTTACACGATTTCTTCTTTTTGTTTTGTTTTTATATGCAACTTTTTATACAATGTTATAAACTATCAAATATTACGCATTCTGTCTTATTAAATACTTTACAATTAATACCATTTAAACTTTGGTCCAATATATATATTTATAACAATTAATCACGACCGATGATTATTAATGATGGGTAAGTAGCTGTGGTCACACTCGCAAGATCGTAGAATATGGCAACCTCTACATCAAGAATTGATATTACTATAAAATTTCTGAAAAAAATTTGAGAAGGATACAATACGATCACAGGATATCAAGATTTGATATCACTATAATTTTAATATAGTATATACTTATTGACAAAAATTAAACAAAAAAAACTGAATTAGTTATTACGAAAACGGTATCAATTTGCTGAATATTTTTTTAAAAAAAAGCTGTTTTTTTTTTAAAAAGCACACACACTCAAAATTTTATTATATTATTATTTTAATATGTATTATTTGATGTGTATGTATATACACACATATACGTATTATTAATATTATTATCACAAAATGTTTCTGTAAGACTGTTTGATAATTTGCTCCTAACTTCAATGAATCATGTTTCTTCGATAATAACTGTTTATAAAAGAGAGTCAATATCTTTGTAATTAGTAGTTCAATTAATGCTCTTACATAATACGCATTGAGAACTAAAAAATCACGTGGTATTGATAATTCGATTTCAATAGTGATGACTCGTATCCTTTCCGTAATAACTGATTCAATTTTACATGATTTGTTTATTATATTTTGCTTATTCTTTCATATGTATGTATAGAATTGATGTTGCACTTAGTACAAGAAATATATGCTATTTATTTTACAAAATATATTTCTTGCATAGAATAATGCATAAAATAAAACTGAAAACAACTCTTTTAAGTACTAAGCGTTTTTAATTAATAATGTCAAGCATTATTCGTACAAGGTAATAATTGCGATATTATTTTTGCAATATTTATCCAATGATTTTTTAACAATCACAACTCTGCATTTAATAATCTGTTCGTTCAAAATGCATTTTCTTGCGCTTCTCGTGTAAAAATTTAAAACTAAATGAATTTATATTTTAATTTTTGAACACAACAAAAAAAAAGAAAAAACAAAGCTAAAAAACTGTAGAAAGCGCAATTCTCTCTCTCTCTCTCTGAACGAACAGACGTAATTCGCAATAATCAATTAGGAAGAAGTACATAATACTGATAACGTGGAACGTAGCTTACTCTACGGAACAATGATAAAGAAAAGAATGATTAATAATGTTGAAGTGTTATTTGTCATAGTATATGCATTGTCATGATATCATGATAATATTTGTATAGTATATGAAACATCGAGTCGCACACAAAGCGGTGTCACAGGAGATGCAAGTAAGTCAAACAATGTGAAACGTTGGAAGGTCTTGATTTTAAAAAACGTTAAAGTATAACTTTTTCTAATTATGACACGTTATCATGAGTTAAAACTCGAGTTAAAACACTACTTTGCAAACAGAGTTTTGACTCACCATGCTGATGCATATTTTTGCATGTTTGATTTAATAATATTTTCTGTTTAAAAAATCCGTATTCTTATAAATAGTAAATACAATTATGATTAAATTATTTATATATATAGACTAAAACATTTGATAAATATTTCGAGTACCGAAACCATTCTCAATAATTTTGACTTTGAGATATGTTGTTGACACACTGATGACTTTTAAAAGATTTCCTTTCTTTGGAACGGATTATCGTTGATGTTCTCGTTGTTTGTGATACTATAATGCGACACGATACCTGTTATCGATTAAAAAAACGAATATAAATTAAAACAGAGCTAAACATTAATTGCAGCTGTCGGGCCAATTTTTATAGTTGACACCCATTGCTCTCTCTCTCTCTCTCTCTCTTCCGCTCGCAAACATTCGTACTAAAAGTGCGATAGCACCTCATATATATATATATATATGAGAGAAAAAGGAAGGAAGGCAAACAGAGGGAAAGAAAGAGTGTGAGAGAGAGAGAAAAGAGAATTTAGTTTTAATTACTAACAAAATAAAAATTATTAAATAAAGAAAACAATTTAAACGAGAACTTTGACAACATTTAAGGGTGAAAGGGATATAATCTTACTGCACTAGTGATATGAGAGTTCTTATAAACGTCGCACGTTTTAATTATGTGCCTCAGATGATTGCTAAGAAACGAGCAGCAAGGGGAAGATCAACTGTGAAAATCGACCTGAGAGAGTTGCAACTAATTCTCTAAAATTCAAATTAAAGTGTTCCGGGATATCATTTTTGTACGTCATGTTAAATTCGGCCATAAGATATCAAATAATAAGTAAAGCAACACAGATTGCAAGAGTCAGAAGTTTGCTGAAACAAGATATTATTAATCGATTTCCTTTATTTCTTTCGCTATTATTGAAATACATTGGCTCCAAGAAATATTTGAGGAATTTCATTGGGATTATTAATTATATTACATAACTCTGCAGATGTGATTTTATTAGAAACAAACAAGTAATGAATAAGATTTATCGGAAAGAATTTAAAAGATAAGATTCCGAATACACAGGACATTCAATTTATAAATACCAAAGATAAAGAAAAATTTGGTGTTAGCTCTTAGAAGCCTCTCTCGTACACAATTTATAGTTCACTTGATCGCACTCTAAGTAAAATAAATAAATAATTGTTAAAGTTGATATGAGAACAAACGAGTATCAATCACTATAAGTCGAAATAAAACAAAAATCTTATGGCTTTTCATAGAATTCTCTTCCTTTCTTTCCCTCTCTTTTTTCTCTCTCTCTCTCTTTTATTCATTCTTTGATATATTTATTGATTAATGGAAGGAGATAATCATAAGATCAAAAAGTAATTGATTAATTGATTGCAATTTTAATTAGACAATAGATAATAAGATAATAAAATTAAAAAATTCGCAAACTTTTTCATAATTCGCTCAATAAGTCTCCCTCTGTGTTTTTGTCTATTGACATTTATACATATAATTATCAGTATACACTGCTATATCAGACGCACTTATTCGAGTCAATTTATTAATATAGTTGCATTTTCTATTCAATGTACATGTGTTTTGATACATATATTTGCATGCATTTCACAATTTTGAGAAAATTTATTGAGAAGATATCAAGATTTTCACATATATGTATGTACAATTAATTTATATAATTTATAGAATTTATATATAATAATAAGCTTCATGAGAGTAAGCGTAATTATGATAAGTTATATATATATATATATATATATATATATATATGTACGTATATAAGTTAGGTTTATACAAATCAAATGTCTGTATAGTGATGTACCGTATTGTGATCTTGTCTGTTGAATCAGCTACATACTTGTAAAAAAATGATGTTCTCCTTCAATGCTACTTTTTCACTAATATACATATTTATTACTTGATCACATTAGAATGAGAAGGCGAATGAAAGCGCGCAATAATATTTTCAATTTGTTCTTTAAATTATTAAAAATATTATTTAAAAAATGGAGATTGAAGGAAAACTTCAAAATAAGAACAATGATTTTGATGACTTTGTAATACAGACAGTTGACTCTATACTTCTTCCACTTATGGGTTCATTGTCAAACTGTAATATGTATTATATGTTTTTGCAAGACTTAGCATTAATCATGAAAATAAATTGTCGAAAAACAGAGAAACTGTATGTCTACTTTTTTTGGTGAAGAATTTATTTCCGTTCAGTCCATTGATTCGAGATTCCTCTTTGACAATATCAACACAAATTACAATTATAATTGCAGAACTGCAATTTCACAAAAGACATATATATTTATATATAACAATACTCTATAATATATAACGCAATATGCGATATGCCATAACATTAAAACGAAATAAGATGATATGTAGATTATATTTCATACTTTCAGTTTGGAATTATGTGTGAGCATAGATAAATTTCTGTTAAGGTTCTGTTTTTCGGTTCATTCGACTCGAGGCAAACGTCTTAAGCGGCTGTTTTCGAGAATTACGTTTCTCCGCTGACCCGTTTGCCGAGTCTGAACACAATATTATACATCATTAATAATTAGCATTATATATCTTTAATAATTCAATATTATATATTATTATAATATATAATTCAATATTATAATTATTATATATAATATATCATTAATTATTAGCTTTTATTAGCCTTAATTATCGTAAAGTGAAAGTAAATCTGAGAGTCGTTATTTCTATTTTTCCATTTACATTTATTTATGATTTTTTATTTATTTATTAAATTGCTAATATTTACATAAATTGTTGCTATAGTTTTATTAGTTGTTTTATTCAATATATTTTAATACAAAGAAAATATATTATACATATTCTAATCAAGAAACATTTTGTAACAATATTTTTTTGTGTAAAACTATTTCACAAATGAGATAAACTTATTCTATCGATAAAACACTTATTATATTTTTTTATTAATTTTGCACAATTTTTATATTTGACAAATTGAATATATATACTATATATGCCATAAAATAACAGGTTCTTCCTACAATTATTTGCAATAAAGCTTCTATGGGAAATACAGAATCGAAAAGAAAGTCATTAAGTAAGAAAAGTTTACTATAAATATCAAAATATACCATTATATTTATTAATAGTACTTACATGCAAGTTTAAATAATTTCACGAGTATCCATATATTAAATATGTCTCATCACTATTTGATCGCTGGCATGAGTGTTATCTTTTCGATTTTTCCCAGATGATTCGTCCTGAGATTCTTCTTCCAATTCCCAAACAAACTGGTCATCAAACTTTTGTTTGTCGGTAACCCAACCGCACATCGACGTACGTAAAAGTAAGCCTATTGATTAAATTATATATGTATAAATGTATATGTGTATTTATATGTATATATATATATATATATATACATATATAATATATATGTATATATAATAATTATATATATAATAATTTCAAATTGCAGATTATAAGTAATTTTTGTATGTGTTGAATAGAGATATGTTGTTCAATATATTAATGAATAACACAACGAAAAGGCCCTGATAAAAATTTAGGTCCGAAATGGGCTAATAAGAGCCAGACGTCAGATTATATAACAGGCTATGATACAGTTCTGCTGATAGTCTATCGACATAATCGAAATTAACAGACTCTATACTAAATTTGTAGCCTTTCTGCTGACCAAAATTTGTAGCAGTCACTTGGCAAAATCTGTTCGAACAGACTTGGCTGATTGAGTAGTTTGACTTAAACGTTTATTTATTAATAAAGGACAACTAAAAAATTTTTTTGTTATGTTATACTTATATTATCAAGCACGAGATGACAAAGGGTCATCAATGATATATAATTAAAATTGATTTATTTTGATTTTTATAATACAAGAAGAAAATGTATATAATTTTTCAATTCTCTCTATAATTCAATATAGTTGCAATGAAGAATCAAAAGCCTATAGATTTGTAACAAAATAAAAATTAGTTTCTCTTTCAGATTTTTCGTTTATCTCACAATGTATAATGTGGAAATCGATTGAAAGTACCAGTTATTAATCCAGATACGATGGAGATTGCAAGGGTAACCGCTAACGATAATAATTGATATCCTGCTTGCTGATATGCTGTCCTATTGAATCCCGGTGATATCCCATAATTGTCTCTCATCTCGCTAATTTCTAACTCCGAATTTGGTGCTCGCGCGGGAAAGATCTGTTGATCAATATCATTAAAGACTATAATTATGAAATATAATTTAGCATATAATAGGAAATATTTGATAAAAACATTCATTGTTAGTTTTCAATAATTTGCTATTAAGCCGCGCATACTTATGCAAATATGCATATTTTAATGAGAAATAAGGCCAGAAGAACAAGACTAGAATTAAAATGCGTTTTATCATACTTATACATACACATAATATTTTTCTTTGCATGCAATATTTACTTTGCATCTTCTATTGACAAATACCGGCAATTATTAATCTGTAAGGAGCGATAATTATATTTGGCATATCTATTTGCAAGAGGTCTTACGTATGTACGTAAGTGAAGAAACATTTCAATCAAATTTTTAGAAATGAGAACAACAGTATATTTCTAAATTTATTTTCTTACGTACTGTAAAACACAATTTAAAGAAACTGGTCTTATCAAAGACTATCTTAAATCAGCTAAACCTGTAACAGCGATAAATTCCGATAAAGTGCTAAATATTTTATCTTTTCTTGAAAATCCGCATGTTTCAATTCATAAAGATTACACAACAACGTGTCTTTTATATACGGTATTTTAATATACCTTATGTTCCATTTGTTTCTGAGGAATTTAAGGAGGAACGTGCGATTCGTGATTTAGACACAAAATTATCGTACACGGGAATGAAGAAACTTAATAGTTTCATCAAGGTACATAAAGAGAAGTTATCTAATGAATTGCAAGAAGTCGTTTAAAAAAGATGAATACAAGAAAGTCGTTTACAAAATTTCTTGTAATAATTGTAGTACTTTATATGTTGCACAAATCTGTAGATTTTTAAAGATCAGGACGAGCGAACATCGTAATTACATTAAAAGAAACACACCGCAACATTTAGTGATAACGAACCATAGATTATTAATGTAAATTTTAAACGGCTTATAAGAGTCAAACGCGGATAGTAGTGTGTACAGTTTCAAGGAACATTAATTTTTTCATTGAAATTGATTATTTATGGACAGGGCACATATTTTGCTTGGTCCGATACCAAGACTTTAAATTAAACTTCAATTCGAGATTTTATTTTAAAACCCCTCTGACCTCCCCTTGCAGAAATGTAGGCGAGAAAAATATCGGGGCGAAATCGCTGAATTCCCGATTCAGCGACTTCGCCCTTATTATTTATATTGAAATATTCAGAGCTTTAGTTTCGCTGTTAGATGAAATATATTCGCTAATCTTTAGTATTCCACGCGTCAATGTAAATAGAAATTAATTGCAAGAAAATCATTAAACATTGAATGATTAATTCGTGACAATAAAATTACATACTTCATATAAAGAGTAATCGTAAGTAGCTTCCGAAGCCAAGCTTGCCATAAGCGCGCCGAAAAGTGCAGCCAGCACGCCCGGCATTCCATGCAAATTGTGCACCCCGCAAGTGTCATGGATTTGAAGTCGTCTCTGTAAGATTGGCTGTAAATAAAACATAAAAAAATTAATACATAGAATGACTCATTAGATTTAAAATATTTTTAAGTATCTCTTTGGTTTGAAAATACAAAGAAAATATGAAGAAAATATGAAAATATGAAGAAATAATTATATAATTTTTACGTAAGAATTTGCTTCGGCAGACCGTAGCACTTCAAGTGATTAAGTCTCCAAAACCAGTTTTTTTTTAAAACAATGAATAATTAAAAGTTACAGTATTTTGTGAACTAAATTTTTGAATGTTTCATAATTTTTATTATTAATATTTTTTCCATTGCTCTAATAAATAAAGTATTAAAAAAATATTTAGATAAGTTATCTATTGCAAAAATGATATTGATTTTTTTCTCGTAAAAAATTTTGAAAGCAAAATTTGTTTGGGATGTTAATTAGAGAGTGCAAAGGCAACAAAGCTTAAAATTAAATTTTTTTTAAATTAAATTTAAAATTAAAATTAAATTTTTTATATTTTAAATTAGCCAAACAAACTATACTATCTGTGCATGTATTATTATTTTTATAATATTTTATTGTTTAATTTTTTTTGCATAGAAATAATATTTGCGATATATTTTCTAATAAATAAATCTAAAAAGTTTTATTTTTAACTTTTTTTGATTTCTAAATCAAATCTTAAATTTACTTTGTTTTTAGATATTGCGTGTTAATAATCATAATTACCGTAAGATATTTGTATCCTAGTACGCTAATCACGCCGGATAAAGCGCCAATAATCAGAGCACCGACTGGTTCGCACATCATACCTGTGTGCATTAAAGAAAAATTAAGATTAGAGGAAGACATATTTAACTCTCAAAAAACAAGGTAGCGCTAATAAAAGATATTGCGCTTGCTTCTTGAAGAAGTATTTTATAAGTCTTTTGCCTGAAGCCATTGAAATTTCTTATATAAAAAATATATGAAATATATAAAAAAACAAATAAACTAAATAATATTATGTGTTTATATATTAATTAAACATAATTTTTTTTAGTTTTGTATAGTTTTACATTTCTAAAAGGGAAAAAAAACATTGCATAAATTTAAAAGTTCTAACTCATTTGATTAACAAATAAAATCAATAAATGACGTAGACTAGACAAAAGTTGCAATCCATGTACAGTCACATGTACTCTCTCCCGCTTATGTATATTATATTTTTAACATTTACATAAATATCTTAAAAATGATACCAATTCCATCGAGATAAATAATTAACAAATATTGATCAATCCCTCATCTCTACAACATACTAATATACATCAAGATCAAGATTATCGAAGGTGCGTCCGTTACTGTAAATAATTATTACCTATTTCCGTAACGTTTCTGCAATTGTAAATAAAATATCTTGTTTTGTGTATGATATTAGACATCAAGGGTAATTAGGTGATTTTTGACAATCATCCCTCATCTATTGGCATACCTGCAGCTGTACCGATGGCTACGCCACCAGCCAAAGTCGAATTTTGCACGTGCACCATGTTGAATTTATTGTCTTTAGAAACCCATGCGGATACGGCAAATGTGGTTACGCAGCTAGCAGATATCGATAGCAAGGTGTTGATTATGGCCCGCTGTTGATCATCTCCTGTCAATCCCGCGCTGTTAAATGACGGCCAGAATAGCCATAAGAACACCGTGCCTAAAAAATAGTGATTGATTGTTAATCCTGTTAGCCATACAGCGTTTTTTCCTTAAAATATAAAAGAGTCTAAAAGAACTCATCCAAGAAACACATGTCAAGTACATAAAAAGTATTTTATATTATATTTTTTGTGCAATAAATAGAAAAGAAAGAGTTTAAAAAATAAAAAAAAATTGTTAAACACTCAAAAAATTAGCTATTTAAAAAGATATCAGATTAATGTGTAACCAAGTTTGTCGTGCATCAACTTATAATCAACATCAACTATAAACGATTTAGAATTTATTTAACTCGTAAAGTAAATTTAAATAATTTAAATAATAAAAGTAAATTTAAATAATAAAAAACAAAATTTCACACAAATTTAAAATTGCACAGAATGGCTTTAAGAATTGCACAGAAGAACTTTAATATTATTTATATATTGTATAGAGGTGTTTTTTAAATACAGATTGTTGCATTTCGAAATTCATTCAAATGCTTCGAAAGCAACGTATTTTCAATAAAAATTCTTGTCTGAAATATTTTTTGAAAATATTTCTGACAAGAGTTTGATTTTAAGGAAAAAAGTGTTATGCTATCCAGTCGACTTTGGGTAATGATGTAAAAATCATGTCACGGTTATTTTGCAATTTTTAAATAAAAAGCCCCATTTTTTATTGCATATTCTTCTAGCTCATGTCAAGACGTTTACAAAACGCTATTTGGGAAACTCCATTTAACTATAAATTCCCTGAGTTATAAGCCATTAAGATTAAAGTACCGCCGGCATTAGCATTATTCAAAGTATATCACGAGAAGGATTATTATGGACGGGCTTATAACTTGTTTGTGTATGTATCATTTCTTGATTTATTAGAGCAGTTCTTGCGACCAAATTATAATCAGATCTTTCATTTTTCGTATTTAGCATACACCGCGTGGAAATAAGATTTAAAGTTTCTCATGTTCGCCTGCTGTATTTATTATGTGTTTGTTGTCTCTGACTGTGTGTCAATTATGTTGTTTTTCAATCTTTGTCTTTGAATGTTTTAGTATTTTAGTTTGCAATAAGAAATTTTTTTTTACAAAAGATGGTCAATAATATCATTATTTATCTGTAATATTATATGCATACACACTGATGAAAATTTCGGATTATCGATAATAAAATCATGCGCGAAACTTTTCTGCATTCTTACATAGCAAAACGGTTTATTTTCCCATGGATGCTAAATAGGTAATCGAGATTCAGGCTCGAGAAAGGATTCAAACATGAGCGAGAGTATATTTGGTTCAAATGGAGTCTTTATTGCTATTTGCATATGCTCGATTTTCTCTGAGACAAACTGCCGGAATTATTAGACGATGTAGATGTGGAAACTTGAAGGAGAATATTATTTCAGCAAAATGGTATATTACCTTATACACAAATGTGAAAGCTTTTTTCAACAAACAGTTTTTAAATCAATGAATTGAACTTGCCAATCCTATTTCATAACCTACAAGATCACTCGATTTAAATTTACTTGATTATTTTTTTTGTTTTTGAGATTATATATAAAATTTAATCAAAACATTATAAGATGGATTATAAAAGCATGCAGAAAGGTTCTGCATATGATCTTATTATTGACAATCTGCAATTTTTTCATCAGCATGTGCTTATAGTATTATAAAAAAATGGTGATATTATTCAGCAGTTTTGGTAAAAGAAATTCTTATTGCATATTAAAACATTCAAAGACAAAAACTGAAAAACAATATTGACACAGACGCACGGACAGACAAACATGAGATACTTTAGACTTTATTTCTACGCGGTATATTGTAGGTAATGTTAAAAAGATCTGATTATAATTTGATCGCAAAAACTGCTCTAATAAATCAAGAAATGATACACACACATAAAGAGATAGAAGTCCGTCCGTGAAAATTTCTTCATGATACATCTTGTGTAACGCTAATGTTGGCGATACTTAAACTTTAATAGCTTGTTAGGGAGTTCTTATTTAAATGGAGTTCTCAAACAGCGTTTTGTAAATGTCTTGATATCAGCTACAAGAATATACAATGGAAGTTTTTATTAAAAAATTTCAAAATTTCATTAACCTTCACATCAAAACCTAAAATCAAATGCAGCATAACTTTTTCTCTTCCTGAAAACCAAGAAACATTTGTATAAAACATTTTTTCTTAAATGCGTTTTTTCGAGATATTTGAATGTGATCTTTAAAATGGAACACTCGTATATTTATCAGGAATATAATTCTTTTGAAAACCCAAATATTTAAAATGCATTTTAAATATTATTAGGCATTTAGTAAACCATCCAATTTTCATTATTATTGAGTATGATTAGATAGCGATTCAGAACTTTGAAACTTTGTTTAACTATTGAAATGAAAAAATTGAAAATAATAGCCATACTTTAGATTGATATTTATAGTCATCTGTTAATTTAATAAAAAATAATAAACACAAAAATAAGTTTTAAGAAAAACATATGTTCATACAGGAACAGTTATGCCGTTAAATTTGAGTAATTTCAAAATTATGAATCTCTCATAAAAATTTATTTTAAAAATATCAGAATAGTAGATGGTTCAGATTGAAGCAATTATTAATACACGAGAAATTTGTAACTTATATACGCACGTACCGATCATGGCGAATATATCTGATTGATAAGATGCTCCTTCGAGTTCATTTTCTTTCGATCGTTCCTTCATTCCAAATACAAAGCTGATAGCTAATCCGAAGTATGCACCAAATACATGAACAAACATACTACCACCAGCGTCAACGGCCTATAAAAAAAAAAATATATATATAATTAAAGTAACTAAAAGTTTGGACCTACATGTTGTAAACAATTTTGACTTGAATAATTTAATTAATAGTAATCTAATGCTCGGTCAGGCAAATAGGAAATGCGGATTCACACAGGAAAAATTTCGCTTCGTACTTTCACTTAACTCACGAATTTACATTTGAACTGCCGAACTAGGAACTACAAATCACAAATCATATTTTGAATCAAGAAAACTAACAATAATTGGCATCTTATAAACTTTATCAGATGCAGCGCATATTAAGCATTTTTTGTATCATTAAAAGCGTCGAACATATTTTAGATTCTACTGTTAGAAGTAACTTATCTTGCATAAAATTTATAATTTTTTATATAACACTTATATAAATACTATTATTTACTTTCTTAAGATAAAAGTTTTACCGAAGGAAAACATTATATTTTTTTTTTTTTACGTCTTTGTAAATAATTGCGAATGGCTAAAACTAGAGATAAACTTACCATAAATAAATGCTCGCCTATGTACTTGTTGATGGTAAACATGATCAGCTCTACTATTCCCATAAATACCAGTTGCATGTAGGTCACCTTACCTAGGATTGCACCCATGGAAATGAGCGGTGTAGCAACAGCGACATCGGCATTAAGAAGGCTGAAAAATTTTGCATGAGGAAAAAATATACGATAAAATGATCAATAACAATTACATTATTAACATTAATGTAATTGTTATTGATCAATATCATAAATTAATAAAAAACTAAATAAAAAAAATTGTTTTTAATATTCGTGCCTTCTCAAAAGAATGCGCTATTAATTGGAATATTTTTTATACATCCCCACTTAGTATATACTTTATCTTATTTTATTTAAATATTCAACATATGGATTAAAATATAAACACTGACCTTTCTAAAGAAAGATAAGCTTTGCTGCCAAATTTCACTTGCATCATGCCGTCGCAGATTAGAGCCACTTGGACGAGTATCGCACCAACAAGGAAGGTCAGACCTACAGCACTCTGACCGTAACGCTTGAGGAATGTCATTAAGAAGCCAAAGCCGATCCAAATCATCACGTGGACATCTTGATACACTGTGTCATTTTAGCAAGTTTAGATAGGAATTAATACAGAAAGAGAGCTTGTTATAAGAGTATAATTCTTGCAATTAAAGAGCGCATTACGCTTGCTTGCTTCATGTTTATTTCGTTTCATAATCATAAGCTATTCCGAATGTTAATGACATATTGATCACAATTTATTATTTACAGCGATAAGATGACGAAAAATGTGTTTATGATTTGTATAGATCGATTCATCGATTTGCGCGCATTGCTTGCGCATCCTCACTGCAAATGAATTGAAAGATGAATGCGAATCAGTAATTTTAATTGTAAAAACAAATATATTTAAAAAATATAGAATAATTAATATAGAATTAATATAAAATAAATTAATATAGAATAATAAGTAAAATAAGAATAATAGTAATTGCAAAATAAGAACTTGTTTTATTTTCTTGTCCTTAAATTTTTTAGGTAAAATAAAGTAAGACATTATGCAATTAACGAAGTTTTCTCTAACGTTCGTCATTAGTGTTCGGCCTTCCACCTACCAAACGCAACCATCATTCAACCGGATATTTATAGAGTGGTCATAGAAGTGCATTTAGTGTCTATATTAAATAAAAGCGCGATCAGCAGGTTAACATTATGCATGTCACACCGCACCGTAATTCAACTGCCTATAATTATGTCATTATCGCTACGCTTCTGACATCATCGTCACAGTATGTATGTACATACATACAAACACCATTGCATTGCTTGGCATTTTGGACAAATGCAGAAATAAGGCAAGGATGTTCTCCGAGCCCAATACTATTTGCAATATATATAACTGATTTAGAAGATATATTGCAAAAAGGACAAACGGGAGGTCTGATAATAGAAAGGGAGAAAATGTTTAAATGTGATTTTGGCTAAAGAAGTGATAATAAAATTAGCGCCAAAACGTCCCTAATTTTATTTATTGACAATCACTATTGTTTAATTATCAATGTAATTCTTATATGAAAGAATAAATAAAAATTCAATTTGTTGCTCAACTAGGCTTATTTCATATTGTTAGGTTTTTTTGATATTATTTTTTAATTTAATTGGTTATCAAAATTAGATTAAAATACACAATCATATTGTATTTTATTAAATATAACAGTTTTAATATTGTGCAAAAGATATAATAAAAAATATAATAAAAGAATCAAATTTTATAATTTTTATTTCCAATTAGCACAATTCTCTGATATCGCACTTTTGTAGGAAAAGTAAATTTAAGTAATAAAATATCCGTACACTTAAGCAACACTTTTCTGTACACAACAGATTTTTAAACAAATGAAAAAAATATATATATATTAAAGAACACTTAATAATACTTTAATATTTAACTCTATAATAATTCTTTTGAGGAGGCGCGTAGCGCTTCTAACGTCCTTTTTCTTACTGTTTTTGAAAACATTTTAAACTTACATGTATACGAAACCGGCAGAGAATTCGATTCTCCATTCAAATGAGGTGCAAAGCTATTCTGTCGTTTGCCTGCATCCACCTCCGGGGCGTAATCATACACAGCCAAGAAAGCGCATAGTAGAGAGCCCTCGATAAAGAGCAGCATAATCGCTTGCATTAGACCATCGCACATCCTCGTCCTTAGCAGCCTTCTGCAAGATTCTATTGCACACCAACGAAACCGCATTGTGCGTAGTATCATGTAGGAAATGTACTCGATCCATGTGATTTCTCCAAAATTATTGTCGTTTTCAAACTTCATGACAATTTTTTTATATATAAGTACTTGAGTACTCGATTTGTCGCGTGTTTTAATTTGAATCTAACATTAATTTCCGGACATTAACGCGTAATATATACATATATATGTATATATATCAGAATGACTTTATTTTTTTAACGATATCACCGAACAAGGTTTTCTAAATCTCGAATTCATTCTTATAAGAAGGTACGATTCATTGCCAATCTATCATGCAGTCTCTCACCACACATGAAATGAATAAACTTAAAAGATATATCTTGGACACGTACCGTGAGTTCTTTTAAATTTATATAAGACACACCAGGTTACTTTCTTTGATGGAAGAGGATATCCTATGGTCTGTAATTTCAAAGTCACTTTTATTTTATTTTTTAAAAATGGGATTTGTTTCTTTTACATAAATCAATTTTCCTTATTATTGTATATATAAAAGTATTTAGATAGAATCATTAAAAAATCAATCAAAAAATATATATAATTGCAAAATATGATAATTTAAAAAAAAGGATGTGCAAACGCAGATGCAATGCTATACTTATATAAAGACAGAATTATCGATCCTACTCATATTATTCTGTGGACAGTTTAACAAATATTTTAATGGAAGAGTGAATCGCAACATATGAAAAATATTATAAAATATTTCATAATTTTTTTTTATTACTTTAATACTTTTATATGTAAAGTAATCAGAAGAATTAACTTATATAAGATAAAAACATATAAGCCCTTGTAAAAAAAACAAAGGCATCTTTGAAACGACAAAATTGCTTTCATTTGGAACAAAATTGTGTTAACTGTGTAGAATGTCTACCTCAAAATCAAATAACTTTTATTTAAAACATTTTCTTTTTGAATGAGCAGTGCTTTTGAAGATATTCGACTATTCGAATTAAAATAGAATATTCTATATAAACATACATTTTTACATTTTATATTATAAAAAAAATATAAATATAAAATATTTCTAATGTTATATAAATAATGTTTTAAAATTTTTAATCAATTTCATAACTTTTATATATATATATATATATATATATATATATGTAAAGTATATACAGAATGATCCACGTAAGACTTAACAGTTTAATATCTCGAGAACTTACGTGATCAATTTTAAGCGTTCTGGTTTCGAATTTTGCAAATCCCAGAGTCTTTAAATTTATGTCAAGACTGATTTTTCCCTCTCATCCCCTGAAGGATAAATAAGCAGGATGTAACTTTAAAATTTCAAATGGGTGCCTATGGAAAACCAATCATTTATATAATCTACATTAAAAAGCAATCGACATTTGTCTGAAATATTTCTTTTTAAAACCATTTGTTCAAAAGTTACAAGCATTTAAAGTGCGAAATAATAGCTTGATTAAATTAGGCTTACAATTAATAATTATGAGGTTAAGTATTGACCATTTATATGTAAACATTTATTTATTCTAAGAATAAAATTGTAATTCTAACTTGGGACTATATTTTGGAGATTACTGTGACACATGATACAGTGGTCACTCATTTCACGTTATCTTTTTGGTGTTGTTTAAATATTACTTTTTTCTCATATCTCTACAAAAGAAGTCAAGTAGTGAAAGATCGGGGAATGGCCATTGAATTCCTCGACTTATTCATTGGTTTTCAAATTTTTCATTTGAATGTACGCGTTATTCTTGCACAACATGCAATCGACTATAAAAGATATCATTAAGCGACGAATAAATGAGGCATATGTGACAAATATTGTCTCAAATTAAAAATAATTTTATTCTTAGAATAAACAAATGTTTACATCTAAATGATCAACACTGTAAGCATTTAATAAACTGAATTACATAATATTATTTTGCGTTTTACTTTTATTTTCATTTAATCTCTATTTAATCAAGTCATCTCACTCCGAATTTTAAACGTTTGTAACTTTTGAAGGAATGATTTTTAAGAAAAAAATGTTTTAAACAAAATCTGTTTGCTTTTAATGTAGATTACGGAAATAATTGGTTTTACATAGATATACATTTAATATTTCAGAGTTATCGCAGTCATCTAGTCCAACTTTACCTTCCAAAGGAGACGGAGAGGAATCAGTCATAACATAAATTTAGAAAGGTTCCTGGGGATCTATAATACTCGAGATTAAAACGATTAAAATCGCGTAATTCTCAGGAAATTGTTAAGCTTTACATCGGCTATTCCGATTTACTTATTATATTATATTAATATATTAGTATATTATATATATTAATATATATTAGTATGTTTTTAATTATATTATATATATGATATATTAAAATATATTAATATATTAATATATTTATGATATAATATGTAATATAGCGTGTGTGTGTGTGTGTGTGTGTGTTTTGTAATATCTACGATTAATACAATAAAAAAATAAATTTTATAAAAAAATATAAAATATAAATATATGAAATTAGTATATACAAATAACTACATTACGCTCAAATTAATTAAAATAATCATCATCGGACTCGCGATACACTTTCATTCTTTATATATAAAAAAAAACTTTTTTACAACTTTTTTTAAAAGAACATTATAAACACTTTTAATTTTACTCATATTTAAAACAGAATTCGATTTGCAAACTTCTTGCATCAACCTAGTAATTAAAACAAACTTTATTTTAAATAATTATCATAAATCACAATTATTCTAAATGAAGGTCACGTGTGATTAAAGCTATACCGAGTTTATAAAAAATTTAGTTAACTTCCAAAGTTAAACCGTATGGAATGGCGACATTCGCCGAGAGACGTCAAAGATGAACTGTCTCTGATGACTAACACGAGTGAAAAATTTCGAATGCACATTACCAATCAGCGATCTGTTCAAAATAAAGAAAAGGTCAAGACACTAGAGGTCGTAACTCTGTCATTCATGTGTTTATCGTGTTCTTTTACTTTTATTATTTCTTTTGTGTAATTGACGCACATTGGTATCTGAAACGGATATATAAAAATATCCACACAAGTTGTTATGTAAAAAAATATAAGCTTCTTTCTTGAAATTCTTTTTACTATTATAACAAAGAAACATATACATAAAAGTATCCTTCTCCGATTTTCATGAGCTTTGGATATGATGATACAGCAGCTCAAAATAAGAGACATATTTTTTTATAAATGCTTTGTCACATGTATTTAAGAGTTGAAACAAAATAATCCCTTGAAAATAATTCTATGTATGTGATTTCGAACGGATATCGTCGAAATTATGAGATATATTATATAAAAAAGTATTTCAGACAAAAGATATATGACTTCTAATGTTATTTATACCTATGCATTTCAATTTTTTGAAAATATGATATTTTTTAAAATATCCCTACTTTACACTAGTTATTTTATAAATTTTTAATTTCTTATAAACACAGAAATTAAAGAACGTTTGACGCTGAATTCATTTATATACGATAATATTATTGTACTTTCCAAAATCACATTTTTGAGAAATTATAAACCGTGCTATGTTCCCCTTAGTTTATATATAAATAATATAAATTAAATATAATGAAAGGGAGAACGGGCTAATTAAGAGCTTAGCGCGGTAATCAGTGCGCAAAGTAACTTGTGATTAATATCTTTATTGAAATGTACGTTTCGGTCCTGTGATTCGGACCATCCTCAGCATCTGTCAAATTTTATAAACAATATTTTGTAAACGGATGAATTGTCTTTTTACATTAGTTAGATGAATTTACAGATATTAATCATAAGTTATTTTGCGCACTGATTACCGCGCTAGGCTCTTAATTAGCCCGTTCTCCCTTTTATTATATTTAAATATCAGAGCCTCACATTAAAACTAATGTAAATTATTTTTTTAATATTAAAATATTTCAGCTAATCTTAAAAGTTGCATATTAATTATAAGGGTGCCTTTTGCAATATATATTAAGCTGTTATATTATTTATATTTAGCACTCAGAAGTTACTATATATAGGAGAAATATATAATAGAAATGAGAGTTAAATTTATTTTTTATAAATTATTATTTTATAAGTAAACTACGTATAAACTTTTATGATTTTTATTGTTTTTAAACCAAATATTTTAATTTTTAAATAAAGTTTCAAAATTTTGTTGTTTGTTGCTTAATTGCACATACATATAATTGCATTCAGTTAATGTACTTTGAAAAAATCGCTTGAAGTAAATGCACTTTGAAAACAATATTGCTTCACACATTTAAATCAATTAATAAATGATTGAATTTTTATATACTCACTCGGATAAATCCGCAATGAATCTTCGTCTGGTTTCTTCGTTTGTTTATGTTTGTCGGTAATGCCTGCAAGTTTAATTAATATAAATTAATATAATTTATTTTAGATACAACAGTAATAAATATATGGAGATTGATTGATAATTCAAAGTATCTGTTAATTGTGTGTGGTAGTAACTGCATTCCCTACTTTGCAACTAGTAATAGCAATAATATTCATAACTCGATTTTTTTTTAAGAAATTAAATTATTTTGGTGTGAAACTGTGAACTGTCTTTATAATATCAAATATTATAAAATGTATATATATGTGTACTGTATACTGACCAGTGTGATTTTTTAGCAAATTAGCATTTGCTTCCGGGCCATACGTCATCATTGTCCCAATTAACACAATTAGAATAATCTCTATCAGAAACAGCATCAGCACTTGTTGCTTCTCGGTGACCGATGAATACATTGTCTGCAAAAACGCAAAGATTTGTTTGGATTGCTGTTAAAATAATTATACTGTTACACTTAAGTTATTAGTTAGTTGTAAAATTTGTTGTCTTTCTGCTGCATTCAGTTTGAAAATAAAATTGCACAAATTTATCTTTCATTTAGAACTAATTTTTAAGACAAGTAATTGGCTATTTTATTTGAAAAATCATTCATTTAAAATAACTTCTGGGATTTGATCATCTTGAAATATGTTATTGTCTAAGAAATTAAAAACTAATTTGTTCGAGCATTTTGCAAAATTCGCAATATTTTCAGAAATATATGCTGATAAATTTGTATGTTACATTCTGTGGACGTCATGATTTTTTCCTTTCATACAACGCTATTTCTCAATAACTTTAAATTTTAAAGGAAAAAACTCAAGTAAAATCTGACAGGCAACTACTGAGTTGCAACTATTTTGAGACGAATAAATTTTTAACTTAAATTGCAGACATTAGTTTTGATTAATAAATAAACGCTTTGGACACAAAACAAAATAAAATAAAGTTGTGGAAACAGTAGTCCTGTTAAAAACAAAAACGTTGCGTAGTTTAAAACGGAAATGAGCAGATAAAACTGTACGATAATCTCACGGCAAATTTACAAACACTCAAATTTCCAATTTTAAATAAATGTCAAAAATTAACTGTTTGACAAGCGGACTAGAACCTAAACAGAAACACATATTCTTTCAAGTGAAATGGTCACAGAGATAAATTGATAATACAAGGTCTGGCTAAAAAGAAAAAAAAATGATTACGTAAATCCCGTCCCACACAAAAAATGTTTCACAAAATACATGAATGTGTAGAATAATTCTTTATTTTTCCAATTTTGTGATATTTTACTTCGTTTTCTATTTTGTATAGGCGTTAGAACACAAGATCTGGCTAAAAAGAACCGAGAATGATCACGTAACTCCTCTTCCACACAAAAAATCTTTTTAAAAAACACATGATTGTGTAGAGTGATTCTTCACGAATTTTTTTATACCTATTTTGTGACATTTTACTTCGTTTTCTATTTTGTGCAGGTATTAGAATAAGTGAATGTTTTTCTGCTTTGTCATAGAAAATGATCAAAATTTGGAACAACCCGTCATTATTAAATTTTTAACAAAATAGGGTAAAAATAAAAAATAAAGAATGTTAAAAAACTTGTACGGCGATGATAAAACCTGCGCTCGCTTTCTAGAGCGCAGCTTAAAATTAATTAATTAATTAGTACCCTTTCCTTTATATAGGTTTATCGTGTCACACATTCACAGTTTGAAGATCCAAACAACTTTCAAAATAACACGTTCTAAACAATGTACTTATTTTAAAATTACATCACATCTTTCTCCTCTTCTCCTTATATATATCGCATGGAATGGCAATAAAAATTAAATTGTTGAAGTGACGCGTTAATAAAACAAAAATTACATCGTACACAATTTGTAGTTTCATAACATAACGAATGGCATAATGTTTAATTAAATAATCAATTAAATATCAATTTCTCTTTATCATCGACGATGCTGAGAAATTTGTGAAAACGCATGGTAACACAGCGCAAATAAAACTCTACGATTAAAACGCCTAACAATAAACGAAATGAACAGTAATTGAAACATAAACACAAGCTTCAAATAAATCTGACACATTTAGTTGGAATATATATGTTTATATATATTCATATATATTCATATATATTCATCATACAGAGAAATATAATAAAATTAAAAAGATGAAAATTTTAACATTTACATAAGTATATCTCAAAAACTATACTAGACGATAAGACGTAAGCAAATGTTAATCAGTACCCTCCCCTCTACAATGCATATCGACATCAAAGTCATCGGAAAGATATCTATTAATGTAACTAATTACCGTATAAATTTTATATCACTGTGTTTTTCGTCAATATATGATAGACTTTAAAAAGTATTAAATTTAAGCGCTCAATTCACAAATTGTCTGTTAAGGATATTTATATAATTAATTATTGTCTCTTTGACACATAACAGTATACATTATTTGTATCAATATAGAGTTTTAAAGATTTAGCTCAAACACATATATACAGATCACGCGCGGCAAGAAAATCATATGATTTCGCGAACGGAATCACGAGGCATCTGACTATAAGAATGAGCCAAACGGCACTTATCGACACGAGGAGAATCGTTCAATGCCGGCATGAAGATGACACGCGATCGATTTGTGTGCTCAAGGAAATACATGGTCAACATGTACTGATATAATTAGACTGTTTATAGAACGAGACAAACAAGTCGCGATCCGTAGTAGTAATAGGATATTCTACGATGCGCAGAACAAAAAATCTATACAACATGAATAAAAATATTCCATTATTTTGTTGCATGCAAATTTTAATAATATTAGCAAATATTAATAAGGGAATTACCAAGAAAATGCTGTTATTATCGAAATACATTGTATTTTTAATATATTATCAGCTCCTAATATCAGTAAGTATATGTATATGTAATAATATAACACGTTATAATCTATAACTATCTATATATAGAAATATATATATATATATATTGTATATATTTATTTATACATATACAGGTGGTGTCCCACTTAATTTAAGCACCTTAAATATCTCACTTCTTTTTGATGATATGAAAAAATGTATCCGTATTTCTGTCTTCAATAGCTAGACTGAAGGAAGAATTGTCACGATCAATCGTCTTGGAGATCGCTGGAGTTATTGAAAGTCATATGAATTCTTTAGCTTGATTTACATGTTGACATGTTGACATGTTGACATGTCCGATTCAAAGATTAAAACGTACATTTATAGAATTTATCAATAGATACTCATTAGAAGATAATACTCTTTAGCTTCGCTAATCGCGCTTAGCACATTTTCCGTTAATTAAAACTGGTTTTGTTGGACTTATAAAAGAAAATAAAATTGCAAAATACATTACATTGCATAATTCACCAAAAAAGTTATTCTATTTATTTTTTTACGTACGTATTCATATGTGTAAGTCCTTCAATTTTTCCACTTTCAATGTTGTATTATTGTAACTTCTATTAAACTTGACAGTTGCTGAAGATGATCCGAATTGAAACCAAAACGTACAAATTGGATTATTAATAAATCTTTTGAAAATAATTTCCCTGCGCCTTGTTTTCCACATTTTATTTGTCGGTTCTTTATATTTGAGGATTTTTATATATCAGAGTTTTTTATATTTGTAGAAAATAATTAATCATTTCTCAATTACGTCCAAAAAATTTTGTTAATCGAATAAAGGACATGCTCGCGTTCTCACGCAAAAATATTATTATATATGTTTGGTGTTTGCGATGTCATCTCGCATCTCTTAATGTGAAAATTTTTTAAATTACAGGAGAAAGCAGCTTCTATATTTTTAAAAATATTAATTAAACTTATTGTTTATTTAACTTACGTCTATAAATTTTTTAGATCTTTAAAAAGTAATTTAAGAAAAAGAAAGTTAATTAAAGAAATATTCCGGAAAAGAAAAAAAAACTGGTATGATAAAAATGCCAATTTCTATTTGAAAGAAGAGAAATCGAGTTGGAGATAAATTGTAAAGATAGAAAAGAGATAACATGTTCGAGACAGTACATCGCAAACTCCTATATTAGGGTAGGCGTATTCCTATATTAGGTTTTAATCGGTTAGAAATGAAATTTTAGGAAAGGGCGTGGTAGTCTGCTCCTCTACCGGTGACACCTCTTCCTGAAAGCTCTTCAATGTTCGCGATCGTGTTATGAATGTCAATGTGTCTCTATAGACTTCAAGCGCAAAATCGAATAATACGCGTGATTTAGCTATTAAAATTGAAACGTTTTAATCTCAAATTCAAATTTATGTTAATATTTATAACGCAATACGTAAATATTTAATATTAGTAATGTATCAAACTGATTTAGAAGAAATTGGTTGGTATTTGCGTAGAGATTTCTGTTACATATACAATAACTTTTGCATTGTAGTTATGGAAAAAATAGATTAGTCAAATTATAAATTAAAATATCATTAAACGTTTTATTTAATCTTTTCTATAATATGGAAATAATTTTTTTAGCAGTAATATCTTGAGATAGGTCATCAGTTAATTCAATTTCAAAGCAATGCTGACAAAATTAATGATTAGATTGTTTAATCGTGATAAGATTGTCGAAAGCTATACTTTTTCTCTTTATTATATATTTCGCATATTTTATTTCGATAATCAAACGCATAATTTTTTTATATTAGTACAGTATGCAGTTATTAATGTATTAATATAAAGATTAAAATTTTATTTAATTAACTTATTTTGATATATAATATCTAAAGTGATGAGACGAGAATAAAATTTATATGTGTAACAAATATATATACATATAATTTTTAAAAAATTTGAAATCCTCTTTTTTTTATTCTATGTATATTTACTTTAAAATTTGAGGATTGTAAATATTGTAAATGTTTATTGATTCTTACTTTCAGGTGAAAGTAAGGTAAAGATCTTTTTAAACATTTTTATCATTACATGAGGAATATAAGAAGACATAGATGAGAAAATACTTATGAACGATGAGAAATATACCTTTCTTTTAAATAGATATTTTTTATATGAGAGTATTTAGATTAATATTTGTATCGATTTAAAGGATAATTTTTGTTTCCTCGAATAATAGCCCTCTGTATTACCTAACCAAGTTCCTCTATGATACTATCCAAGATTCTATATCAATATCCGACAGCCATGTGGCGGACAGCTTTTATTTGGTGGAGAAGCTCAAGAACATATATATCGACGAACATTGTAGATTAATGTCTTTAGATGTCATTTCTCTGTTTACCAGCATTCCGTTAGATTTGGCGATGTGTTGCGAAGAAATGGACATATGTAGAAAAAACGTGTGATGTCCCGAGGGAGAGCTTTTTGGCAGCGCGATCCGGTTTGACTCTACTTACTTTTCTTTTAATGACACATTTTATAGACAAACCTTTGGCACACGCATGGGCTCACCATTGTCACCAATTATAGTAGACATCACTCTGCAGGATTTAGAAAAAAGGGCTCTTGCGATGCTACCGATAAACCTTCCGTTTTATGTACGGTATGTAAATGACGTCGCGTTGGCGGCTCCCTCATTCATGCTCAATGATGTACTAAATATGTTTAACTCGTTACATCCGAGGCTCCAGTTCACGATGGAGGAGGGCGTCGACAATCCACTGAATTTTCTCGACATAATCATTGTCAATGGTGGTGCGATGGAATTTAATTGGTACCACAAACCGACTTTCTCCGGCAGATACCTCAACACATTCCCTGCCAAAAAAGAGGCACAATTATCGGACTAATTGATAGAGCTTTTCTCCTATGACATTCAAGATTCCACCTCGGATCGAGATCCGTTCAATTTGTATCTCTATTTGTTTTTTTACAGTTTCCCGAAATGGGACCGAGAGAAACGTATATATTATATTAATAAACAACACTCTCTCAAAATCAACTAAGAATTATATTTCTGTTCTACGCGCTTACATCCCGCGATTTTTGGCTCTTATTAGCTTCCCCCTCTCCCCCTTAATGACATATTTATCTATTTAGAGCTTTGTTTACGTTTAGATAATTTTTGTCTAATTTATTGCATGTGAATATTTCAAATACATTTAAAAAGCTTCCAAACAGTAGCGCGCGCAAAAAGTAATAATATAAAAATACATTGATTTCAAATAATAAAACATGTAACTTTTTCAAAGTACTGTGACTAATTATTTATTTATGCAATTTATATATAGAGTGATTTCTAAATTACTGAGGACTAAATATACTATTACTGAGGACTAAATTATTATTCTAAAGAGATATTTTTGTATAAAAAATATTCTCTTTTTTATTCTGATATCATTTTTCTCTGATTCAAGTTAAAATGTCAACTATATATTTAACTTATAAATAATTTTAAAAAAAAAGATACATAGCAAAGTGTTAGCATGCAATCAAAAAGAATGTGGTTGCCCCCCATTGGACAAATTTCACTTTTTGCGCTGAGAATGCACAAAGAAAACTGCATTGCGGCTTGAAATCGAAGGCATTTTCAAAAAAATACGAAATACTCTTCTTTTACCATTGTTGAGCAAATTGCATTTCAATTATTCAACGCAGAGCGACAAAGCAGTTGTATATCTAGCGTTCACGTGCGTTCGGTCTTCGGGAAAAGTCGTATTTTTATTTTTCAGCTACCTAGCGATATTACTTCTCTAAAGGGTATTTTCAAAACATGAACGGCGATATTCCTCGATAAGAAAGATTCAAATATTTATACTCTTCTAATATTTATAAAAACAAAATCATTAATAATAGCTTATTAATGCAAAACGTTTAGGACGAATATAAGAATATATGTAGAAACGGAAACCATATATACACATATAAAATTTAGGAATATTGTAAAATTAAAAAAAGCGGAATTTAAATAAAAATATATTATATTATAATTATTTTATAAATTATATATATTATTATTAAATATTAATTTTTGAATATTTTTATTATTTATAATATCTATATATATTTATTAGAGAAATAAAGAGAAAGAGAAAGAAAGTTATAAAAGTATTAAAATTTAATAATTATAAATTAGAAATAACATTTATAAACATAACATTTATATAATATTATTATTATTATTTACTTTAATACACTAATAAAAAAAGCAAAGATTTTTTTGCAAAAAGATGAATAAAAATTGTATTAATAAAATAAATTTCTGCCACGAGAGGCCAGAAAGCATTTTCAGAGCGCATCTCGGATAAAGCGATGCACTTCGGCTTCGATCGCTATCGATGCTTCGTGTATTATCAGCACGGTATAAGAACAAGAATAGCGCGATTGTCTATCCTTATCTATCTTTTCTCTCTGCACTGCGTCAAAATGTAAAATGAAATTAATCAAAATTTTAATTACCTATCCAGTTAAAAATTACCCGATTTATATCGTGTTTGATGTCATTTTAATCGCAAAAATCTTATTAATCCAGTAAGATTATTTTCAAGCCGATTATAAATGCAAAATAAAAGTTTTAGTTTTCTCTCGATTCTTGGATCAGCTTATCTTTCCCAGCTGTTCAGCGCGACTCGTCGAGTGTGAGAGCGAGAGCGAGACCGCGAGTAGAGAGCGAGCGAGATGACCTATCATCAAAGAGTTCCGAAGTCTCTTACAATGGGCTCTCTCCATCCATAGCAATTCACGAATGTAAACATTTTTGAAATGAAAACTAAAACTTCTATTTTGCATTTAATCGGGTTGAAAATAATCTTACTGGATTAATGAGATTTTGGCGATTAAAACGACATCAAACACGACATAAATCGGATAATTTTTAATTATAGGGTGAAGAATCTTACAATTAGTCTTCGAAGCGAAAATATAACGTCAAGCGGAGCACACCTATTATATGTTTATTTTCAAAAGACTACGCATCCAATCGAATTTATAAATAAAAATTAATTAAATTAATAATAAGTAAAAAATAAATTAATATAAAAAATTAATATAAAGAGCTATAAATTAAAATCATAATTTGATTAAAATGCATGATTGCTTAAATGCTTGATACCTTTAATCCAAGAATAAGAAAAAAGGAAAAGTAATTTATTGTAGATATTTTGTACATTATATTTAATTAAGACTTATTAAGAAAAATTGAAGAAAAATTCAGAAAAAATTTATTTTATTGCACATGCGGATATACGTAAAAATATTTTAGTAATAATTTATATCGCTGTATTTATATCGTATTATATACTAGAATGCCAAAACGTTACACGCATTTAATAAAACATATTAATAAGTTCATGAAGTTTCGATATATATATTTTTGATCCACAATTATATGGATGTAGCACGGACATGAACCACTAAATGATCGACAGTATCGAAAAGTGGATGTATATTAGCACGGACATGAACCAAATGACCGACAGTTTCGATAGTGGATGTGGATCAGTGATTCCAATTCCTAAAAGTGGATGTATGGCGCTGCTCTACGGCCTAGTAAAAGCGTCTCACGAAAATCGCCGGCATGGCCGCTCTCAGGCTTCTCTCTGGCGTTGGTAACCCTGAAACCGGAGTTTCGCATTGTCATCGCGCGAGGTCTCCAATATCAGTTCGAAATATCTGCCCGTCACAGATACGTCTATGGTTTAAACGCTTCGACCAATCAAGAGAACTTTCCAGCGAGAAGCATGAACAGATACAATGTGATGCTATTGGCTATCGAATAGAAAATTTTTAAAATCCCGAAAATTTTTCTATTCGATAACCAATCGTGTGACAGTGTTTCTTGCTATACATGAAAATCGACTCGTTCAATATAAGATCGCGTTGCGCGCAGTTTGATCATCTTGCGATAGTTCATGATTATTCACGATAGTATGTGTTGGTTCGCGGACACGCGGACAATACGTTCGTTTGTTCTCTCAATGTTCGTGTCGCTATTTTGTAGATGCCGTCATGAGAAAGATTCGGAGCTGAAAGTGTAATCCCTCGCGTGATAGCGATAGACTGCGGTGTTGCGAGAAAATGACTCCTACTGTGCCGACGAGATTCTAAGAATTCATGAAATTGAAGAAGCGAAAGAGTTTGTGCGCGCAGTGCGTGAATATGCCTGCCAAGGTCTCTAAGAAGGTCGTGGGCATGATCATTCGAAGCCGAAAGTCCATCATGAAGGATGGAGTCATCACGGTACTAAAGAATTTTCACAAATCTTATCCCTCTGATAGCTCTTTAACTTCGTAGTAGTAAGCTAGCCTAGCGTTCTCTCCCTCTATCTCTTTCTTTATCTCTCTCTCACTCACTCTCTCTCACTCACTCACGCACTCATTCTCTGTGATCACGATGAGAGAATCATCGAATTCTTATCTCGTTCTTATTATCCTCACGTACATAATATAATGGATATTATAGAAATGAAAAACTTTATTTACTGTATGCAAACTTATTCTTATGTAAGTTAAAAATATTTGAGCGAGAATATATACAGCCAGACAGTAATTAAAGAGTAATATATTCATTATAAATATATTTCAACAAGTTATACAGATAATATGAAGATATTAATATCTACAGAAATATTATCTTTGTTATCTTAAGATTGTAAATGTAAAAATGTATATATACTATATATTATATTACTTGTGAGCGTGTATGTGTATGAATTATATTCGAAAACAAGTATTCGCATGCATTTAAAATGTCTCAAATTGTTATCTTATTTGCATACATACGTATAATTTTGCATATGTTCTCCAACTGTATTATATCTTTTCCTGTTTTACAAAGCGAGATATATAATATATAATTACAAAAAAGGAATTAATAATTGTATAATTCTCTTTGTATTTTACAATTTATTATGACATGCTATCAACTAATTAGCACGTTTCTGTAAATTTTGTAAAAACTTATTAGTCACAAAAGAGATATCAGTGCGTGAGAAGAAAAGTGATTAAGATAATTTTTTAAACCTTGGCTGTTATCTATAATTTATACACGCACGCATATACACATATATATATATATATTATATATAAATATATATGTGTGTGTGTGTGTGTGTGTGTATTTGTGTACATTTACAATCTTGGTGTTTACAATCTTTATTCTTACAATCAGTATTATAGCTCTGCAAGCTGTTTGTACCATGTTCAATTATCAATTGAATTGTTAATTAAATTGCTCAATAAATTCTGTTTATTATAAAGCAGATTATAATCTCATTCTGTTATCTATCTGAAACTGGAATGCAACTTCTTGTTTTTTCTTAGCACATAATATTTGAATTGTTTGCCGAGTTATAATTCTGATAAATTTGTATAGTTGAAAAAAATATAAAACAAGAATATTATATACACACACACACACATAGTATGTTATTTTTTTACAATTTAATGCTATATATATATGTGTGTGTGTGTGTGTGTGTGTGTGTGTGTGTGTGTGGTGTGTATGTGTGTATGTGTGTATGTGAAGAGCGCCACACAAAAGCATCCAAGTGTGGCGCGCATCGATCAATTTTTACACAAATGTATTTTCAATCGCGCTAATAATCCATGAGAATTTCGCAAAGAATGATATCATTGTAAAATGTAGCGAGCTTAAAAAAATTTTTCTCTTCGCGATATCATATCGGGAAATCGCGGACTCGATCGTGCGAACGATTGCCAGCTGTTGGCCATTGTTAGGTTAGGTCGAGTCATGAGGAGTTAGCTCGAAGAGGTTGTAGGCGCAAAATCGCTAAAAGGGGTGGGAAGGGGGATTAGTAGGAGCAGTTGCAATGCGGAGGTTTGATTTTTCGCATAAATTATCAAACGATGTGAGCGAGTCGCGCGAACGATTGACAGCGCGTCGAAGGATTTCGGCTGGAAATATGTGATTGTTGGAGATCTCGTCAAACAGCCGCTGACAGACGGCTGTAATCTTAAGACTACAGACGGAGATACGAGAGAAAGAGAGGAAGCAAAAGTTCCATCCAAGTGGCACGGATCGTTTCTGTACACGTCTAGTCGCGCTCGTCAGAAAAGTAGTTTCAATGTTAAATATAGCGCGTCGTGGATATTAAACGCGCGAAAACGTGAAAAAACGTCGTGGACGGCTTCGTGAGACGCTTCATCGTCAACCAAATTTCTCGCGTTTGTGGAATTCTGTGACGTCACACCTGGCCGCGACTGTGCACGATCAAATCAAGGCCATGCGAGAGAATCCACTCGGACTTAATGGACACGGAAGAGGGATGCTACTCGTTTAACGCGTCTCTGTACGTCATGAGGAAAAATCTTTCACAGAGAGAAAAAACACGATGCGTATAAAAAAAAATATGCTACTCACAGTTTTTAAACTCTAATTTATATCAGCTGTGTGAATTCGCTTACAAAATCCGCTTCCTTCTATGAATCTCGTAATCTTGCCAAGAACCCGATGACGCGCGCTGAATTTTGGCACTGTATACCAAATGATAAAAAATATTACAAAGTTAATTATATCATGTGATTGGAGAGATGATCCCAGAGATACTTCTGACATACATGCTGTAAGATGTATACATCGAGACTGTTGTACAGATTTTACAAGGATGCAACAGAAGAATATATTAGTGTGAGCTTTGCACTGCCATAACAAAGTTCAAACATTGATAATTGATTGTCAGGAAATTAAAAATCACACACACGTTCATATTCTTATAAATATAATTAAAAATCAAGAAGAACATACGTATATATGCACACGTAACAACAATGACTTATTGTGTATCTATCTTGTGATTAATTAATATTTTTTATTAAAATAGGAAATGTGCATATAGATAATATTTGCAGAAATAATTAATAAAGATATATAAAAAGAGCAGATAATTTTATGACAGAAATGATTAATCAAATTTTTATGTAAATAGACATCGATTTCCATGTGTGAAAAAGAGATATATATTGAAGACAGATATATATATATATATATATATATATGCAGTTTTAGTATAACGATCTCATTTGTAATGCAAATGTAATATGTCAGTAAATGTAACAATAATGACAGAGTAATTGAAGAAGTTATTCACAAAATAATTAAAATAAAGTATAGCAAAGTACATATAGAGCGTATGTATTTCAATTACAGTGCAGTATTTTGGACGTTACATTAAAAGAGCTATGAAAAATCATGTATACTCGATGATTGAAGCAAATAAACTAAGAATAATATCGAAGGAAGAAAATTAAAATTTAACATAAAACTGATATGCGGAAACAGTATACTGATATTACATTAAGAGAAGATTGTCTATTTCTGTATTGTATACGCATGAGTGGAAAATGACAAATGCGTCAATTAGAATGTGAACATGACAAGAAATATATATAGTAATATTTCTTAGGGGTCATGCCCCCCGGGGCAAACGGCGGAACAGAGGGCTTGGGCCCGTCCTGTTCTGAGATACATAATAGTCAAGATCATGCTATAGCTAAACTTACACCTCCTGTTACATTTGTTCAACAATGCTACAGACATCTCAAGGTCAGCCGCTAAGATAACATAAATGTCGCTTATGACACGTGCGGAAGGCCATCATTTCCGTTTATTCAAATTTAATTTATATAATTGCTATACTCACATATTTAAAGGCGCTATCTCATAATTTATTTGTAATATTCTTTTGTATTGTTATTTTTCAGAGTTCTGGTGTCGGCGAGGCGAGCGTGTATCACGCATTAGTTGTAATATTTTTGGAATTCTTTGCATGGGGATTATTGACCATGCCTATTATTTCGGTATTGAATGAAACATTTCCGGATCACACGTTCCTGATGAATGGTTTGATAATGGGAATTAAAGGAATCTTATCTTTTCTCTCTGCGCCACTGATCGGTGCTCTCTCTGACGTATGGGGTCGAAAATTCTTTCTGCTTATCACAGTGGCCTTCACATGTGCACCGATTCCCCTAATGAGCATTAATACATGGTGGTTCTTTGCCATGATTTCTATCAGCGGCGTATTTGCCTGCACATTTTCAGTAGTATTTGCATATGTCGCAGATGTAACAGAAGAAAATCAAAGATCGCTAGCATATGGTTTGGTATGTGTGCATTATTTTTACACCATGATTAGAATAGCAATATAATATTGTAATATTGGAATGTCAAAATTTTTTATGAAAAGTTGCAATAAGGAATTATCTGAGATACTATTTGTTCATCTAATTTATAAATAAATTATACATATGTATTAAAAATAAATGATATATATATTAAATATATATATATATATATATAATTATATACATATTTTTTAAATATATATATGTATATTAAAAATAAATTTATATATTCTTTTTTGCTTATTTCCTAGGTATCTGCAACTTTTGCTGCAAGTATGGTAATAAGTCCAGCTTTGGGTGCTTATACTATGACAACATATGGAGAAAATCTTGCCGTAGCATTAGCAACTGCTATTGCAGTCTTGGATGTGTTTTTCATATTAGTGGCTGTACCTGAAAGTTTGCCTGAAAAAGCACGTCCACCAGCACCTATATCATGGGAGCAAGCTGATCCATTTGCTGCTCTTGGAAAGGTAAAAACTTTTGTTGAGCACATATTATATGTTACATCTTTTATAAAATTTATCAGCAGGTGTATGTATATATAATTTTCGAAAAATAAGAATGTAACATATACGATATAAATATTGAATAAGAGAATAAGTATATAAATATAGATGGATATAGAGAGAGATATTTGTCTGGTTGATTTGACAGGTTGGAAAAGACCATACCATTCTAATGCTGTGTGTTACTGTGTTCCTGAGCTACCTTCCTGAAGCAGGACAGTATAGTTGTATATTTGTTTATTTAAAACTGGCTATGGGCTTCTCCGGTTTTATGGTGGCTATATTTATTGCTGTGGTGGGCATCCTGAGTGTGGGAGCGCAGCTTGTATTAGGGCCCTTGATGAGAACACTCGGTAGCAAACATACTATAATGCTTGGGCTGTTATTTGAGATGTTGCAGCTGATGTGGTATGGATTCGGCTCGCAAACATGGTAATTCTATTTATTTATATTTAGCAATATAATCTATTACTCAATAATTAATATAATAATTGGTTGAGTAATTGAGACAATAACAATGTACTTTTCCATGTTTTAATATCTAAATAATTTGAGTACACAGTATATATCAAAACTAGGAAACTGTATGTCTACTATTTTTGTTCAACATTCATCTCTTTCATTAAAATATATTGGGATAATCATATTTGTCATAACTTATTGAATATTAATCATTTTAAGGATGATGTGGGCTGCTGGAGTACTTGCCTCTGTATCAAGCATAACATACCCCGCAATTTCCGCGTTCGTGTCCATGCATTCTGATGCTGATAAGCAAGGATTAGTACAAGGCATGGTAACAGGGATGCGTGGTCTTTGCAATGGACTTGGTCCTGCTATGTTTGGTGTCATATTCTATCTTTTTCACGTTGATCTTAACGACGACACGCCAAATCTTCCCTTGAAACCATCATTTGTGGATGAGAACAACAGGACGGGAACTAGTACGCATCTTGACATAATGCCTCAGGTACATACATTATATCTACAGGTAAGCATAGTTTAATCTTGTTTTCTTATGAAAGTCTTTCATATATGTGTTTGTGTATGCGTATGTATATGTGTTAAACTTATTTATATTAAAAGAAAAAATTTAATGTATTTATGTGACAGCTTGTACCAGGACCGCCGTTCGTGTTTGGTGCATTACTTGTAATCTGCGCGCTGTTGGTAGCTGCGTTTATTCCCGAATCAAATGCCATGTCGACGGGATCGTTGCATCATCCATCCACATCCCGGAGGCCCTCCGGTAAATACGCATATCAGAAATGTACGTTAAAGGTTGTCAAATATGCCAAATATATTTATGGTGACGGGATTCATCGAAAATTGTCCTGCAAATGCAATTTTTGTCGATTAGTTAAATATAATAATAGTGCATTGAGATTTCTATGCGAAATATCTCTTGTGTCTCATGAATATTATTATATGTATACGCAAATAGCGTATAAAAATATCAGAAAGTTAATATTCTCTTATCGTGTATTATGCAATGTAAACTTTAAAGTATTTTGTATTTTAGGTTTATCCTTGGATGTTCAGTATGAGGCAGACCGAGCGGGAAGTGGAAGAGGAAAGATCGGTCCGTTATCGCCACTAGTCGACAATTGTAATTCTGCCGCGCTATAGTGTCTATTGAAAAAAAGTAAAGCAAGCCATAGCATACGATGAAAATGTTATAGCTGAGCGATAAAACTCGAGCTTTAAGCAAGTGAAAAAAGTCATCGCTCTATGAAGTGCATCTGACTCGAATGGGAATTGTAATAGAATTGTCTATATTGTATTATACTATTTGTTTAAGGCAATAACTATAAAATTGTTTTTAGGACTATTGATGGAACTTAATGTTTAGGTTGTGACAAATTTCACACAAGCAGTGCTTGTGCGATGATACGTGGGTTGATCTCAAAGTCGAGTATAATCGTATTACAAGCATGTTATGTTACGAAATGTGTGTTAAATTAGCTCTTCCTTTTCAAGATTCTTGCGCCAATTATTAAACTACAGATGTGACAGCTTTTATGCAAAGTATCAGTGACTCCTAGTTTTATGCAGCTTGCCAATGGCACAAAATAGCACATTGGATGAAAGTTGTAATCAGTATTTTTTTTACTAGACTTATATAATTTAAACAATTTGATCCTTTACTTTGATATATCCTCTTCTCTTATATTTATGTTACCACTTTTTACATCACATGCTAATAGCACTTGATGGAAACCACAATGTATCTTTTGCATCTATATATGTTTACAGCACTAGAAATAGATTTTACACACATTCCTTATATACATAATCTTTACACACAAAACATTACAATAATTAAAAAAGATAAAAATTCTTTGGATCATATTTCTTTTTATATAGATACAATATAATTACTTATTGTATATCACTCAATATAATTTAGCTAATATCTGTAGATCATGTGACCAGTCTCGTTTTGCACAAACTATTTATTTCAATATGTAGAGACTATAAATACATGACGAGAAAGGCCTCAACATGATAGGAGCAGATTATACATAGTTTGTCATTCAAAGGCAATGGTAGACGTCAATATTATGACTAAATAAAATTGTATTGTTAATAATTAATTGAAAATCAATAGTATTCTTAAATTTATGCGTGTTATAATCGGAGTCATTGATGTTATAAAATGAAAAGAAAAAAAATTTTATGATAGAATAGAGCTTTGTATATATTTTGCTTCTATTTTATAGAAAAATATCAAAATCTTTTAGGAAAATTATATCTATTTTGTCGCAGTGGCATTGATTTATAATTTAGATTATTTAAACTATGCAGTTTAATACTTATATTATTATCATTAACAATAATATATTTACACGAAAAATCGAATTTAAAAGTAATTTATAGGAAATGACTTAAAGTTATTAATGGTCTTAAAATCGATTAGTCTCCATTAAAGCCAAAGAAGGATTAACAATACAAATTGCAGACACAAATTAGTCGAAAAATAACAATAAATTTCTATAGACGCCCGCGTATAATATACAAAACGCATTTCTATTTAGGATCCTTCAACAATTTTTTTTCATAAATTTTCATATTTGCACTCTCGTGGTTATATACTCTTGGAAATATCTAAATATATATTTAGTTTCCAGTTACATTTATTATATGTATATTATATTTATTGGATGATATTAATACGATATTTTGTGGATATAAAAATTTAATAAATATGTATTTAATGCATATTTAATTTTAACTCATTTATGTACATGTGTTAGGTTAAAAAAGAAAGATTTACTAGAATTAAAGTTTCCATCGATATAGTAAAAGTACTATGGTTACAATCAAATGTAAATGCAAAATTACATGCGTTTTCTAGAATCTAGTTGTCAGTAAAATATTACAGAATGAAGTAGAGATTGTGAACAAAACAGTGCAACTACTTCTGTAGTTTCAATTTCCTTAGAATTACTTATAAAGTCGCTCTTATATGCTGAAGTAAATATACACAATTGTATTATAAATACAAAGCAGAGAAGCAGGAAGATTATAACATTAAGAATAAATAAAGTTTAGAATAAGTATTGACTCTATCACGAGTTAAGTAATTGTATATGTATAATGTACGATGAATGCATTAATAAAAAATGATTATTTTTAAGATAAATGAGGGTATCATCTAAAAACTCGCATTTTTAAAACGTAAAATATTGAACAATTGACTGATAACATAAACTGAAATTGTAGAAAAAATTTGAAAAATTGTATGTTTGAATAATACTATAATTTATCTATAATTTAACTATAATAATACTACAATTTAAAATATTACTATAATAAAGTGTTTAACTATATATCCAATGTCAATATTACATAATGTATCTGTAACTTTATAGAGTCAAAATATCTTTTTAAACATTTGCAAAGGTATTGAACAAAAAATCAAACTCTTATTTTAATATCGAATAATAATAAAAATCAAAATTTTCGTTATTTTTTTGTTTCTGTATTCGTATATAGTTTGGGGAAAAGAAAATTAGAAATAAACCCGGTTTCGATAGCAAGTGTTGTATATACAATTCAATATATATATTAATCACACAACGTATTTTTATATTATTACGTGACGTAGGACATTAATTGTGTTTTGTGAAATACATATCAACTTGTTGAGTTGTTCCACTTTGTTGCATTGATTCGATTGCTTTATTGACTATCAGCTCTGATGTCTCTTCTGTTATCTAAAAAAAAAAATCATGGAATCTAAGAAAATATATGTGTGTATCTCATTTTATTAAACAGGATTGTAATTTTCGATAATCTTACATTATTAATAGTATCCAATACATTATCTGTATTCTCGCATCTTAAGAGTAGGCGTCTTAAAGTGGTTAATGTAACCACAGCGACAAATACTAAAATTCGATACGCGCTGACCGTTATTTTATCCCATATCCTATAATAAATAAATATTTTAGTACATCGTGCGCTATATTGCCAGTATTAAAGTTAAGTAATGAAATTGCAGATAATTGCACAATGTGATATATGTATAATTTATAGTATATATATATATATATATATATATATATATACTTAGCAATAGATCCATTGCATATTACGCCAGCAAAACATGAATAAAACCATGTATCATATGGAAGATTATAAAGCGCATCAATTTTAATGAGATGCTTATATAATTCTACATCCTCTCTTTCCAACAAAGAGTATGTACACTCTTGTAATCTTCCCACTTCTTTTTGTAACTTTTCAACCTGTATAAAGAGTCCAGATAATATCCAATATATATCTACTAGTTTCTCTTGTTCCGATTCAATATCAATCACATGCCATAGTGTTTCAGCCATTTTACTCATAGCTCTGTAATATATAAAATATTATTATATAATAAAGTGTCTGACTATATGTCCAATGTCAATATTACATAAAGTATCTGTAACTTTATAGAGTCAAAATATCTTTTTAAACATTTGCAAAGCTTGAACAAAAAAATCTGGTAATCTTGCTTAAAACTTCTAATAAAATAATTCTCTTCAATTGAAATGGAAATGCACATTTATATACGTAATATATATAAATTAATTAAATAGTATAGTAAACCTGTATAATGGTGATTCTAACTGAGCAGTTATATCAACTTTTGCTTTTCTTGTACGTAACAACCACATTGCTAAGAATACCAGATGAGGTTTTGTATAATCATCTATGATTTTTGCAATCTTTAATGCTCTCTGTAAATCTTGAAATTCCGCCGTACGTTGAGCCATTATAAATTCATGGCTTTCTGCATAAACAGGTATAACATCGAACAACACTTTCCACAAGAAGTTTCTGTACATAACAGGTACAGTGAATCTTAAACAAAATTGTTTTAGTTTTGTCTTGTCAAACGGGCGCTCCTTCAATAATATCTCCAGAGATTTCTTCTCTTCGACGCTACGAAAGCCAACCTACCGTTTAGAAAAAAAATAATATTAAAACACTCTTCTGTGAATATATTACATGGCAATTATAATGTGCGGAGCAACTCTTTTACAAGTGGCAGTGTTACTTCAATTTGGAAATTATATGGATTTATAATTTGAATACATACCTTTTCGTAGTATGACGAACGAAAATTCCGCTCGTCTGTCATCATTCGAAAACGCAAATCTTATTGAAAGTGAAAACGGGTAGAGAAATACAGTGGTATTAAAGTTGAATAACAAACATTAGATTGTAAACATTGTAACCTATCTGCACGATAGTAATTCGATTCCGTGGTCTCTTTCTTCTTTCTGCATGAATTTATATTATCATATTATTTTTGTATTAATTATGTTAAGCTCAATTTTACTATAATATGCATATACGTAACTATTTACTTATACATGTATATTACACAGCTGACATCGGACACATGACAGCTACATCCGTTCATTTTGCTTGCATTTTCTACACTCGAATTCTGCGCTTTGTTTCTCTCTAACGTGCCAATATATATATTCTCTTATTTAAAGTGCAAAAATTTCTGGAGATTGCACAAACAAGACGAATAAACCTTATATTAGATTTGTTCGTATGATCTATAAATTCGATGAAAACCTAACCGCACGTGTGAGTTTTATTACCTTCACGAAATTCTGTATGATTATTTATGTTATATTCTCTCAAATCAGGAAAATTAACAATTTGTGTTTTACATATGATAATCATGTGCAATTATATATACGTTATTTATATTTCTGCATATTATGTCACCGCATTAAAAGTGCATAATCCAACATATATATATATATATATATGTGTATATATATATATGTATGTATGTGTGTAGGAATGAATTTATATGTATATATACATACACACATTCATACATAGTTTACTCTATAATTATTTGATCTATGTAATAAGTATCACGACACTTAGATAATTTTTTGATGTACAGCAATTCGATTTTTAAGTAATTTTTTTCTATAATTTCTCTTATATAAATTCTCTTGCATTTTAATAATAGCAAAAAAGTAAATGGAACAGTCATCTTATTATAAAAAGGTAAAAGATAATAACGTGTGTAATCTGTGATTATATATATATATCTTTTCAGTTAATATAAGTATGTCCCAGGAAGAAAAGGATTTGGATATAAATAAAGCTTTTGAAGATTTATTATTTGCGGAAGAAATTGCGCAGAAATCAGGTTACGAGAAAGGATACAAAAGTGGTAAAGAGCAACTGTTGAAGGGATATCATCTTGGATACCATAGAGCTGGCATAATCGCTGCACAGTTAGGATATTACAGTGGAGTCTTGGAACATTATCTGCAAAATAATGACACTGAATGTGAGAAAACGATAATAATAGCCAAAAAGCTTTTGAAAGATATTCACAGTACTTTTCCTGATCATCAAGACGATAATTTGGACATTCTAAAAGCTGTAGAAGATATTAAATGTAAATATGCTAAATTCTGTTCATTAGCAAAAATTAATTCACTGTATCCCGAAGCAGAGAAACTTGAATTTTAGTGCAACAATAATGGCGGAATACAATAATTATTTTGAGAAAACGTTGGATTTTATTAATATTTACCAAGAATTAATAGATTGCCATTTGGTTGACTTTATTACTGAAAAATTGTGGGACAAATGTTTACCAGAGAAACTGAAATCAGAACTTGAAAGTATTAATACAAATGACAATATTTGGATGGAAAGTAATATAAATCCTGAATTGAGTAATTTTATACAATTAACAAGATCTCTTTCTTTAAAATCGTGTCCAGCTGTTATATGCGTAGATGATTTACTAAAACTATCACCGCAGTTTCCTAGCAAAGAACAATCAGTTAAAAATAAATTCATTAATCCAAAGTCTCAATTTATGAATACCAAGAAGTCGTATGAGATTGATGTTCTTGGAAAAATTATTGCCGAAATGGCACTTTCCACTCACAGTTTAGTAATAGATGCTGGAGCTGGAAAAGCGTACTTGTCGACATATTTATCAGAACACTTTGATGTTCCTGTATTAGCAATTGATTCATCGCAAGTTTGTCATAAAGGTGCGATAAATCGTCAGGAAAAAATTGGAAAAAGAAAACATTCGCTAACAAAGGTTCGTGAAAAGTATTATGTTCAAATCTACAGTTCACCACAATCTTAAAATCTTTTCATGTTATTTTATATTTTATTTTAGATTCGATATGTAGTTCAAGAGTTAGACGATACAACTGATTATAACAAAATAGTAAATACAAATTATCCTGATTGGAGTGTAAATAGAAATCTGATTTTAACAGGATTACATACTTGCGGAAAGCTTGTGCATTCTGTAATGAAAGCCTTCTTACGTGCAAAGGACATCCATCTGCTTTTTATAGTCCCATGTTGTTATCATTTAGCGGATGAATCATTGAGTGGACGTTGGAATTTCTCTAAAAATGCTAGAATGTTGGCTCAACAATCTATTGAAAGGAGTAAACATAATAAACATCTTTCTCCTTCATTATTTTACAGAGCTGTGCTACAAGTTATTCTGCATTCTATTGGTTAGTATCAAACACAAATAAATCCCCCTCCTCCCATTCCTATTTTATAAAAGATTTATAATGTACTATCTTAATTTGTAATAGGATATTACGATACTAAAGTAGGTCGTGGTGGACCATTGGATAATTTTGCAGATTATGCAAAATGGGCCTTATCCAAAATTGGAGTAGATAATAAACAGGTTTGTATTACATCTAAGGTTATTTTCTCGTTACTTGTTCAAATATGTTACAAAAATTTTATATAGATAATTTTATATATAATTTTAGATACCATCTACTCGTGCACTGCAGGAAATATATCAGAATTATATACATTTTGAATCAAAGTTGCATCTCTTTCAAACATTAAGAATATATATGAGTTCAGTGGTGGAAGCAGCGATTATGTTGGACAGAATAATATTTCTGCAAAATAATGCCCAATACTCGAAGATTGCTGTAGTACGCTTATTTGAGCCAACACTCTCCCCCAGATGTTATGCAATAGTTGTGATCAAATAAATGTAATAAATATAATAAATACAAAAGGATGATATGTGAACGATATGGAAATATGGGGAAAAAAAGAATATAAAGTTTAACCAAATTAATAATACAAATATCAATTTACTCACAGGAAATACTTGTCATGCTTAGTATGAATAATTTAACATGTTGAATGCAATTAAATCAATGACTGACACTCGATCTGTTTTGGCAACTTAAATTAATTAATTAAAATGCTTGTGCAGCAAGCAAATTATAACACTTTTCATCAATGTCAATAATATTCAAACTTTTGTTAAAATATGTATAAATGCCATAGGGATCATCGATGAGATAAATGCACAATTATATAAACAATAATTAAATCATATTATAATTAACGTTTTCAATAAAAATTTTTTATGTAAGTAGCAAGGCACATAAAATTTACTCTGCATTCAATGTATTAAAATATGTAATAAATGGCTAAAATATAAAATAAATTTTCAATTCAATGCTTTTCACTAAAATGTTAGTCAATATTGATATTTACATAGCTAACCTTCCTGTGCACTTAATTTTGCAATGTCGTTATACATCATTGATTTCTGTTGCTTGCAGATAATCCATAACAGATGAAAATCCTTCTTCCCGTACAGTAGGGGCTAACATTCCTGTAGGGCAAAGTCCGTTTCTAGTTCGACATATGCTACAATTACACAAGCCTCTACAGGGTGGACAAGCCCAATCCTGAAAGATTGCAATTAAAATTATGAGAATTGAATCGCTCTAATGTCTTCAATGCCACAATATCGATATTATAAGAAATCAAACTTACCGGATCTTTTAGTGCTTCTATAGCACTTTCGCCATATCTCCCTTGTAAACATGGGCCACAAAAGTGTCCTCTAATACCCACACATTCTCCTGATCTGCAAACTGTCTTTGTATCTAAAGTCTTCTGTCTACACTGGTGACAGCATGTGCCGTTGATTTTACAATATGTTTTCAAGGAACATCTCTTCGCTACATTGTCTAACATCTCTTGTGTAATCTCATCCACCGATGGTATACTTTCAGGATCATATACAGATCTTGTTACTTTATATACTCTTCGTTCTCGCTTTTCATCAAAGCTGCCATCATTGTACATGTTTTCTTCTTCTTCTTCGTCCACATCACATACACCCATTTTCATTAGATCAATGGAGCGTTGAAATGGCTTTGCCCATGGAAATAAAACCCTCAATTTGGGTTGATTACGTTTGGATCCTGAGAAATCGTTTTCATTTTCAGAGTTAGATCCATCGCTGTCGGGTGCCTTTTTCCTGCTTCTTGTGTTGTATGTTCGTCGAAATTGCAAACGTATTTTACCACCTTTGAAACTTTCTAAATCTCCCGTTCTGCGTCTTTTCTTGGATGGTTGATTCTCGGAATCGTGGTCGCTCAATCGTTTCTTCTCCAGACTTTTAATTTCGCTCGTTTGCTTCTTTATGTCTTTGAAGAGGTCTGCGAACTACAAAAGAAACATTTATTATAAATAACCGAAATATTCTTCACACGTGATGCAAATCTTAAAAGTAAGGTTATTCGCAGCCTCACCAAATGAAAAGAACACTTACAATAGCGTTCCTCTCGGATATATTTTTTTGTCGGAGAGCCTCATAGTCATCTTCATCCATTGTTTGTTCGAAGAATGTAAAGATATCGGAATGAAAGATACACCGAGTTTCTCGTGGAGGAGTAACAGGTATTCGTTTCAAACAGTTAAGTTCAAACCAATTTAAGCCGCTTCATGCATGCCACACGCGCAGTTTTGGCGGGAAAGAACCTACAGTTAATAAGAACGCGAATATAGCTGGGTCGATAACGATACTCAAATGATACGAACAGGCTTACAGGGAAGAATCTACAGTAAATCCAATTACATTAATAAAGTTCAGTATTTTCTTTGCAGACACTGACATTAAGTAAAATTTCAGTGATAATACAAATTGCAAATATATAAAGTTTTATATTGAAATATATGTATTAACGTCGCGCGAAAATGTTTCTTATAATAAATAATCAGACTTGTACATATACACTTGAATTCTCGAAGAAATCGAAAGCTATTAGATTAATGTAAAAGGGTTTAATTTTTTTGTACTCTGTGCTAAATAAAAAATTAGAAATCGTTTATATAATTCCAAATATATGCGCATATATATGTGTTTTATGTTATAATAACAAATTAATTTTAATTCTGCCATAACAGCAGTTTTGCAAGAGCAAAGTGCAGTTTGCTGTTTATTATTTTACGACAAACTATTTTGCTTCAACAGCAAAATTTATATTTCCACAAATAAAATTACGCAGCAACATTTTTTTGTCAATAATGTAAATTTTACTGCAGATCGAATAATATTAGTTATGCAGTAATAAAATTTAATTGCTTTCGACAAAAATATGCAGTAATAACGACGGTTTTTTAATAGCAATATTTGTACACAGAAACTGAAATCGCTATTATTTATTAAAGAATGTAATTGCAAAAATGATTTATTCATTTTGCGTAAGAGTCGCCTTTATAAACACACATGTTTTAACTTTCTTACACTTCTGTTGGATTTTCATATTACATACATACATATATACATACATACATACATACGTACGTACGTACGTATGTATATATGTATGTATCACGAAGATCCAACAGAAGTATAAGAAAATTAAACTTTATATATAGATATATAAAAGCGTATCATGAGAATGTTATTGCTGTTATCGGCGATAATACGTACGACAAGGACGGATATATCAGTGGGAAAGTAATAGAACTTGTATTGACATATGTCTAAGCGAGAGATATATAGTATGTTATCCTCTTCAGTATAATCTGCAGCATGATTAAGATAAATAAAACTTGAACTTACACGCAGAAGAATTATTCGTCAGAGTCTGATTAGAGCCGCTGGGGTAAGTTTGTTCGTGTACGTATTATTAGTGACAGTGTTGAAAATATACTGAAATAATTAATACGTTCGTTAATTCATTCATTTGAACTGAAAATTTTATGGTGAATAAAAGATGATTTTAATAGAAAGATGATTCAACAAATCATTTTTCTTTAAACTTTTAATATCTGATTTCCAATCGTTAATCATTAATTATTTAAAGATTCAAGCATCATAATCTGTGAGACCTTTAGAAAATAAAGATAATTAATATGATTGACCTAAGATTCCTTGCATTGTAATTATGGCCTTTGAAGGATTAAGGAAAAATAGCTCAACACAAAATTATCGTCCTATTTGAAAAATGTTTAAATAACTTATTATATAATATATAATTATATATTAATAATAATTCTATAATATAATTATTGTGTACAATATTCTATAGTTTTAAAATTCGTCCAATAAAAAAATTTTAAATAAATAGATAATGAGGTGTAAATTGAAAATATATTTTCCCATTGACGAATATTTAAACTAATATTTCAAAAGCATAAAATTGTTGTACCGGCGATAAACTTTCATCTTATCATAATTGTCGCACAGAACAGCAGCTGTTCCTGAATGCTTTACGACAGACCACTTAGCTTACGATCAGAGAGAGAATTCTAATATCTCTCGGTCGTGGTTTCATAGCTTATTGTCGTGCGCCTTAACAAGCAAGTACTTCAATTATTCCTTCAATGGATCTATTAACGAGAATGGCGCTGCTAAATATCAAAGGATCGGCAAGAATGCTATTATGCTCTCAACCTCGGGTAATGTATATAATTAATACTAATTGTACCGCATTTTTCATATAATTTTGTATTATACATAGAATAATTATAGATAGTATAATTAAATACACATATAAAAATCAGAGATGTCGTTTTTAAATTATTCTTTTTAATGATTTAAATTTGATTTATTTATATATAATTAACTTTATTATTAAGGCTTGTTTTAAATGTATATATATAAATATTTTAAAATGTTTTAAGGATGAATTAACTTAAATATCTCTTCTTCTTAGAGCATTCAATGTCACAGAAAGCTTACATCTCAACAAGTATTCGATCGCGAATCAAAGTATGGAGCTCATAATTACCATCCACTTCCTGTAGCCCTGTGTAAAGCTCAAGGTGTTTTTATGTGGGACGTCGAGGGTAAACGGTACTTTGACTTTCTAAGTGCTTATTCAGCGGTCAATCAAGGCCACTGCCATCCAAGAATCTACAAAGCGATGATCGATCAAGCAAAGACTTTAACTCTGACGTCTAGAGCGTTTTATTCCGATATTTTGGGTGAATTCGAAGAATATATTACGAAACTTTTCGGGTATGTAATGCGCTACCTTTGAAACCTAAGTCTATATTGATAAGATTAATTGATAACGTAACAGTATGAGATCATGTGTGAAAAAGGCAAATATATAATATAATAATCTACAGATAACTATACATATAAGATATACATATATGGTGCATTTAGAGTTTTCAGTGTCGAAAATCTCATAAATATTTCAAGAATAATAAGGCTCGGAATATATAAGACAAAATTGGATCTTGAAACTAATGCAATCAGATGACTTTATTAAATAAAGACAGCACCGATGAAAAGTATTATAATTAACTAAATTCATGTAATTTTGTTTCTATTATATAAATGATAAGCAAAAAAACTTTTAAATCTATTAAAAATTATTAATAAACATTAAGCTATTGAACAAATACTTCTTCTGAAAAAATGTGTGCGTATAGTTGTATAATTTTGTAATGTAAATTAAATTATATATCATTAGTGGCGTCGCGAAAAATTATTTATACTTAAATATTTCATACCTTAGATATGACAAGTGGCTACCGATGAATACGGGCGTGGAAGGTGGGGAAACGGCATGCAAATTGGCACGTAAATGGGGATATTCCTGTAAAGGCATACCACCGAATCAGGCCAAGATAGTATTCGCGGAGGGCAATTTTTGGGGAAGAACTATGAGCGCCGTCTCCTCCAGTACAGATCCGAGTAGCTACAGCGGCTTCGGGCCATTCATGCCGGGCTTTGAGATTGTTCCTTACGATGATCTTCCGGCGCTCCAGCGAGTTCTCGCTGATCCAAACGTCTGCGCCTTCATGGTAGAGCCTATCCAAGGTGAAGCTGGCGTTGTGGTTCCTAAGGTAACAAGATCCCATGAGAACATTTAAGCGTAAGAATTTATTTAAAAATTTTCAAGCTTTATCTCTTTAAACTTCTCTTTGTTCCGGAAAGGATGGATACCTGAGTGGAATCAGAGAACTCTGCACAAGGTATAATGTCCTATGGATCGCGGACGAAGTGCAGACTGGTTTGGCGAGGACAGGGAAGCGAATCGCCGTTGATCACGAGAATGTGAAGCCGGACATCCTGATCCTCGGTAAGGCCTTGTCTGGAGGTTTTTATCCAGTTTCCGGTGTGTTGGCAAACGATTCCGTCATGCTCATCATCAAACCCGGCGAGCATGGATCAACGTACGGTGGCAATCCTCTGGGATGCAAGATCGCTCACGAGGCGCTTCGTGTTCTGGAAGAGGAAAAACTTGCCGAGAACGCAGAAAGACTTGGTCACGTGCTCAGGGACGAACTGAACAAGCTACCAAAAGACGTGGTCACTCTAGTAAGGGGAAAGGGTCTTTTGAATGCCATCGTCATCAATAAAAAGATCGATGCTATGGATATCTGCTTGAAACTGAAGGAACGTGGACTTCTGGCAAAACCAACGCATGGACACATTATTCGTTTGGCACCGCCGTTGATTATTACGGAAGAACAAATACGTGAATGCGCGGATATTATTTCTAAAACTATTCTTAACGTATAATTAACGGAGATATTCGATATAATTACTTTAAAATTCATTTTGGATGATTTATACATACAATTTGCAGCAAAATTTGAAACAGAATTCTATTTAAAATTTTATACGTCGTGTAATATAGAAAACATTTTAAGAAATAAAATACACATATATAAGACTATACGACACGCATGATATATAAAAAGATTTGTTTTAATTTGATATTATTACAAATTATAGATCGTCTAAAGTGAGCTCAAGTATATCTTAGTATATTTGATCCATTCCAGTTGTAATTATATCGTATTTTCCAAATAAAAAATGTGTCAATAACGATTTATCATCGATATATTATATCTATATCGTTCTCATATTGTATAGAACTTCATTTAAACAAGATGCAATGTCCATCGCGACCTTGATAATGCAATATCTTAATGTTAATCTATGCAAGTGCTATATCAAAAGTTCGATGTGTGTTTTTGACAGATGGAAATTATCAATAATCCTCGATATACTGTGAGGATTAAATGATTGTACATTGATATATGTACATATTTTCAAATTGCAGATGTTGTTTATTGATGTTTATTCATGAGATGCGATTAAACGTGTATAAATGCAATACACTTATATGATTATCGTTACTTATGATGATATTTTCTATTATGCAGAGAAAGTCATTTTGAATCATGTTATCTCAATAATGATAAAGACTAACGTAGCGAGAGAATGTGTGTGCGTGTATGTGATTTATTACGTTATTCGGCTATTAGCTTAATATGATAATATTCCCTACACAAATAATGACGTGTTTCTAGAGCAATAATATAAAAGATAAAACGTATTGAAAAATATATACATATAACTTGTTGCAATCTATTTAAATAATAATTCATGAGATTATTATGTCTTATTTCAATCAATTTATCATACCGCCAAATTATTTCTCACTCTTAATTAAATAATGAAAAACAATTGAACTATGAAATAATGTCTATTATATGTGATGTGATTATCTAATATGAACATATATATATAATTTCTACAAGACTGTAATAAGTAATAAAAACACAGAATAGTATGATTCATATTTGATAAAATGTCTATTTTCGACATACTTATATATTCAATTTATATCACTATAAACTCAGTTAATAGCTAAATAAAAAACGATATATGTCTTCTTTCTTTCTTATTGTTACTTTTAGTATTAAATGTTAGATATTAAATGTTAGTATTAAATGTTAGTATTAAATGTTAGATATATTACGTTTGTTATATTTTTAATTTCCTGAGCAAAATATAAATATTAATATTATTCAACGAACCTAAATTAATAAAATACATAATCCAAAATTTTTTAAAGTATTATATTTTCAGACTCATTCTCAAATTTAATTTTCTTTCACATATATTACATTATCACTCTATCAACTATCTAACAATGATAAAAAAAGATACTTGGAAATTGTATTAACAAAAGAATTTAATCCAAATCGAATAATTTTGTTTTCTCTATGTATCTCCTTAATGTAGAAGCCATTTCAAATTATTGTTTATTGTTAATTTACTTTGGCTGGCGCCTTTATATTCCCCTCAGTGTTATACTCTTTATCAGATATGATTTTGTTTGTAATGGTATTTATTTTAAATCCATACCTGTCGCAATGCTTGTGTACAATGCCAGTAAATAAGCAACCATATCTTTTACCGTATCTTCTACCAACTTGATATAAAAGCAAGATTGACGGAATTATCATCAGACTAGTTCTCGGCATTTTACACTCCTATTCGTATTAAGAAAAAAAGACGGTATTTTTTGTGCATATATTAATATTATATTAGTAATATATTCCTTCTTTTTTATGTAAAAATATTATGTTAATCACGAGGTAAGTGTGTGTGTGTGTGTGTGTGTGTGTGTGTGTGTGTGTGTGTGTGTGTGCAATACACGTAATACTTTCAGACCTTAGAATTAATAATAATTGTTTTTTTTAAATATAATTATATATATTATTCTTAAATTAATTGCCATCACATTTCGATAAACACACATTTTATGAATCATTATTCTTCTCGAAGAATTATTTCGACTTATTAAGGATAATAATTTAAAATGGATAAAATATTTGTACATTAACGTATTTATCGACTATAAACAGGGTGAAAAAAAATATGACCATGCAATCCGCAAGGCAAAGGTTCTTCAATATCATAAAAGAATCGGACAAGAGAAGATTCTTGAGTACCCAGCAAATAATCGATCGCGACAACAAGTACGGCGGTATACATTTCAAACAGCTACCGGTTGTCCTATCCCGTGGCGAAGGGGTCTATCTGTGGGATACCGATGGAAAGCGTTACCTTGATTTTCTGGCGGGATTCTCGACCGTCAATCAGGGCCACTGTCATCCGCGACTGGTGAAGGTCATGAGAGAACAAGCTGGAAAGCTGGCGCATACATCAAGAGCCTTCTACTCGGAACCTCATGGAGAATTAGGAGAATACCTGACAAAACTTCTGGGATGGGATCGATTTTTACCTATGAACACAGGTGTGAATTCGTTTTAACATTTTTTGTTTTTTTTTAAGTTAATATTAATTGGTCCTATTGTTAATAATTATCGGAAGAAATCGATACTGTTTAGTACTATTTACAAGAAGCATAAATTCTATTGTTATATTATGGAAAATTGTAAAAATTCATTTTTTTATCACTTACAACAGGTGTCGAAGGTGGCGATACAGCCGTAAAATTGGCCAGACGCTGGGGCTACAGAGTGAAGAAGATACCGAGTAACAAAGCTACCGTCGTGTTCGCTAACGGAAATTTTTGGGGTCGTTCATTGGCGGCTCTGTCGGCCTCGTCGGATCCAAACTGCTACACGGATTTCGGTCCTTATGTACCCCTTTTCGAGAAAGTGCCATACAACGATCCGGTCGCTTTGGAGCAAAAATTCCAAGAGGATCCCAATATCTGCGCGTTCATGGTAGAACCTATCCAGGGAGAAGCTGGTGTAGTGGTGCCGACTGTAAGTTAACGCAAAAACATTGTGAATATTACGTGATAAGCATTGTTTAGTTTCGTCGTTGATATGTGATTATAACATTGAAAAAAGTCTCGTGATTACTTGAAGTATCTTGCTTCTTTGCTAAATAAATACATTGCTTCTCCAGCACTTTTTCTAGCTATCAAAAGTCTGGAGTAATATCATTACCTTTTTGCAAATAGCTAACATTTTTTTTTTTTTTTTTTTTGCTTTCTGTTCTGTTCAGGATGGTTATCTGAAACGTGTAAGAGAACTATGCACAAAGTACAATGTTTTATGGATCGCCGATGAGGTGCAGACTGGCCTCTGCAGAACTGGTACGCGTTTGGCAGTCGATTACGAAGGTTGTAGACCGGATATTCTTATTTTAGGGAAAGCACTTTCTGGTGGCATGTACCCGGTGTCCGGCATTCTGGCGAATGATGAGGTAGGACGAGAAGACTTCATGTTTCTCATTTAATATACATGTAATTTTATGCAAGATATAAAATATTTTAATAATCATGATTTCGTTCATGCATCTTGAATTGTTGTTGAAATTTTATGCAAATACGATAACGCGTATCTACCATTACGTAGAAGCTCCAAAGTACTACTATATTCGATGCTAATCGATCGTATGTTTCGATAAAGATCTTCAAAAATCCACGCTAATTGTCTTTTCAGATAATGCTCTGTCTGGAGACGGGTTCGCATGGAAGTACCTTCGGTGGGAGTCCGCTTGGAAATAGGGTTGCCCTGGAGGCGGTTAAAATCTTGGAAGAAGAGAACTTGGCGGAGAACGCAAAGAGACTCGGGAATATTCTGAAAGAAGAAATGAGTAAGCTGCCGAAGGATATCGCGACGGAATTTCGTGGCCGTGGTCTTTTGACTGGCCTCGTCATCAACAAAGGTATCATGAACAAGTTACTCGATTAAGCTATCGTTGATAAGTCGTCGACAAATTAAAACTTTGTTGTGAGATATGAGCAAAGATAAAATACTGTTGTCTACGTTAATTTCGAATCATATCTTGCGACTTTATCCCGCATTGTCGATATCTTTACACGAAAAGCATGATAAAGTGATAAGTAGACTATACATCGAACAACACGTTCCTGTATTATATACAAGAGATATTGAATCTTGTAACACATGATACATTTGATGAATTTCTTTATAGAGTTTGCTGATGGTTGGGATATCTGTCTGAAGTTGAGAGATGCTGGATTGTTGTCGAGACCTGCACACGGTCAAATTATCAGGATATCGCCACCATTAACAATCACAGAAGAGCAACTGCGAGAAGGCATAAATATTCTAACTACAGTCCTAAAAAGTTACAAGTAAAGGATTTAAAATTTCGTTAAAACTATATGATAAACATATTTTTATAGCAAGTAAAAAAATTACATTGTTTTTATTCTGGCATTATTTTATTTACGCCAAAAAAAGCGCGTTTAAGATTTCAGATCTTAGATTTTTGTTTATTCTCCGATAGAATATGGAGACAATAATTATGAAAATAAAAATAATATCTAATTATATAAATATAGATAAATATAGAAAAAAATCTTGCAATTATAAAATGCAGTGTTTTTGCAATAGCCATTCAATTTTCTATATGTACATAAATTACAATTTATTAAATAAATTATATATGCGATTCATTGTGCCTTTTTAAATGTCTTGTCAGACTGAAAGACTGAGAAAACATTTGGTTACACTGATTGCATTTATACATCTTTGAACCGGTATGTAAATTTAAATGTCGTTTTAAGTGATTAGCTAGTTTGAATCTCTTTCCGCATAATCGACATTGATGTTGTCGCAACGCGCCGTGCGAGGCTTCATGGCTTTTAAGATGACTCGATTGCGCAAATCTCTTACCGCATAATTTACAGACGAAAGGCTTTATTTTAGTGTGAATCCGTAAATGTTCAACTAAATTACCTTTCTGTACAAAACGCTTATCGCAATATTCGCATTTGTGCACCTTCGACGTCTTGTGCGTACGTAGATGCATTTTTAGATTATAATTATGACTAAATTTTTTATCACAAATCTCACATTGCACTAAACCCTTTCCGGTATGAAGTCTTTCGTGAGCTTTCAAATTCTTTAAAAGTTGGAAACGTTTATTACAAACACTACATTCAAATTCCTTGCTCTGTGGCCTATCGCTATCACTTTTATTATGTACCTTTATATGTTCCTCTAAGTACGACGGATATGGAAATATTTTATCACATACCTTACATTGATGCACATTGGTTTTGGTGTGTAATCTCATGTGCGCATTGAGTTTGCTCTTTGATGCATAAGCTTTGCCACAGCTTAGGCACTTGAACGGTTGTTGGCCAGAGTGAGACAATTGATGAGAGAGTAATTTAGATTTTTGTGAAAATTGCTTCAAACATAGACCACACTGGTGTTTCTTCATGTGAACATCTTCCATGCTTTTTATGTCGGATTGTTTATAACTATTATCAGTTGAACATTCGTGATATTCGATTACGAGTTGCCTATCTTTTTCAGGTGCCTTTATAAATCTCAAGTTTTCCGTAATTGATACGTTATTTTCAGAATGTATTGTTACATTTTGTACGCGCTCCGAACTATTCTCTTGGACGCCATCCAGGTCAATATTCTCTGGAAAATTTAAATTTTGCATTCCGTCATTATCATCCACAGTAGATCTTTGATACGATAGATTCTGAATAGGATTATCAACAGAATGAATGGACCTTTCGTAACTTAAATTTTGCGGAATGTGATTAGAATTTTCGCATATCTCTATATTTTCATTATCGCACGATATATCGACACTCTCCGTACTATGCGTTATATTATGACTTATTAATTGTCTCCTATTGGTAAAAGTATGATTGCACAAAGAACAATGCAAGGCACAAGCAGCGCGACTCGAATTTTCTTCATTCAATGACATAGCATGCATCATATTTGATCTGACTGATGGAGATAATTGCATATTTATACTACTATCATTGGCAAAATTTGAACCGACATGAGTAAAATTGAGATATGAATTTTGAGATTCCACAATGTGCATATGTTGCATAGGTATGTTATCCTGTATAAAGGGCAAGTGCAGTCGATTGTGGGCGCAGAGTTCTTGGTAATTGGTAAACACAGCACCGCATTCCATACACTTTAGTGTCTTGTGAGAGTTTTGCACGGGTACAAATCCTTGAGTTTGTTGACTTTGATAGAGTTTGCAGCCAGAAACGGTAGTGTACGACGTTAGTCCAGATACCTATTTAAATGTTTGATTGTCTAATTATATATATATATATATATATAATTTCATATATTACGATTTGTATTAATACCTTTAACGCTGCTTGTCGTAAAGCCCTGTCTGCTGCACGACATTGCTCTCTGTATAAAAGAGCCGACTCTGCTCTGGTGACACAACGATCGCACATCTTCTCCGGCAAACCATCTCCTTGCCAGACCTAACAGAGTACCCCAAAACACACACGCAAGTTTACGTTCAACTCAAACTTGAAGAGACCAAAAAAAAATGTATCGCTCACCTCCAAGCAAGAAAGCGATCGTAATTTAGCGGCGAGCGACGAGCCAGCCGGACCCACGAACAAGCATACCATTTTGTCGCCGTCTTCCCTCAAGCATGTGCGACACAATTTACTAATGTTCTCACTGTCGATCTCTTTCGTCACTATAAACATTCTTCCACCGTCTCGTACTAACCGCTTTCGAAATACGTTCGCACGGCATCAATAACACGCCGATAGATTAGGAACGTTCTCGCGCATAAAAATATAAAATACATAGACGGAGTCTATTCTAAGATGATTCATACTGCATCCGATATCCAATAGAAAACTGTCATTTCTAGTGATTTCTAGATCGGAACGCTACGCACCAATCATAAGTATGTAGCAGTCTAGACTCCGCGACAGCTATGCCGCCATATTGGATTCGTCTCGCTCAGCTGACGTAAGATGGCGCCACCGTATCAACAAGTTCCCGCGCGTTCCCGCGCATTTCCGCGTAAAAACGACGCCATTACGATTAAGCGCGAACAACGGTCGGTAGTGGTTTTCGAACGCGGCGATGGATCGTGTGTCGGTGGTTTCGTGGAATCGTAATAGATTAAAAACCGCATCGATAGTGCGTTTATCGCGGTCGGCTCGCGACAATACACGGATATTAATCTTCGCAACCGAATTTGCATCCGGGATTCGACCGGGATATTGAGGATTACGCGGAGGATCCTTTCACTGGCGCGGTTAAGGTATGTAAATTGTTTTCTTTTCATTTCATATATTGATATTTTGATGTTTGGCAAATATTGCTCGCACGATACGGACGTAATCCGCATATATTCAATTCCACACTCTATTCTAGAACGTATAAACTTGATTCAATTGTCTCTATATCGAAATCGTCACAGAACAAGTTTTGGGAAATTTCCATCTGTTTTGTTTTACAAACGCAAATATGGATCTTTTTAGATAACATCAATATGTTTGTAATAAAAGACAAAGATATATCATCTATAAATGTTATCTACATATCATATCTATATTTGAACGAGAAAAGTTAGACATTTCATGCATCTAGGTTAGTATTTTACTTAGGAAAATCAATGTTGCATTTTTTTTCGATACATCAATCGCGGTATAAAAAAAGCGGAATTGATGAAAGTGCTATTTATGGATGGGTATTCTGTTTCATCCGCCTCAATTTACGGCGACTTAATAATCGGATGATCTATATTGCTGATTATATCGATTCCGTTAATGAAATTGATATTCAAACGGATAACATTGATAGCATAGTAAACTATAATAAATAATATAATTGAGATACGCATGTGTACACTCAACTAAGTTATATTCATTGTCAGAGGTCTTTTAGACATCATATCATAAGACGTCTTTAAGACATCTTTAAGACATCTTTAAGACGTCTTTAAGACGTCTTTAAGACGTCTTATGTCCCGGTTTTGGACGTGTGTCTGGGTATATTGCTAAAAAACGTGTTAGAATTTATTCCAAATAATAACGATCGATGCAAATCTATTGTACATTTGATAAAATGCCGCTTATCGCAAATTTTTCAATTTAATTTAATTTTAAGATACAAAATGTCGCGAACATTAAAATATTAATTACTAAACTATTTAATATCTATTATCGGTACTGATAATTAATACATCAAATTAAAAATTTTTTTTTTAATAGCTGACAATGAGATATATAATCTATTTGATAAGGAACAAAAAATAATTTTTTAGTATCTGTTGTATAGAGTTTTATGTGTGCTAAGATTAAACAGAAATATCGATTTGTGAGATTTGACGGTATTGTACTATAAAATAATTTTAATAATATATTTATTATACGGAAAGCAAAAAAATATATAGATACCGATATTTCAGAGATATAAATTTTTAATTAAATATTTTTTGGCTGATACCTTCGATTTAAGAGAATAAACAGATATATGTATAACTGAAGCAGAGCAATGATAATACACATGTAATAACAATTGAAATATCATCAAAAAACAAATTCGCGTTTCCAACAATTCGAATGTAAGTCCAAATTTCGCAAAACGTTTTAACGATGCGCGTATAAATTTCTGGTAAAAGCTCTTTTGAATAATAAATTCGACAACTTCGTGCAATGATCCGAAAATATCCCGATAAATATTGGTATTCGGCTCATGTAACACACACCGTTAAATGTTACAGAATTTTTCACTAAATTAATTTTTGCTTGTGTAGATATGAATTTTCTATATCTTGTACAATAGGATTTACATGTGTATGTGTATAAATGTACAACACATGATGTTTCTAAATATGTCGTTAAAAATACATTTTAAAATATATTGACAAAAGACTTTTTTTTTCCCTCTCTACAAGAGATGTAAAGCTAGAGAAAAAAGAGATGTGTTAGAAAAATGTTAGAAAAAGTCTTTAAATAACGAAAAATTTTTTCTTTATGAGAGAGAGAGAGAGAGAGAGAAATTTAATTCGAAACTTTCTTTTTGATCTATTATTCTCGGGAAATATCTCGATTTTAATGTAGACACAACAACAATTAAGTTTCAACACGTGATAAAATTCCAATAATTTCTAGATTAATTTATTAGCAAGGCACATTGACATTCTTCGAGATTCTTTGTATATAGTATACCACATAAAAACCTGGACAGTATATAAAATGTACAATATAAAAATGACGGTAGTTTTATGTGAACAATACATACGAATACAGGAAAATATATGTCATTTGTTATAAATTTTTAAAAATTTATGACATTTTAGAAACATTACTTAAATCATTCTACTATCTCAAAAGTTTTAATTTATGTATTTGATAGCTATATTAATAGTTATTTATATTAAGTTTAAAAAATTTAAGGTATAACTATATTGCGTAACACTATTGATGAAACATCCTCTCCTTTTTTAACGGAAGCAGCAATCGAAAAAAGATTGACGTTCCTCGATTTAATCTATAAAAGGCCTTTTATTCGAATTATTGAAATATATCATTTATTGCTTATTCTGCTTCAAATAAGTTTGCTGCAAAAATGCATCAAAAAAAATTTTAAACTGGAATATATGTATATAATCGTTGATCTGAAGAAAAATCTTTGACAGTTCTTTATTCCCGCCGCGGCGTGTGATGATAGAGATTGAATTCCCTCGTTTCACAGGACAATTCTCCATTCTCGTATCCATACGTCTTCTCTAGAAGATTCGATCTCTCGTGCGTACGTGCGTGCGTGCGTGCGTGCGTTCGTGATTTAGACAAACGAGTAAGAAAACGAGCGAAATTTCCTGCAAGAATATTCCTCGAACGAGTTTTCCGACAAACTCGATCTAAGAAACGAGAAGACTCATGCATGTTTCTGTCCACGAATGCAGATTATTGCGGATACATTCAAGCACGCAACGTGACAAGTGTGCCGCGTTTCTCTGTTTATTGATAGTTCTCCGGTAAAAACATCCTCGTTTCAATATAAATACACACAAATACTTTCGTGTAAATTCAACATTTTCCGAAAAATAATAACGTATTAAACTATCTAAAAATAGCAATATAAATTAGTCACAATTACAAATTACTACAGAAATTAATTATAATGTACTTGCCATTACTTCATTCAAAGATGCGCATCTCAAGATACGAAATTAGATACATACGAATCAGAAGTTATTGGATTGTTTTGATGACGCTGTCTTATATTTGACTTTAAAAATAATTTACAAAAATCTGTTTCAGTTTTTCTAACTAGCAAACATATTTTTGTGCGGCTAATCAATTTTAATCGAAATATGTATATTTTAATAAAATGTGGAAAAAGTCAGATTTTTTTCTGAAACAACCTTTTTTTAAGTCTCTCAGCGAATGTTATTATATATTTTATATTTATCTCATTCGTCAAGAATATAATTCTTTTTACATATAAAATTACATGGAGAAAATTTTACAGTACAAATACATGAAAAATTTATTTTTTATAGCATTTATTATAAAACTGGAATATAACGACATTTATTATTTATTATTTTAGGATATTTATTACTAAAAATTATAAATTATGGATTTGTTTTATTGTTTATTAATGATTATGCATTTGTTTGTGCAACAAAATATTTGAATAATTTAGAACAATATTTCTTTGTAGAATATAATACGTAATATAATATGTTGAGTAAAAATCTGGTAGTTTTACTTACATGCTAGTATGTTTCATGATTACAAAAATTATATTGATTGAAAAATTAATTTATATCATAATATTTTCTCCATGTATATCTCGTAGTGAACGATATACTAATATTTATATTTATTTAAATCGCAATGCTTAAATAAAAAAACTAATTTCTAAGTTTATTTTTGCCAATTAATTATAGATTAACGTGTCAGAGTTGAAAACTTTCGGACAAACAATCAGTTAACAAAATTTCCAGCTAATTGAAACTTCCAGTTCCATTTGCCCTTTCAAAAGTTTGTCACGTGTCTGAATGAGGTAGATGACACATGGGAAGGGTGATATGAAACGAGGACACACAGCTCTATATGTTTTTGTCGAATGTTGTTGGCGTATAATTTTAATAGTTTATATAATGTATCTAGTTCTCTAGGGGAATAGTTATGGTAATGCGTTTTATATTTCGATATTTCTCTTGATAAACTTCTGTGTGACTATTTTTGATTATTTTTATTGCGTATGTATATAACCGTTACAGACATGTCCACTATCTTACACATTACTCATATACATATAATTTACGAGATATAATTTATCTACATACATATATAATTTACGAAAATATTTCCTTCTACTCAAGGGAACAAGTTATGATATAATGTTTTAGTCGGTTAGGCATTTTTATCATTTTAAATGATAATAACAATATAATATAACAATATAATTTCGTGATCTCTATAGCGTATTTTATAGCCGTTGAAAATTTCGTGTGAAATGTAAGATAAGGTACACAGACGTGTCGTATAAAATGAAAAATTTATTATTTATATTGCGGGTAAAAACTAAAGAGTAAATTCTATACTGAAATAATTTTAACGTATTACGAAGAAAATCGAAAAATATGTGATTTTTATTGTCATTCCTAAATCTTTATTTTCATTCAAATTGCCTTCGTTTTATTCTCGTTTTATTTAGATTGTTGTATGTCTCGTCCCATTATTTCGGTACGGGCACTATATTTCTCTAATTTTTCGAAACTCGTTATCGTTTGGATACGCGAAAGCGGCTCGGTATCTCGCTCCTCAAACGAACGAAGTAAAACCCGCAGCATCGAATGCAATTTATTTTCCGGGAGATAATGTCCGTATCAGACGTCTTTTTCCGCACTAGGCTAGGAACGAACGTGCGACACCGAGACAAAGTGACAAAGCAGCAAAACGAGAGAAGAGTCGAGAGGAGACCAAGAGAAAGAACGCGAGATAGAGAATTGAATTTTCTACACATGCAAGCTCGGTTCTAAATAAACGGCATACTGAAAGCAGTTTGAAACGCGAAGCCCGGGTTCTCTCATTTCGCTTCTTCAAAGAGCTAGTCTATAAAGACATTTTTTTCCCTTAATGGTTAAAGAGCAATGGTCGTATAGTCGTCTTTGAAACTCACGCCAACCTAGATATCGTAAACTCATGACTGTTATTTTTAAACAAGATTTCCATTGAGATTCATCCGCTTGAATAAAGACGCGATCTCGGACTTTTGACATAAGCGTTAGCAAGTAATATAGCATATCTTTAATTTCTATTATCGACTTTCATCTCTTGCTCACAAGAAATTTTTTTTTTTTTTTTTTTTTTTCCATTGAAATATTAGATTATTCGAAATGAAAACGTATTATTGTTAGGCAGTGCAACACAAGTCTCATCATAATCGATTTTAGAAAATATTCTTCACACTTTTGCACGATATTACTCCGTAATTTAAATAATTCTATATTTTCATTAATTGCGTCACAGCAATACCAAATTATAAAATAAAGTACCGAAGAAACACTATCCAAGATATACACGATATTATCTATCGATGAGCAGACATTTTATCGCGAAATGTACTGCTTAGAATACATTTACTAAACTATCGATAAAAAAATCTTGTGTTTTGATCCAACATATTTGGCGGCTTCTACTCTTTGGCCCGAATTGCGAGCAGCCAGTTAAATTTATTGACGACAGGAAAATAGATGAAGCGCCTCAAGAGAATTTTCCGATAAACGAACGGAAAAATACGAGGAAATATGATTTAGCGCGAAAATGGGATCGGCTCGATTATATCTATCACCTGTAAATTACTGTAATAATGGATTTTGTTCTTGGACATTCACACGAATCGTTTACCGAAAAATATATGACAAACATCATTTTAATTCAAAAGCATCGGGTATATTGTGTAATACCTGAAACTTTCGCATTTTATTAACATTATATCCTTTAAATAATCCATATGCTATACTTCAATATTATTTCCTCGATACACATTAAACTGTATGAATCTTTAAAAGATTTAAAGAGCTATTAAATATTTTGAAACCGGAGGTTATAACGCTCTGTGTAATTGTTACAACACAATTCACGCATTATAATTTTTTAATTTTCAACGAGAAGTCGCCATACATCTGCACACACACACACACACACTTATACATGTTTATTCAGATATTTTACATAAAATATATAGATATTTTATATAAAATATATAGATTCAGAAGGATTTTGCATGTATCCAATTCATTTCGCAGGTGTTCGCCGGTTAATTTTTGGTGAAGAGATTCTGATACATAAAAGTCACCCCCTTTGTGTTTTGAAAAACTATGAGATACTCTCGTTGTTCTTTCAAAATATATAATTTCGGGAGATTGTGCGGTGTATAGCAGATACGTTGTATATTTTTACATGAAGCGACATATTCTCGTGGTTTTTTGTATACGTAATGCGAGTACGTGTGTATAAAGCAGGGGGGGCGAAGCCGGTAGTCTCGCACGTGTATAACGCGGAATAAATGGAGAATCCCGAAGGGGATTTGTTTGACGCGTCGCAAGGCATCCCGCGCGGTCACCCCGTAGTGCTATCCATAAATCATAATTCGCTCGACAAAGTATAAGGCTCGAGCATCGTTACCGCGGACAGTGATGGAGTTTTTATAGTAGACTTTGCGCTACTTTTATTATCCGCATCGTATCACAAGATTACTCAATGTCTTCCGTCATTTCTCTAATTGTTCTCACGAAGGAGAATCAAGTAAAAGCCATAGCGGTCAAACAGAAATGATCGTATCGCATCATATGTTTTAAGGATTTTATCGTTTGACTTATCATCGGGAAAATAAATTAGATACGCGTCGCTCTTTGTTGTATGAATATTGAAAATAATAGCGAATAGGCTATAAATATATACAACTTGCAAAATTGCTTGATATTTTTCATGTAATAACGAAATGTCGACGAAAATAATGTTAAAAAACGAGATACAGAAGATGAATACATTTGCGTAAACGAGAATAAAATGTTATAAATATACTATGTTTTAAATATGATAGATATCTATTACCTACAGGATGCACAGCATTATCGCATCCAAAAATATGACATTTTATGCTTTCGCTACGTCATAGAAAAATAGATCGATTAACTTACACGTGCAAACTTACGAAAATGGATTTCTGAGAAATGAAGATTACTCTTACAGTATCGCTAAAATATGTAACTGAAAAGTTCTAGCAGATGGAGATATCAAAGTTATACATTGTCGATATACATATAATTCCTTCGGGAAACAAAGTTTCGTTATCGATATACATCCTTTATGGGGGCACGGCTTAGGAAAAGGAAAACAAACACAGGCGTCGCGGAAATACGAGAACGGACTTGCCGAGCTGTATATGTCCGAGATGATCTCATAGGTATGCACGAAGCACAACGAGTGTCGAACTATAGTCAATTACAGTCCATAATTACGGGATTGGTCATGCTGAGTTTAGCCGTGTCTCATTAGCCCGGTTCTTCTCCCTGCAACTAACTTGCCCGCTGGTCGTCTAATTTGGAAAGTTGTTTAACTGAAAGCGCTTACCTATGCATCCCGGATTGGGGACACCGCGCGCTCGATGTGGATACATATGCTGGAGGGATAGAGATTGTATGTGTGTCTCTCGGGAAACGTAAGTCTGATATTCGCGTTGTGGCACTACGATCGGGTTACTTCAACTTGAGTCTTCATCGAGTAAACATTTACAATTTTATTTATACTTTTATTTATTTATTTATTTTTTTTTTTTTCCTCCTTTTCGCGATGTCATTCATCACCTGATTATTCGAAATATTTCCAATTTAAATATTCGCCAAGTTTTGATAAGGTAATACGCTACAGAAACGCGAATTAATGAAAAATTTCCAAATATTCAGCAGTTGTAATAAATGGTTGACAATATTTATCCCGTATTCTCGTATATTGTTCACCACAAATAGCCTGTGTTCCAAGCATTATGCCGGGACATATTTTTATTTTATACGTCACATTTTTTCCGGTACTGTATCAATGAACGTAATATTCTAAGAAAAAAAATGGAACGCTTCGTATTCCTGAAACAAGTTCGATTATGTAGAAAAGAGCATGAGTCGCGAAACGTTTAACTAAACTCGCGGATTTATCACGGAGGTCACATCGTGGTGAACAATGGCACATCTATTTAACTTGCTTCTGTGCTTGCGCGGAAAATGGAAAGATAAGCTTACAGGATTTATACGTCAACGGCGTTTCATCGATGATCGACGCGTACGATACCGCGATCGTGATACCGCGACGCATCGCGCTGTCCACCAAATTGACATGTTTCGATCGAGCGCGTTTTTTTCTAATCGGAAATTTAAAATCGGAATTGACTCGATTAAGGATCTCTCTTTCGTGCACGTTATAGTAGTATTACAATAATGGTATGCGAACGCAGACGCAAGCGCTCTCGCGATTAGTTAGCGCGGTGTCGGCGAATTGCACTGCGGCAAATAGTGCTTGCAGGCCATTCGATGGCACATTGCGGTCCCCATATGCAAATCAAAATAGGTCCGGAACCGCTTCCGAATGTAATTTACGGCAACGAAACGCTCGGCCGTGCCATCCGCCGGACTCTACTGCCAGAAAATGCATTACGACTTGAATAGCCTGACCGCCTGTTTTTCGATGTCGCGCGTAATTCGTTAGCGATTAAAGCATTGTTAGGAAATTATTATAATGAAAGCTGCAGTTATAATGTGAAACCGCTACATTATAAAGAACGCGATATATATCAATATTACATTTTTTTTAATTAATTCTTTTAATTTTCGGAAATATTCTATCAGTGTCGCCGCGAATTTATCTGTTTTCGATAATCCATTTTCGGACTGTAATTACAAGTTTGCAATTTTATTAATACGTATCATTAACTATATTACTTTATCAAACATGTATATCGTAATTCGACATAACTTTTATGGTATTATATAAATTTAGAAATTATGCTTGATTAAAGCGCGATTAAACTTTTAACAATTCTGTCGAACAATAGAAAATTCAAGAAATAGAAATCCGCAAAAATGATATGACGTAATCAAGGAAATTGCAATTATATACGATGATGTATTGTTGCACATTGTACCTATATCATCTATATTGCCGTACGGCGACCTACTTTATGAGAGATCCGTAAATAATATTTCACATATCGTTGACTTTCGTTTATATTGTCTAGATAAATTTCCAATTAATTTGATCACGCACATACATGCTAGACACGTCGGTTCAAATAGAGACACGTATAGAGATGAGTCGATTGATATTGCAGCGCGTGGCATTACACGCCCGCATTTTTTACATAAACATCATTTATAAAGAATTGCAAAATGAAAAAAGCAATAGCGGGACGCTATGGGAATTTGCTGTGTCGCGATGGTATATTATCTAATTTATTTTCTGCCGGTAATGGGTGAACACATTCTCTCTCGCGGGGATTATACTTTATCCTTCGCGCGACATAAAAAGGCGCGGCCTATTATCGTGGTGATGACCGACTTGATCTTAATAATTATTCCTGATCGGCAGCAACGCGTCGAGGAGGCTCTCCGTTAGTTCGATTGTGATGATATCGATTCTCACATCTGACACACAGGAATCGAATCGGGCCGCAGTTCGTAGCGTAGCGTTATCGCTATTTAAAACCACCTGACCGACGATTTTTGATGAACCAGTTTTGATGAACAATATTTGCCGAACGCGCCGGAATGAAATATACTCGCGATACCGAAATTTATTTCTTCAAGCGAACCGCGTCAAATATACGCGGGAAATACTGACTCGTTTACGTTAGGTACATGCGACTTCGTCAAGCTAACGTTACGGCATCAGCTTTAAATCGTTTCTTCGTTTACATGTTACAAAATGCGCTACGCTGTGAGATGTTGCAACGATAAACAACGTAAATTGTTATTTATGACTACGATGTTGTATATCGTATGATTATTTATTAGCAAATGTGCAACACCGCGATCTGATAAGAATGCGACGCGTGATGTATACATATATAACTATGCAGCATATAGTATATAGACTATGATTTTTATATTAATCGATATAATATCGCTTTCGATGTGTGTAATGATATCATGTATTATGTAAAAGTTATATTACGAGCATTTATATATATATATATATATATTCCTATCATAACACAGCTATTTCATAAATTGTGCTTGATCACTCAATACGCTAATTCATATATAATATATGATCTCCGTCTTTCCTTTATACAATTATCCAGATGACATGCACATATTCGTAATAAGAGTACACCTTTTCGAATGTCAAGCGTACTCAAAAAATTGTTTTGCTTACAAAAGTAATATTATCAGAGACTGAGAAAAAAAGATAATCCATTAACCCAATTAACTCGTCATTACTACTACTTGATATTAAAAATTGTATATCCGATGAAGTGCAATTCTACATAATATGATTGTAGGGTCTCTATTTTTATAAAGAGGATTTTTGAACGTTTAACATGTGTTTTTATTTGTGATAAATTTGTTTTAAATATATATTTGTTTCATATATATATATATATATATATATATATATATATCGAAATATTTATATATATAACATGTAAATTGTCACGAAATTATATACACACAAAGCTTTTTCCTTTTATATTCGACTACGGTATAGAAACAAATAGTGGAAACAATAGTGTGTCTGGTAAAAGAAAAATTTAAAAAAATATTTATTTTTAATAAAATGCCATTTGATTATTTTTATGAAAAGTGTAAATTATTATTTGTGCATTTTACGTATAGATTTTATCGTTCGAGAATGATAAGCATTGTGAAATGTGCTATTATTACAATCAAGGCTAATAAATTCAATTAATGAGAGAGTGTTGAAAAATAAACATACATGTTAAGCAAATATCACAAGCATGCGATTATACTTTGTTACATATTTACGCGAGAGCATTGAGATATGAATTGCAATTTCACGTCAATGTTACAATGAATGCGCCTGTGGCATCACATATACATGTAGACATTGTCGATCGAACGAAATTAGTGGAATATTTCGATTCTCTTCAGCATCGCAAATTATAGCATTTAGCAAATTATATTCTCACTACTTATATGTCATAATAATACCATGCAAATTACATATATCCAATTTTAGAATACAGACACACATATATAGGTTCGACATTTCTATAAAAATTTTCTGCAAATCTCATTTTTAATTTGCATAATAATATCTCTCTCTTTCTTTCTCTCTCTTTCCCTCTTTAAATTATTCTGTCATGTTTTGAGAGATTAATTCAATTGAAGCTAAGAGAAATAGATTTTGTATAATCATTTCCTGTCATAACATCATTGAAAGCGCATCAAATTAAATATCGTGAATAAATGAAAACTATGAAGTTTATCAAGCGCGATTATCGAAATCATTAAGTGTATTACGAAAAGCAGCGCAGAGACCGATCATTAATTCATTTGACGGAAAATGAAATATATTTTCGAAATGTTTGGATTGTTTGTTGAATTCGCAGCGCATTGATGACGAGTGTAAATGTAACGCCGGTGTACGTGAAATTGACAAAAAGGTTCTCTAGTACCTGACGAGCAACTGGGACAATTGCTGCACAAGTGGTTCATGCAACAAACGTTAGTCTGTATCGAAAATTGTTGTACGCCTGGCAGCCTGTCCTTCGACATAGCTGTATATGTTTTTTTTCTCCTTTTTTTTTCTTTTGATTACACAGGTGTAAGTCGTTTTCCGCTTGTAATAATTCCGATATGGGTGCTGCGGCGCGTCTCTGTTCATATTCGTACGCACGACGAATGATTTAACGGATAGTTAAATGGAATTAATTATAATTCCGTGAGAATGCGGCTATTAACAGGCGCGAAAACGGTGTATTATGACTCGCTGCCCCGCGCACGCGTTCTATTTAACGTGAAATTCAAGGCTATTACTTGCCGCTCGACGGAAAAGTTACGCTTTGTATACGGCGTACGTAATTCGCTAATTCTCCTCCTAAAATGCGCACTTCTTTTATCAATGAGAACGTTTTGAAAATTGTCTAACTCATATAGCGCAGTTTAGCCATTAAAAGATGAGACAACTTTTTGCATTGATATAAACGACGAAACTCGTACTCCAACTAATCGCTCGAATCGCTGAGAGAGAAAATGAGAGAGAGATTCTTTTTTATACCAATCTTCAAAAAAGTGTTACATTTAATCGCGTAGAAAAAGATTACTTTCGTAATTACGCGCGGTTACCGCAACAGGTAAATACATCTTTTTAAAAGAAGAAATTTCTTAAAAAGTATTCCATAAGATATATATATATATATATATATATATATATATATCTTATGGAATACTTTTTAAGAAATTTCTTCTTTTAAAAAGATGTATTTACCTGTTGCGGTGACCGCGCGTAATTACGAAAGTAATCTTTTTCTACGCGATTAAATGTAACACTTTTTTGAAGATTGGTATAAAAAAGAATCTCTCTCTCATTTATATATATATATATATATATATATATATAACAGCTTTTAACCTTCTTATCTAATAAAATTCCTTCGTCACGTAATATTTGATTGTGAAACAAAACCAGGTCATAAGATTCATATTTAATCACGTGATTATTTATTCTCATGCGTTAAGAGAGAAGTCTGTTATACATTCTACAAATATTACTGAATATTGACAGTGAGAATATTTATTTTCGTTTCATTACTGATTTATCGCACGTTGCAACAATATAATTCATGCGTTATCGATTGTTCTTTACATTGACATTGTGCAATAAATGCGCGAAAGATGTGAAACAATGAGCCATATCGAATGAAAGCAAGTGTTCTCGTAAAGAATAATTAACGCGACACGTGCGATCGACGCGCGGCGTATTGTACAACGGTATCCCGATGCTGTAACAATTATTAAAAGCTCCAAACTAACAATACTCGAGTTTTGTTGTCATAATGATGATTAATGTTTCGCTTCGAGGAATTTTCGACATTGCCGAAATACCGTTACAAGTCGGTTTGCCCATCGTTTGTAATCGAGCGAGCTAAAATAAATTTGAGATTCTATCGATTTAATTACATAATTTATTTAACACACACTTATAATTTACGCTCGGCTGACAAATTTTATTTATATATTTGTTACGGGCTAATTCGTCTTATCAATTGGGTCAGAGAGAGACTCAACTCGGTCCTGAGGGATTCTCGCAGTGATCGTCGCTTTTAATGAATCCGATTTAGGGCGCTGAGAGAGACTCAATTAGACCATGCCCAAAGAGATTCAAATGACCGCGACTCTGAGATTCGAGACAACCGCAAGGGTCAATTTCATAATCTGACATTGTCAGAGCAGCTCGGTCCATCATCCGCCCACTCGCATCGAGGAACGTTATTCTTAGAGGAAGACACCAGCGAGACAAAATCTAATTTCGTTATTTTCGCCGTAAACATTCTCCGTTCGAGAAAATTATTCGCTTAAATCGGTCTTCGTCGGACTTCTAATTGATCGCGAACGGATTGTTGAGGAAGTTTAATTGCAGGAACGCTGTACCGAGACCCGCGCGAGGAAACGCGCGGAATTGAATTTTGCAGAGTGTCCAAAGGGTCAACTGTGCATTCTCCGTATCTTGGTCTCTCGGTGCTCCGCGATCCCGACGGGCGAAAAACGAGAAAGGAAGAAACGAAAGTGCCGGGCGAACCTCTAATTTGATAGAAAACCGCGATAATTACGGTAATTGGTTGCGAATAAACGTGCACTGCATGCGACACCAAATGACTACAGTCGGCCGGGTCATTAGCAGCGCATCTATTCTCGCAACAATGTCTGTTTCCGTAGCAGCGAGCACTATGTTACGTATTATTAATGAACGTACACGTCAACCTTTCCAGTCAAATCAAAGACAATTTTCCGTGGTTGTGTTAACTGCTCCTTTAGATTAGATGTGTGTATGTATGTGTGTGTGTGTGTGTGTGGAAGAAAGAGAAAGAGAGGGACTTATGATATCACATAACGTTAGACTAGGGATTATCCATTTGTGAAATTTGAAATGATAATGCTTTAAGCATTTATATACACATATAGAATAAATTGATATACCATAAAATATTCGATATGTAATAAGCATTTTTTTTTCCCCAAAAAATATATAAAATTTTTCAAATCAAGATTGAGCATATTATTCATTTAATAATTATAATTCTTGTTACACACATTTGTTAGATATAATTGTACATTGTTATATTTATTATTGGAAAATATCACATTTATCTCATTAATCGTTTCTATTAAACTTAGCCTCTATTTACAGTTATATAATATTTGCATATCTCTTGTGTGTTCAGTCCTATGTTTAACATATAATTTACGTAGTAGATATATGTATACCTATGTGTTTCTGTACAATCAAGCTTCACAAATTACAACGATTGTTGAATCTACAATATATTGCCTTCCATGTAAGGAGTTGTCGGAATTGTAATTGAGATTCCGAAATGTACGTCTTGATACGAATATCACGAATTGGCCTGATTGGCGAATAATGTTGGATAATTATCCCTCTCTAATATTTGGATATCTATCTTTCTCGATGATGACGATTCAATATAGAAGACAAAAAAGTAATGATAATGATACACATCTCCTGTATATTCGTAATAATAACAATTGAATTAAATGTGCAAAACATGTTAGTTTACGAATAAAATAAGGGTGAATAATCATTTACATTTCTCACGAATTATTTTGATTTGCACATACATATATGTATATTATGTGTTCTTCTGAGTCATGTGCGTTTTGAGTTATGTGGGGATCGTTTCTGGCTTCGGAGATATATGGCGCTTTAAAGTATAATAATTTTCACCATCTGAACACTTATTGTTCACGGGCGCGTGTATTTTCCATACATAAAACAAGATCAAGGTTATGCATTTAACAATAGACCGCCAGAGATTCGTAAAAACGTATTGTTGAATTTATTCTCAAAATGCAAGCTGAACTAAACATTAATCACAGACCGGCGTACGTAAATATAAAAAAATGTAAAGAAAAAATGCAAATAATTAATTTGTGGTGATAGTAATGACAAAATAATTTAGTATAATCATGATTAAAAATAGTGATTCGTGAAATATAAATTTTTGTAAGTAATTATCGAAAGAGATGATAGCTATTAATAATTTTTTATTTAATTTTTGCAACAATTTTGAAATTTAATTCTACAAAAACATTGAGACTAGAAGTCACGATCGCAATACTGATCGCGATAATCAAGTTAATTGTCAAATATAATAGAAACAATATATTTTCTTCGACATGCTGTGGTCATCTTTCGCGCGCGCATATAGGTATTTTGTGTGTATTGTGTGAGGTGATGATTTTTATAATTGACAGAAATTATACACGTATTTAATTAACTTATTGAAAAATTATTTCGTTTGTTACTCTAAAATTTTTAGTCATCAAAGGACATAATACGTCATTTTTGTACGAATTAATGTATGAAACAATCCGAGTTATAATGCACAAGAATGTGTATATACACACACACACACACACACACACACACACAAACACATAAACACATGAACACATGTTATGATGCGTCTGTGTAATGTTTGTGTGCTGCTTATTGCGATGGATACATTTTTCATGTTTTGTTACTAAAATAATTACGTGTTAATTGCGAACGAGGATTTTAATTGCAGGCGATATGCGGAATACGAAATGTGTGTTATCCTCATTTTCAATGCGTAAAGATAAGCTATATACTCGTGTAATTATTAAAGTGCAATAATACATGATCTATATTTCGCACATGCACAGTTTGGAATATATGAAAATAGATTACTCTTGTGCAAAATATATTTTCAAGTCACATAAAAATGTTTGATACAATTTGCAACAAAATGCAAAATAATTATTCACCTTTTTTTTTAATTATTAAAGATAATGATAAAATTTCTTTTGTTTTAAAATATGTTGTTCGTCTTTTGTAAAAAAAAAAAAAAAAATAGACAGGTTACTGTTGTCAAACTCTCTAAGGAGGGTAGAGGAATCAATCTCACTTTTCTTAAATCATACACATATATTTCCATTTACTTAAATTGACCTTCCTTATTATTCCACATGTGTAAAACTAAAGATAAAATCGCCGAAAAGTAAATACGAGATATTTGATGCTTTATCAAATGATACACTACTCGAAAATGTAAATTTTTGAAGAATTAGAAATTATCCTATTTAAAATTATTACACAAGATTTTTGAAAATAGCGAAAAGTGTGACATACACGCTGTAAAATAATAAATTCGAGTGTCTGTTTGAAAAAAGAAATTACAACTGTCACTTTGTGCTTCTTCCTAGGTCGAGATTGGAAGAAACGGGCGCGGCGCGTGGTCGCGCATCCCTGGACGAAGATCAACAAGTAGCATGGTGATATAGTGGGGGTGAGCTCTGTTTGTATGCCGTTGAGGGATGAAGAGGGGGGGGAGGGGGGACAGAGCTTGGTGAAGCAAGTGGGGGTACGCACGGCGCGGTACAGTGTTGTACGGGCGGAGGGGGAGGATTCCAGGCGTGCGGGAAGGGAAACGAACGCGTTCCCGTAGCTGGCTTCAGTCGGGTAGGCGCGTTTGCACGGCGTCGGTCTTCTTCGACGTACTTTGATAAACGAGTTTTCGCCGGGACGTGTTCGCGCGGCGTCGCGAGAGTTTTCAGAATAATACGCGCGGAGTGTGACTTAAGTGTGTTCAGTTTCGTTTCGCTCGGTTCTTTTCCGCGAGGAGAAGCAAAGGAGAGGAGAGGGACAACGCGATGACAGGCGCGTGTGCAGGTGGTGTATAGTGACCGTTGAAACTGAGTGCGCGAAGCGCGCAACCGACGTGAAGAAGAGGGACAGTGGACGGCGGTGAAGTTTCTCGAAAACGAGATTCTTCGGGAAAAGAAGGCGGAAGGGGAGAAGAAACTGCCGACGATGATGGGAAAGTGTATGGTGCGATCCTGCGGGACGAGACTGCGGCCCTTTCTCGCGCTGCTACCTGCCTTCGTCGCCTGCGAGCTGCTACTCTGCGGAACTTTCGGTGAGTGAAGCATATCTTTCTCGAGGTTATAAGCGTTCGTTACAAGACGCGTTTCGATGTGTTTCGTCCATGTGTTTAAATCCGTGCTCACAGCGCATGCGCCAGCACGACACGCGTGCGTGTTAGTGCATCGAAGGACGAGAACTCGCGCGCAAGGGGAGGGAGATGAGGGGGGGGGGGTGGGAGATGGTTCTCACAGCGGGGCCTTAGGCCGGGACTTATTTACGAACCGCCGTGATTCGTTGAAAACGAAGCCACGCATTCTGCGAGCTTTGCGGTCATGCTCTTGTCGTTTAGACCGACATGCCCGAGAAGACGAAGGAAAGGTAAAACGTAGTACGAAGAAGCTGGCGGTGTGCTAACTGCGTGCTCTCTCGTGAGAACAACACGGACGCGAATAACGGACGCCATGGACGCTGAGTCGTGCACACCGAAGCGTCATCGGTGCTCAGACTTTCGTAAATGCAATAGCGATCGCGGCTATTCGACGTAAACGGATGAATAAACGTTGAACGACAAATAATGGGGAAATGAAAGAAACGCGAATCAATCGGAGGTCGGAATTTAGCCAGAATTTGACTGGATTAATAATTAATTGATTTTTTTTTTTTTTTTTTTTTTCATCTGTATACCGGCTATACGATATTTATAGCTAGCGCAACCTTTGCAATTTTTAAATCGCAACCAGCCGGTGCAAAGATGAAATAATCTTTTGTAGGACAAAATAATAATACCGATGGAATCTAGTTTCGGGTGACTCAAAATCTCTTTAGGTAATTTAAAATATAGAATCATATTACGTGGATAATTAATCTTCTTTTTAATTTGGCATTTGGTTGACGGTTTTATCATTATATTTAGTTGATTTTTAATTTGACGAATACTTGTTTTGATTTATTTTAGAGATACTATATTTAAGAATATAAATTGTTCGAGAAAGACCAGATTGAAAATTTGTCTCCGTTATTTTAAAAGCTTAACTGATTTTCAAGAGCTTGAGTGAAATTAATTGACATAAATTTCGTAAGGATGTTATCTTTAAAATTTCATTGAATATCAATTATTGCGACTTATATCTTCGTACGATAATCGATCGCAATAGCTGCAAACTTCCACGTACGGTTAATGACTCTTTGCAATGCTTACGTAATCGTATACGATTAACCGGGGTTAACCCAGATATTTTTCCAACATATATATAAAATACATAGATTTAAAATAGTCTCTAATGATAATAAATTCTGTTTCAAAACCGTTATATAACCACCATTCCACGCTTCAGTTTATTTCTGATTTTGGTTTGAATCGCTTTGCAATTTTATTAATCAAGATGCGCGACTCACGTCTTGTAAACGACGTGCACGGGAGCAGAGAAGTAGGAAAATTGCTAGAAAAATCAAGTCTTGTTAGGATGCAAGCTAGATAAAAAGTTTCAGAAAAAAGAGTTGCTCGTCAGGTGATTTGCGCTAAAAGAAGATGCACTCGAGCGAATAACGTTGTTTCGGTCGCACGTGACGCTAGAAAAATGTAGGTTTGCGAAAAATTTTCCCGTCACGATTCCGAAGAAACGATCGATGAACGTCAGACGGCAGTTACTAATTTCGCTCCCACGAATTAGGATCGTTAATCTGTTTGTCTCGAGAATTGAGGGAAAGAATTGACTCATACATATCGGTTTTTGAAAAATTGTCAATCAATAAAATGCAAAAATAAATAAATGGCAATTATAAATACTCGTGAATCGCGTAATTGTAAATTTTTTACAAAGATATAAAATTTGAGGAGATATTTATAAAATTTGATATCTGCCACAGATATCGGATCTTCCAAAAACGTATTTTATTTCGAATCACAATAAGCTCTTTTCGAATATGATATCAAACAAGGGAATTGTTTTTCACTAATGTTTTATATCGCGAATAAAGCTCTTTTGTTATCTAAATGTAGAAACATATAATTTCCATAAACTTGTTTTTTTTTTTATATAATTCGTTGTCGCTTATAGAATATTGCATGTTTATAATTGAATTATTATATGTATGTTTTTGATTCCGAGCTACACGTTCTCATAACAAAGGATTACGAAACTAAAATAAAAGATAAATAAATTTGGAAATTAATTTACATATTGCAGAAAGTTAACCTGAGGCTTCTCCAAAGATTGTTTAAAATAGAAAAGGTGTAATTTACAAACAAAATCTCAAAACTTGATTTAGGTTTAGGCAAAAGGATGATAGAGCTCAGATAAGAATATCGCCGGGTTGCAAAGACTCTCTTTTACGCATCATAAAGTTCCGAAGTTAAACGAATCCATTGATAGACTTGATGAAAAAAATCGGTGGAATGAGAGCGAATTGGAATGAAATTGACTCGCAGTCGCCGTTTGTTTATCTGCAAGTAGGAAACGAGCACAAAGGGATTATACACACAGAGGGTTCCTCTCGAGACGCGCTCTCAATGTCTCTCTCTTGATCTAACGAGATGGTTTACCGCTGTATTAGATAACGCGATACGCGCGACTTATCGTGGCGCGAATCTCGAGGGGAAGCGAAGAAAGGAGTTATCCGGTTGTAGGTGTGCGTTGTCTTTCCTCGTTGAAATTCTCGCACGCGGAATTAGTTTAGCTGACACGCCTAATGCCCGCGATGTTTGTCGACAGAGCATGGCATATTGATGCGAATCGCGGTAAACCCGCGATGAATTACAACGCGATGTAAGATGTTCCTGACTTTCGTCGACTTGTCAACTAACGAACTGCGCGAGCCTGACGAAAATGTGTGATCGAAGCTTAAAATCTTTCGCGATATAATTAACTGTGGTAACAGATAATATTTAAATAACCACGCATCCGCGTTAAATCGGATTTTTCGAGTATCGTGAAAAAATCTGTGAGGATTTTTAAAGCAATTTGCACACCGCAAGTTAGCGAAGGATCTGTCAATCAATATTTCGAAAAACACTTGTAATAAAAGCAGCGTTAGGAAAAATGCCGATATTTCGGTATCTCTCTGTATACTGACGGGATTTGTAACAGAGTTATGTGACTAATAACACAGTGACCGTTTCTGTTGGCTGCGTAATATCCTGAAATATATTCCTTCCCTTCTACATGAAAGTCGTATCGCGCAAATAATGTATGAAAGATATCGTGCTGCACGAAAAGAGAGAGAATGGAGAATTGCTTTCTAAAGATATTAAAAATTGCATTTTTAAAGCGTCTTAAGTAGGGAATATGTTAAATACTAATGTTGGTAAATTTTACGTCTCTTTCCGTGAAAACTTCATGGAATCTTATTCTGTCTCAAACATAATGGGTTAAAAAGTCGGAGGCCACGAGGCTCGCACGTAATGGGACGGTCGAAGAAATGAGAGAGTCATCGCGAACACATTATCGATCTTCTCCGTATCGCGAATATTGCGAGTCGCGGCGATTTTTTGGATCGTCACGAGCGTGTGTATCTCGCACGGGGTGGCTCGAATTTTGGCGGGGCGATTGGCAAAATTGGTAATTAGATTAAAGTTACGATGTGACGAGTCGTAAAGGCCGGGCGAAATGGCCTTTCTTCCAGGCGGAACTGCTGGCGGAAAGCATCGTAAACGATTTGGAGTCCTCGCTATAGCGAACTCCAAGAGTAACGACGAAGAAGGATTCTCGGTGCCTCTTGTACTCCGTGCGTTGCGGTTTTATAATCTCCGTAGCTCCGTAGCTGTGTATTCGCGCCGTGGTAATCCTCGAAAGGTATTCCGGTTGTCTTTGTCTTCATATGCGTGACTTCGTGTTTCGCGGTAGCATCCTGTCGGAAAATATATAAAGCGTGTACGGAGTCTTCTCAGGATCATTTTTCATACGTGAAATCTTTGCACAATGTGTAGTTGATATTTCTTCATCGAAAATATAATGGGAGAGTAGTAATTTGTCGAGGCGAGAGTTTTCATTTTTCAACATTAAATATCTTTGCGGTTAATTCTTTCCCATTGTACAAATTTGTTAAAGTTTTTCAATTAGATGAAAAATAAGTTGTTGTGTGGTGCCACTTTTGAAGCTTTATTCCAAATTTTTCTATTTTTATAAATAAATTTTTTAAAAATAATTCTTGTTAAAGAAAAATCAAGGCATTATCGCAAACATTAATCGCACAGAGGATTTTGATTTCGAGAAAGCATGGAAAAAAAATATTAGCTACCATAGCTAAATTTTAGGCATTCCTAAATTTCAGGTGAAATATAGGGATATCTAAAATTTAGCTATGGTAGCTAATATTTTTTTTTCCGTGAAGGAGATTGCGACACCGTGTATATCGTTCATTTAGGCGTACATTTTATCTGCAATTTTCTGCGATAACGGTGCGCAGAGAATATATTATATTAGAATAGATCGTAATATCGTGCGTTTATCGTAATATCAGACTGTAAAATTCATATCCGGAACAGAGAAGCTATCAGATAGATCAATGTCGCTAAAATTGTTCAAGCCGCTAGACGATTACCGTCAATTGTCCTTATTTCGTCTTTATTGATCGATTTGAGAGCTCAATAGACCATCGTACTTTTCGCTGCACACTCGAAAAATTATCGATTTTGTGTTTTATGCTTGACAGGTGAATTCAAAGTAATACATGCGAAATCAAATTCGCTCTGCGAACGACCGCGCGCGATCCATGTACATCTGTCTCTCTGTGTATGTGTGTGTATATATAGAATTGGTGTTACTTTTATTAATATTAATTGACACGAGATCCATCTGCGAACGTCTTCATTCAGCCAATCAGCATCGTTTTGTATGAGGATTCGGCCCGAGGGGCCTTCGACCAGCTTCGATGGCGTGATCTTGAGCACTGTCAGGTAGTTTCGTACTTCTCTTTGAAAACTCGAATTCTTTTTCGTATCCTCCGAATTCTGGTCGGAAGCATGATGCAACGTTTTTGTGCAAAAATATCCATATACATTCCTTTGCTGCTATAATATTGTTATATATATTAATGTTGGCTTATTTTCTGTTTCATTATCGTAATTATAAACGATTATAAAAACGATTAAAAGTAATGACGGTATAAGATGTAACACGACTTTGAAACGATAAAAACGTTCTTTCATTCCCGTTAAAAAAAAAAGTAAAAACACAGGTATGCATTTTTGCTTTTTTCACATTAGCATGAATAAAAATAAGTGATATCGCAAAGGAAAAAAGTAAGTTTATAAATTTATAAAATTTATAAAATGTTATAAAAAATTGCATATATAAGATAGAAAATTATATATCTTTTATTTGTATTATTTTTAAGACAGAGATATGCATGATATCAAAAGAGTATCAAAATTTGCACAGCTTACTGTCCTTACTCGATTTCTAACCGGTTGGAAATCGTAAATGTCGGTATGCGAGAGAGAGATAGAGAGAGACGTAAACAAGTGTACAATCCAGTGGGGATTATGCAAACAGCGCGGAAACGCTCGGCTGATTCTAGAATTACGTTAGCCATAGTCGCCGAATGGACGACCGGAAGAGCACAGAGGAGAAAGAGAGAGAAAAAGAGAGAAAGAGAGAGAGAGAGAGAGAGCGGGGTCGCGTACTTTTCGACCAATCTTACGTTGGCTTGGTCATATTTTAGGGCGCACCAAAGTCGCTTATTCCGTGTGAATCTCGGAAACATAGAAGTCACGCGGTTGGAAGTTCGGGCTGACTTCGAAAATTGTGCCGCGCGTAGATTCTCGCGAAGATGGATTCGCGTGCCGAGAATAGTATTCATATCTGTCGCCTTTATTCCGAAAAGTAATTGAAATCGCGAAATGATTTATTGTGGTCAGGTTGATGATATAATTAAGTTATCTTGATTTCGATATCTTGTATCTGAATAAAAAATCAAGAGAAGCCATCCATTTTTAATTTTGTGTGTGTGTGTGTGTGTGTGTGTTGTAACTTTTTTTTAATTTTATTTATACCGCTGTGATACGTGTTTCATTTCATATACACCATTCATTAGAGTATGAGTTTATACAACTCATCGCGCGTGACATCAGTAATGAAGTCATCAGACTTAATCCACGTATCAGTCAAGAAATTATTACGCCAAGTCAATTTCTCGACGCGATGCAACGTCAGCCGACAAGCGAAAAGTTTCGCGGCGTCTGTACTTGCTTCTCACAATCGCAGATTCGAGCACCGCAAAATCCTTCCTTTGGCGACCGGGACGCGAAAACCATTAAATTGCACCGTTCTCTCCGGTTTAATACGTCCGCAGATTAGCGGCTTAAGATTCCTTGCAGGACTTCAGCGCGGATTTAATGCACGGATATGCTGATTTAATTGACCGTAGTCGGGGAAGGACGGGTAAAGGGGACGAGTGAGGGGAGAGTGAGAGCTCTCGGGACCGAAATCCGCGATTGTTCGCGAAATATTCTGCGAATTTAATGGGGTTCCGTTTCCTGCGTGCCTCACGGCGATGAAACATCACAGCTGGTTAGTCACGTCTCGCGCTTGAATCATCGACGATTTCTCGATCCGAAGTAGAACTCGTCTCTAAAATAAATCGACATCGCGGTCTTGTTCGCGCACGGTATGTTCAGTGTATCGAGGAGAATTAACTAAAATCACCAAACGTCAGTTGGAAAATTCAATTAAGCACTCTAACTGTGTGTAGCGTGTATTCATCTTATTCGCCGATTAACTACATTGACTTGTGCAGAGCACCTGTGTTATTAACTGTCTTTACCGTGCGCAAATTGACTTTCTTGGATGTTTCTTTTTTTTTCTACAGCAGATCTCTGTATTTATGTTCTTAGACGAACACATTGTGGATTCAAAATATGATCCGTGCTTTTTTTCCGACTCATGTTTGCACTTTGAAATATACGTTGAGCGTCTCATTGAAACGAAATATTTGTATTATCGAACTCGCACCGTTATCTAATTCTTTATCAGCAAGAAAAGGACAATGATAATAGTAAAAATGACTATTTGTGAATGTTGAGCGGTTTCAAAAAAACGCAGTAATGGTAGAAAAAATTAAATATATAGATAATCGAAATAATCGCCTTCGTCGTTTCTGTTAAAAAAGTCGCGGAAGCAAATTGTCGGTTTTTTTTTTTCCCCCCAAATCGAAACAGTCGATCTGAATGCATTTTTTTTGTCTCGGAAATCTTGGCCCGTTGAACGAGTCCAAGATACTGGCGACTGGCGCGCGATGCTTGAAAGAAATAGTGAGAGTGAGACGGGACAAAGGCAGAAAAGAGAGGGCTGTCGGTCTGAACGATCAGAGAGGGGTAGGAAAGGAGTCGAGAGGACAAAGAGCGCCTGGGGTCGCCGGCCGTTTGTTGTAGGTGCAGCGTGTGTAAGGCAGTGTTTCTCAACCGACCGGCCAACCGAAGATTCTCTCTCTCTCTTTCTCTCTTTCTCAAGTTATAGGAAGTGTTTGGGACAAGAATGCGTTTACAATAAGTTTGTTTCGTTACGATTCCTTACTCTCTTCTATAAATCAGTATCTCATTTCTTATGACATAATCAGAGAGGAAAAGATTTAATTAAACAAAACTAGATCTAACTATCGGTATTGTGATGTCGGTACAGCTGGCACGTAAAATTCGCTCTGAATACAATTTTCATTCGTTTCAAAGTAAACTTGAGAAATTATAGACTTCACTATATCGCTCTGAACTTTATACGTGCGTTTGCAAATAAAAAAATTGTGCGAGCCAACTGTCGACAGCGGGTTACAGCTGTGCTTGCGCAGCTTTTCATTAACGACGCTCACCGTGGTTGTATTTAATCTCAGCACGAACGCGCGTATGCAATGCTCTTTCTCTCGTGCAAAAATCGTCGCGCAAAACGTTCGTAAATGGAGCTGTACCTTTAACTTTTCGCGTGTGCACCACGAGTGGCTTAAATACTCGTCCTCGGAGGACCGACGCTTTGCACATGACATCGTGGGATTGTGAAATTAATGCCATGCATTATGACACACGTGAAATGTTTCGTTTTCCTCGGAGTTTGTAATTACAGCCGGAGACGCGATCGCGTTAATTTTTTACGCGATCCAGTACGATTTCGATTGGAATTATAAATATCACGTTTTGCGACGCCAGCCTTGAGATATCATTGATTCTTTTTATTGGGGAAAAAAAAAATTTATCAAAGAAAGTTCTTTTTCATTCGCGTTTAAACTAGACTTTGTTCGCTGCCGTATCTATTAATATTAAACTAACAATTGCATCAACTAATCTATTTTTGCTCCATTGTCGCTTTACGTAGCACTATTTCGTACGTTAACGCTAAAAATAGCTTTCGTCCATAAAATCGAATTTAAAATCTGACCTTTTTAAAATAATCGTTTATGGAGCGTGCAATAATTCTATTAGTTAAATTTAGAATCGGGCGATTAGTTTAGCGTTGAATGCATGTCAAGTATATGGAGTTTTTTTTTTTTCTTTGTATGGAATACAAAGCTGCCTCGCGCTTTGAGAAACGCTGTTGCAGAACATATAGCTGTAGACGATAGACTTCTCGACCGCAGGGCTGCCTCGAGTCGTTGCAAGGCCCCATGGGCTCTCGATTGTGTCTATCTTCAGTCGTTCTCAAAGTTCTACGACATTTCATGAACGGCATAAACGGGCACGTCCCGGTATCGTTCTCGCCTTCGAGATTCCGTGTAATCTCGTGAGATAAACGAAGTATCGATAGCGTATCTACGATGACGTGGAAGGGCATACATCGTTGTAGTATCGGTATCGTTTCATTGGTTAAAATATATATGTGTACCTATGTATAATGTATATAACGTATATTATATATATATATAATTCATTTCTCTGACCTCGTGTGACAGAAATAAAAATTGTTTTGCCCAACGATCTCATATCGATCTTGTGCTCGAAATACTTGCGAAATACTCGCGGAGATACGTGACCGACCGATATTCGCAATAAATATATCTTTCGAGGAGCATACGAGGAACTTTACCCCAGCCGCGCGTCGGGGGTAAATGCGCGATGAGAAAAAAAAAATAGCATCCGTCAAATTTTATACGCGGCAAAAGTTTACGAGATGCACGGCCAACGGCTCGGCGTATCCGTAATGGAATTTACCTACTTACGAGGACGGAGAAACGTTAGGGGCGTGCGAATGATTTATAAGTCGGGTTTTTTTCACTGTGTCTCGAGGAAACGCATACTCTCCTCGGGGTCGTTAAGATTGATTTCTTTTACTAGGAAGATAGATCGCGCTATCTCTTTCAATTACATCGAGTTTAGTCGTCCGACGTCTCGAGTGACGCGACAGCGAGCTCGCGGAGAACACAAAGTACTCGGGCGAAAACTTGGCGGAAGAAAAAACAAGGAAGAACGGATTTTTTCTTCATGTTCTTACCGCGGTATTCCGGAACGGCGGGGGCCACCTTCATGCAAAGAGACTGAAAATGGACTAAACAAGCTCGGCAAGTTTTTCGCGCAGTTGATTCGAAGCACGAGGCAAACAACGGAAAAAAAAAAAAAAAGGAAAAGATCCGATTGTCGAGAATTTAGTTGAAAGTTTCGGGTTTTGTGGCGTATAATATTTATTTATCTTTTTTTTTCTCTCTACTCTCGTTATATCCGTTATATCTCCTCCTCCTTGTCTTTTCTTATTTTGAATGTCACCACGACGATCCCAAGGCTTTTGAGATATCCTTGGTGAATGAAAATTTGGGCAGACGACGGCGGGGGGTTTTCGAATGATTCAACCTGCGACGTGTAACGTACTTTACGTGGAATGGGACAGTAACGTAATTGCGCATCTCGAGATCCCTCCCCTTCTTCTCTTTTCCCGCTTGTAATATAATTACCTTACTCTAACAGAACATAGATTCTCCAACGTAAGTTTCGCTTCTTTTCTCGCCCAAAAAAGACAAAGATAATTATATTCGCACTCTCATGTTATTTTAAATTTTATTCTTATATTTTTATTTCAATTAAATATATAATTAAGTAAGATCTACGTATAAAAAAAATCATTTATATTTGCAATTTATAATTTACCATGTTAAATCTAGCACAGAGTTGGCTTTATAATACGATCATAACCGATACTTGGCCGTCCTGTTTTTTTAGATATCCGATTACAGTCGCTATTGTTAAAGATGTTTCGCATACCGCAAATACCGAAGGCGTTACATTTCATCGGGCATTTGATGAAGTGTAACGCATAAGCATATGTAACGAGAAGGGTTCGTTAATGCATGGATAAATCGCACTCTCATTCCAAACATACCGGAGCGTCTATGATAAAATCAGCGCGTAAAACACGTTCATTTTATAGAGTGCAAATATCCGTAATACGATAACCAAAGCGAATAATAACGCGAGAAAAGCGTAACTGAAACTTGGCGTTTATGTCGAGTTAGCGATTAACTACGTACTCGGTGCACCGCGTCTAGTTTATTCAGTTAAGCGCAGTTGATCCCGTCTCCGTGAAAATTTACGGCAATCACCGGCGTATTTTAATGTCACCGCGGATTGTATTACACTCTTTCCGTGTTCCAGCTCTGTATTTTATCGATATGTTTCTGAAAATATTAACAGGGGTAATGTTAATACCGGGAGAGAAAGAGAGAGTATTAAGCCTCGAAGCGCGCGCAAATGATGAATTGATGGGGAAGGGATAATTTTGGCGCCAGAGACATTAGAAGCCTTCGGTCCCTGACGCGGCAGTAATTCATGTCGCGACCATTATCGTCGAATCCGTTCTAATTTGCTGGATTTAGCGGTTGCACCGCGGAGTTTAGAAACCCGGCGACCGTCCGTCAGAAATGACTGCTCGAAAGCGATGTTGACGTCCGTTCGATTGCGGGCGAAATACATTTGCATTCGAAAATCGTCATCCCTGCCACACTGACTGTCAGTCGTTCGTGATGAACGGAGCTCGTGACAGAGGAAATGATTTGCATGCAGATTTTCTGAGCACGCGTTCGAAGCTGCGCTCGAGCACATAAGCCCGTTTAGGCCCGTTTTTCAATATATCATGCGTCTCAAATTTATTCCTTTCTCTTCTTTACATTATTCAATTTTATTACTTAAACATAAATATAATTATCACATTAAACTATACTTCGAAAAATAAGATTTTGAGATAGGAATCGCAAATACCTTCAATCGCAGAAGAAAGTAACATGACATAACTATTGCGCGAAATGTCGATCGATTTTTCTTTGAGTCGGACGAATGAGAATATTGAATATTATGTACTTAACAATGTGTGCAACGATAATGCATTTAATCATTTATAATATGCATCCTTACGATGGTTTTACGATCCCGGTATATCCGATAGTGCTCGATATAAATTCGTTATCAACGTGGAATAGAGAATCGATACTTTAACGCTCGTCGTTAGTCTTCATTAGCGTTCCTATGAGGCCGGAGACGATAGGATCGTGTTTTCTATGCAAAAACGCAAAATTGGCTCGTTTGTCGACGGACTAAGAAGCTATGAACGACCAAGGGATTTATGTTATAAAATGTCAGGTGTTAATTTTTTTCTCTTGCTCTATGAAAATGCTTATATATACAACTTATTTTTAAATTAACACTTTTGAAGATTTAATTAGAAACATGTAATGTTTTCTTGGCATATTTTTTTTTAACGTATAAATATTTTAATATTTATATATCGACACGACATGACGGAGAAAAGCAAGAAAGAGGTTCACTATACTATATATGATGACCCGAATAATCGTAGAATTGCCCAAAGAACGATCATTTGTTTTCATTCGCCGCAATAAAATCATAAACGATACAGCATATAATACATAATGTGCATTTGCTAGAGAACAGATATTGGGCTGAGATAAAAAGCAACGATAGCAATAAAATGTAGTGTAAATTTTCACTCCAAACAGTCCGATAGTCGTGCGAGAGCAAGTTTTGCCGTTTGCCGCAAATACGAATTTATAGAGAACACGAGGATATGTAGTTATCGTTTGCTTATTGTTAGTTATTATAGTTGCGAGTGCTGCGTCGAGAAATTTTATCGTTCTTTTTCTATCGTTCCGTTTCCGCATTTTCTACTTTTATTTACACATCGAGATAACTCAAACGACAGAAAGAGAGAATTACCTTAACTGCCGTTACGTGAGATCTTTGATGACGATAATCGGGGGAAAAAATTGTAAATTGCTGCAAATGAGATAGTCGCCCATGCAAATTTCGGCTTGCTGTTCATCGTGGCCTTTTTTTTTTCTTTTGGTCGCTGTTAACGTTTTTTCCGCCTTTTCCACCGTAACGATTTAATCCGCCGCTCTCCTCGTGCAGAATCATAATTAATCGGAATATTGCATTTCACGGTAGGCTTGACAATATTATCGTCCCAGAGATGTATTTGACGTACTGCTATAGCCTTCATTTTTTTCATCTTGAAATTGAAATAGCGAGATTTCTGTCGAATTTTCACGGAAAGTTTAGTTGTATCAACATCGGCTGCATGCAATATGCACTCTCGCATTCGCAGTTCTAATTACCTTTGGCTACTGTGAGATACGAGAGAGAAGCGAAATTGCCTTTGCAGACTCTCGTCTACCAGTGAGTTGAATTAGCGACTTATGGTACGTCATATGCCACGTTTAATTTACCGTTATTCGCTATATGCTGAGGCTCTCAGGATTCGAGCTGGTAAATAATTTTTCAATCGCGACGCTTTAATTACAAGATGCACTCGGAATATTTTGTCGTTGCTATTTGTATGAATGCAGGTCTTGGCAGTTGTTTTTTTAAAGGAGGAAAGAAAAAACGGTGGAAACTGAAACTTGTTGTTGAAAGAGAGAAATTGCGCAAACTTTTGTTCTCTTTTGCATTTTATGATAATCAAAGGAGCTCTCTCGCTCTCTCTTTAAGGATGTACCAAAGAGTGAAAATTCTCGAGAATTTAATAGTAAAAGATTTACCTTCACATTCATTACGTTTATTCATTGTGACATTCATTATAACGTCAACTATACACTTTGTCTCTTTTCCCCTCTTCTCTCTCCTTTGTATATTAATTATATTGTATAAATTATCCCTCACAATATTGTCAATATCAATTGCATGGAATAAATCTATAATAAGACAGACATCGTCTTTTTATCTTCGATATTATTGATAAAACGAGTTTGCTAAATGTCATCATCGTCACACTATCGTGCTTATCAGTTCTGGAGGTTTGCAACGATTTATCAAAATTTATAAATTGTAAATTATACTCGAGCAGAAAGATATTTTCTGCTCTACGCGCCCAGACTCGTGAGGATCCTTTCTGTGTAAGGATTGTGTAAGTGTTACTGTGTGGGAAAACGCTTATGACGCTTAATGTATCGGGATACCGGAAACGTGATGGTACCGTTTCCGCGCGACGACGTCTCGCTTGTATTACACATCGCATCGCGTTTCCATTCGACTAATTCTAAATAGAGATCGCGGCACGTAACTCAACCAGGTAAACAAGATCGTCATAAAAGATAAATATCCGTGTTCTTTGCGAATCCGTCTCTATATATTTTCTACTTTTATATATATATATATTTTTTTTTTTATATATATATTTTGCCCTTTCCTCGATGTGCACGGAAATCGGCTTGCGAAAAAAAAGCACGTGGAATCGGCTTGCGAAAAAAGAGCACGTGGAATCGGCTTGCGAAAAAAAGCACGTGGAATCGGCTTGTTTCGCACTTCACTAACGACGAAACGTATGCTTTGCTCGCGTTATCCACGTTTTACACCTTATTGCCTTAGGAAATGACTTTCGCATGCATGCCATGTAACGCTTTCTCTGCGCTTTTTTCCGAAAACAATGTCGCCCATAAAACCGCAATTAACCCTTCAATTTGCGTTATTTTTGTTCGTTTGTACGTTCTTCGTTTATTCCGTTTCAAGTTTCGCGATATTAAATAAAATCTGATACGTATCTATAACGTATTCTAGCGCGAATAAAATCTGATGCATATCCACAAAATCGGTATAAAAAAGAGTAACGTCTTTTTCATTCATCTTCCCAATGGAATATCAACGATTATATTTAGCCGCAATGTCTGTTATCCGCAGTAAATTTTGTACGCTTATGAAGATGCTGCTTGCGCGGCAAACTCGGTCCATAGCGTGTGATAAAAAGAACGAGGGAAAAAAAGACATGGTGTATGTGTACACACACACACACACACACACACACACACACATATTGCACACTGCCGTCGAGGAGTAATAAGGAGATGTAAAGAGGTCAGTATTGTACTCGGCGATCAACGTCGATGAATTTCTCGCGGAAAGTTCAAGTAAAGTAATGGTCGGATAAGAAGAAAGAGGGAGAGAGGGGAGGGGAAGGAACCTTTATATCTTTGTAACAAGCGCGTCGACTTCTCAGCCTCTTGAAATTTAAGAACAGATCTTGAGTGGGCTTTATTTTCACCACGCTCGGCCGCCCTTGCATGCCCGCTTTCGATTGGTATTAAGTTTCTAATCTGCGAGAGAGAAGAAATACAATCTGCAAAGTTCCATGATCGGAACGTGAAAGGTGCTCGAGTAAAAAAGTTCACTCAAATTCCTTGCTATACATTAAATTACAAAGGCAAGTAAAATTAGGAAAACTATGTCGAAATAATATGAAGCAGCGTGGAAGACGGAGACAGTTCGAGTATTTACGCGCTTTAACGTAAACTACAAATTAAGCTACTATTTATTACACACACACACACACACAGACTAAGCAAGACGAGATCGAATCGTGAAGATTATCGTACGTCCGCTCTCGTACGCGCCGGTCGGGGTCTTCCAGTCTGTCAGAACTCCGTTTTCTTCGCGTTAATACTCCCGAAGAAGCTTAGTGCATTCGGCACGGAGAGACACGGAAACGCGACATCGACGTTATTAAAGCCCGAGCGGAGCCAACAGCTGCTACCTACCTACCTATCTCGCGAATCGTCTTCTCGCCGTCGGCATATATCTAACACTAGACTAGACGTAGCTAGACGCGCGGATACTCTCGGAGTCATGAGAGAGAAAACCCGGATCTCTCTAAGTGCGCGCGCCACGCGATTCGCCATGTCACGAAATACCCGTTTTTACACTTACGAACTTGGCGCACGGCCGAGGGAAAGAAGAGTGGAAGATTTGCACGGGACTTTGTGCGAGAGATGGACGACCAACATAAGTAGCGCGTCGGAGAGGAGAAGCTTTTGCCCTTCTGTCTCGCCTTCCCTTCCCCCTCCCTTTTCCTTCTTGTCAGGGGGAGCAAGGAATATAACTAGGAATTTAAAAGTTTGCGCGAAAGAAGGGAAGCACGTAGGCACGTTGGTCTTTTCTCCGGAGTAGCTTTTAAACGAAAACTCACGGCCGGCTGGATGAGCTTGGGTTCTAACGAAAATCGAGAAACTCGTTACTTCACCTGCCAATCTTAAATCTCTCAAGTCCGCCGCCGCGCGCTTTTTCGGAATCTTCGCTGAAATTTTACCTTCTCTCGCCCTTGAGTAGAAAACTTTTGCGATACAGGTATTATGTTGCATGTATATTGATTTTTGTTGCTAGGTTTTGTTGCTAGGTTTTTTTGCACGATCAGTTAAAACTGTGACAATTTTTATATATATATATATATATTGTCCTTTAATTAACGGAAAGAAAGACTCTAGTATCTCAAACAATATGATTTTACAGCAACATCTATAAATCGAGAATTGTGTATTTCTCTCATTTTACATTCTTCGCATCGTATACATATATGAAGTACAGCATTTGTAGTTTTCAGTGCTGTCTGTAATGACACCGACATGCATCCATTCGTAAAGTTTAGTTTTGTAATTTCAAGACGCAAATCAATTTTAATGACGCAAATAAATATATGCACTATAAATATTTAACGATTAATTTACGTTTATATCAATATTTTAATATCATCGCAATACTTGTTTTATTTGATGTCTAAAAAAGCAGAAAGAGAAAGAAATATTAAACATTTATAAATTTATATAAGAGTTTATAAAAATGAGAAATTTTCTCAAATCGCGCTCTAATATATCGCTCTTTGTATACACATCGATGGTAAAATTGTACTTGACGTCTCGTTTCCCTTAACGATTCATTCACACATCAGGAACATTGAATTTGACATTGCATTCGAGATGTGAACTTGAAGCGAGTTTCATTAGGTGGATTTCGCAAATTAATTCCTCGAAAAGCGACAGGTGGATAAAACGTATTCCTCGCATAAATCTCGCGTATACCGGGAGCTATACCGGGAGCTATACGTGTACTAGAGATCCCGCGTGTATACGGTGACCTCTTATAATCAGAGTTGGAAAAACTGGTCCTGAAGAGCGGTGTAACTGGATTACACGGGTCGACTACCGCTTGGTTGCACGGTCGGAGACGGCGATCGACATCAGGCGGTATGCGATTCCCCCGGCGACGAGATTTCCTCTTGATATAATCTCGAATATCGCTCGTCTTTGCGGATTTTCTCTTGCCTTCCGTCAGAGTTTCTGGCTTACCGCCGCCAGTGAGAAATTCAGGCGGCGGGGCGCCTTTCGTGAAAGGAAGGAAATAGGCCTCGTAATCGCGACCTCGAAGGGTGAATGGCGGCAGGGAAATGTAATTAATTATGCTCGGAAATACTTAACGTCCGACAAAAGCAACCTCGTAAATGACGCCGAAGGAAATGGAGAGTAATTCGTGTAGACGGCATAGCGCGACTTTAATAAATACACAAGCAAGATTTATGCTCTCTCTTTCTCTCTCTCTCTCTCTCCAGTTTTCTGTTTTTGTTTTAAATACGACAGCGATAATGTCAGCGAGACAATATTTTGCACACCTTGGAATGACGCTATTTCCAAGGTACAATTCAATTTGTCCTTGAGAGGAGAAGGAATCTTATATGCCGCTTCCTACTGTTTCATCCGATGCCGCAAACTCGTCTCTCGTTTACGATGTTCGGTAATAGCGGCATTCCGCTCGTCGAGTAACGTGTGGAAATAAAAAGTCAGTGAGCAGTCCACTCCAAAGCATCGTATACGTACACGAATAAAAGTCACTCCGGAGGGAGAATGGTTAAGTGGGAATATAAGCTGACAGATCTACTCTTGGCGACGTTGCCAGAGAGCCCCAGCATACCGCATGTATCTCTCTTTTGCACCGTTCGTGGACAACGGCGACTACACGCCTCAATATGTGTGCACATACACACACATACACATACACACACATACACATACACACACACACATACACGCGCGCGCGTCCATTCGCACTAGCATAGTTGCACGTCATACTTTTCTGCCGCCAGCCATGCACTTGGGAAAAATACAGTTGCGCCGACGAGAGAGAGAGAGAATGCCCTAGAATCTGTTACCCGCGATTGCCGGCTTTCAATGGCGCCGCCGAGGCACAATTACAATTAATCGGATTACAAATCAAAGTAGAGATACACCGATACAGAGAGATTTTATTTTTTCTGCAAATAAAAGACGAGCGCGGGGAAAGTTAAACGAATTACACGGACGTTAATGTACGTTATTTTAAATTATAATTTTAATTTGAAGAAGCTAATTATTTTTTCTAATTAAGAACCTTGAAAAATTCTCAAGGCAAGGTAACACGTGATTTGTGAAATGCATAATTCGAAATATGAATACATCCTAAGTAGACTTTATTACTAATACGTATTACTTTGTAGGATTTAAGTGTAGGTATCATGGCGCGGTATATACATAGGTACACCTTGTGTAAAGTAGACTCAAGAGAGGACGAAGAAAAGAGAGCCGGTTGTGCAAGTCGGTCGAGACTCGCTTGGGATACGATCTCTTCATGATCGCGTTTACTCTTACATCGCGCGTAGCACGATAGTGCTTGCGCGATTTTATTGCGATTATTTTATATATATATATATATATATTTCTTTGTTTAGGGAACTTGACGTTTTTTCCCCTTTTTCCTCCGATTCTTTTTTTTATTCCGTTTTAATTGCAAACGATTTGTGGCTTTCTGACCGAGAGAACGATTAGATCGCAAGCGCGGAAGCTCGCAAAGATGAAATACGGCTCGTTTTTCACATACATCGCCGCGTGATCTCGTAGATGTAAACGCTCGAGTTCCGCAAGCACGACAGTATTTTTACATTCATAAATTCTGCTGAGGATACGCCGCAGGAAACTTTTGTCACGCGCGCACGTTACAAGTGATTTATCGTCGACGGAAATCTTAATGTTCGATATAGATGCGCCGCTATTTGCATGCTCGCGCGTATCGTGTTTTACATGTACTATCGATATTGTAAATATAATATACTCGCGCGTGCGGTTTTGTGTTGAGAATTAACGTTTTCATGGGGGCAATTTGGCGTGCTATTGGAAAAGTTAATAAGGACATGGACCGTAAAACCACGTAAGTTTTGTTTCAAACATTTTTCTCTATGCTTACAACTAATTTTTAATATATCTGCTTAATCAATTAAAATGGCACTCTGCATATACATACATACATGTGTGTGTGTGTGTGTGTGTGTGTGTGTGTGTGTGTTGTGTGTACATCTTGTATTTTCATATAGCCATTTAGGATTAAAATAAATAATAATTTAACACTCACCGATATGATGCACAACGATGGAATTGTAGCAAAAGTTGTAGTACAAGATTGATTTTGTAAAACATAAATTCCAATCAAGGAGCAGTGTTCGAGATAAATATTACTTCAAAAAATAATTATTACGCGTATTTGAATTTTTTATTAGTCTTGTAAATAAGTATTTTAAAAAAATATAATTTCCGAAAAAAATTTCTTTAGATATAAACTTTTATAAAATATGATAAATAGAAATTTTCAATTCTTATATAAATTATCTCAATAATTATAAATTATAAATATAATGTTGAAATATTTTATATACGTCTATGTATATATGTATAACAATATTATTATAAATATTTTTCAAATTTATACTTTTCAAAGAGTAAAATCTAGACTATCTTATATTCATTATATTATACGCAATGATGTAACATGGATTATTATCGTGAAGAACAATTAAAATTAAACGAAATAATTAATTAAATAAACGCTTACCTCTCACGGTTGCTCCACCACCTGACATCATCCAGGGCCTTCTCTTCCTCTCTTGTTCGTCCCTTCTTCATAGCACTCACACTTTTCACTTGTGAAAATACAGTTAATTAGGATCGTGCGCGCGCACTAATCAGAATATGATCACGCGATATTTTGCACAGCACTCACGATGTAATCGCATGTGGCGCGTATTTGATTATATTGTGACGAGAAAACAAGGCAAAAGTATGATTCACTCGTCACTCGAAAAATACGCGGGCAAGCTCACGCGCTGCTCGCGACAATGCTATCTTTATTTTACTAACGAATAATATACGCTCTCATTTTAAGACGATTACTATCGTGTATTGAAATATAAATGTAAATAAATATACGAGTTAAAAAATTATAAAATATCCATGGGGCTTATATATTCGAAAATATGGCCCGCGCGCGTTCGAATAACTGTTTGCACTGATGTATAGATTTTGGTTGAATAAATTTAGCGAAATACGAGTTTTGATACATTACAATAAAGTAAACACTCGGCAATGCGAGATATGTGTATTTAAATATATATATTATATATGTATATTTGAATATATATTTGAATATATATTTAAATATATATTTGAATATATATTTAAATATATTTGAATATACATATATGTATATTTGAATATAATTGTTAAAGAAACAATTATCCTTCGTAAAGATCGTAATAAAATGATGATTTATAATTTCTATTCATTGTGTTATTTTGATTCCTATTTAAAATGTAACGCGCAATCGAAAATTAATTGCACCGACTAATAATCTTTAATTCGTAGAGAATGATCACGTTTGACATCTCATAGTACTTGTCACCATTATATTGCGAAAGATAAAGTTACGATGCACGAAGCGTTTCGCACAACTGCGTACTTATTCGAGTCTCATCGTACGAATGACAAGGCGACCGAGAATATAAACAATACTTCGCAAAAAAACAAGCGCCGAATACTGTGTGACGGTGAATTCGTTGTTACGAAATATTTAACGCACTATAAAATAAATGAATATATATTCGAAATACTCTCTCTGTTCCTTGAATTTCAAAAATTAATTATTACAAGAATTAATTATAACGATTGATGTATCACGGCTTTTCGTTACTCGAATCACTCGATTTTGTGATTCGTTACTCTGCGAGCTCAATTCGAAAAAGACATTATCGAATGTTTCAAGCAACGAAGAGTAACGTGGGCCACATCAATCGTTTGTTAATAATTAATTTGGAATTCAGGAAACAATGTGCTTTGCATTCATTTACTTTATAGCGCGTTAAATATTTCGTAGCAGTAACAAATTAATCGTAACACGTTATACGTTTACGTTTGTTTTTGCGACGCGTAGCGGCGTATATATTGTTTGCATTCCGTAGTCCTGTTATCATTCGCGCAGCGAGGCTCGAGCAAGCAGGACGAATCGCTCCGTGTGTCGTATTAACTCATACGCAATACGATCGCGACAAATACTACGAGATGGCAGAGACGCGATCATTCCCCATAATTAGAGATTATCAGTCAGCACGATTAATTCCTGCGATTGACAAAAGGTACACGGAAATGATAGCTTATTTATCAAAGCAGACATAATACCTATTCCATATTGCGCGATTTATATATTTCATGTATAAATCGAAGCGATATGGAATAGGTGTTATTACTTTATCACGATCATACGTTGCTATAATTTGTCAAAACACGTATTTTGTCTAGATTTGTTCGAAATCGATGTAAATAATCTCGATAAGCCAGCCATATTATCGAGTATATTAGTATCGGCGGATACTTTTCTGTCATTTTGACTCGTATATTTACTTACATTTTTATTATAATACAAGATAGTAATCGTCTTAAAACGAGAACGTATACTATTCGTAAAACGATAGCATTGCTGCGAATAGCGTATGAATTTGTCCGTGCGTTTGTGGAGCGAATCGTATTTTCGCGTCGTTGTTCTATCATAATATAATAAAGAAAAGAATATGCGCATGCGTGCGATTAATGTCGAGACTACCGTGCAAAATATCGCGCGATCATATTTTGATTAGTGCGCGCGCGCGATCCTAATTGACTGTGTTTTCGCAAGTGAAAAGTGTGAGTGCCATGAAGAAACAGCAAGGGATAAATAAGAGAGGAGGGGGAGATAGCTGGGTGATATCAGGAGACGACGGAGCAACCGTGAGGTGAGCATTTATTTAATTTATTATTTATTACTTGTGAAATTAATTGTTTATCACCATAGCAATGATCCATTTTACAGCATTAAATAATATAATGGATGTAAAATATTATAGATTTTATTTTGAAAGAGAGAAATGTATATTTGAAAAATATTTATAATAAATTGTAATAATTAATATTTATATATATACGTAGATGTATATAAAATATTTCAATATTATATTTATAGTATATATATAATTATTTAGATAATTGATATAAAAAATTAGTTTTATCGTATTTTATGAAAATTTATATTTAAAAAGGAGATCTTTTCTCGGAAATTATACAATTCTTTAAATACTTATTTAAAGTATTAATAAAAAAAATCAAATACGCGCTGTATTTTTTGAAATTATAATTATCTTAGACACTGCTCTTTAAATTAAATATATTTATATTTTACAGATCATCATAGTATTACAACTTTTGCTACAATTCCGCCGTTGCGCATCGTACCGGTGAGTGTATTAAATTATTATTGTTTATTTTAATCTCAAAGGGTAATAGATTTATGAAAATAAATCTCTCTCGTACATATACATATGTACATACATACACGTGTGTGTGTAATAAAATTATATATAAATATAATAATATATATAATAATAAACAATAAAAATTTAATTTTAAATAAAAAATTTATGTGAAAAATCTCTTTTACGTCTATGCTTGTTGCGCGATGAGGCGATTCGGCGATTATGTTTGAGTTTCTCGCAGAATACAACTTGCTTGTGATGCGATTTTATAAACATATTGTAATTTTGTAAATGTTTTATACGTTAAAAAGTTTTTATATTTTGAGTATATAACAGATTCCATCTCCAGAATTTATAATCGACTTGCTCGTTATAATGATAAATTTTATATATCGGAATTTTTTCAACTTGAAAGCTTAGATATTTATTTAATTAAATTTGAAATTAAAATTCTGTTAAGATATAATTTGCAGAAATTTTACGAAAATATATTATTTAGCAAACATATATATCACTAAAATATATACCGACATATATGCCGAAAGACTTACATCATGTTATTAAACCCTTGATCCATTGTAATCTCGTCTCCTCTATGTCCCTTGAACATTTTATGACAAGTCGCGTAACCCCGTCATTTCTTTAATCATAGCCGCGTGTATTAAAGGAGAGCGATTAGAGGGTCGAGTTATAGAGCACAATATGTGCCTTTAGATCTGCTGCTTTTTGCGTCGTCGTTTTAAATGAAATCCAGCTGTCCCGGATGCAAGAGATTTCCGATTGCATCGCTATTGGTTCGCAAAAAATGGACGGACTTTTATTGTCACCCATATGCGCGCAGCTCAATTTGTAGAATAAGGTATTATTACGTCTAACGATATACCTCTTTTTAAAAGTTCAAAATTTTATTTAATTTTCTTCAGGATATTGATTATTTTCGAATTATTAGAAATTTATATTTTACATTTTAGGTGTACTTAATTATTGTTGCGTGTGTAACTCTTTGTCAGTGAATTTTATAATTCTTTTATATAAGCAGAGATAAAAATAAATATATAAACGGGCCAGATTTGCAATAATTCGCGTTGGATTCGACGAATTTATTTTTTTCCGCCGAACAGCTTAGTGCGCTATGATGATGACATTGAAAGCTGCACACGAATAGTAGTCCTAATCTTAAAATCACCCCGTCTTATTGAAACGCTTGTATGGATATATCGCGTAATCCGCTTAAGCGTGCAAGAGATGGATAAAGCTCTCAGTCAGTTCAAGAACTCCGTCTGTGCATCAGGAATGCTCAATTAGCGGATTCAAGATAATTTTGAGTCATAGCGCATCGTGTGTTTTAATAATTATTTTCTTGTACCCCTTTTGCGAAGATAACGTTTTAACATGAAAATAATATCTCCTTATTCACATATATTTTTATTATCTTATACGAGAAAAGTGTCAGAAATATCTAAGCCATATTTAAAAAAAATAAATTTATTTCAATTTTCCAAATATATATAGCAAAATGTGAAGCTTATCATTAATTTATTTCTCCACATCAAATCTCCACATTATAATCTTCCAACAGATTTAAGCGTTTGTCTCCAGCATGATGAATAATGTTGCACGTAATAGCTACATAATTTGCTCGTACCTTTACCTTTTGAAACTTGCCTTGTATAATTATTCGAGCTGCCGCATTCGTGTATTTCTCAAAATTTCATAGTAAAAAGTTTAAAGTTCAGCAGACGGCAAACTTTTAATAATGTATATTTCTGCACAAAGTTTCCCACATATTAGCATATTTATGATAAACGCAATTAGTTGTATAGTATACTCACCCTCGTAAGACATATACATCACTTTATGAGATTGGATCTGTTATATTACCTCTGGTACTACATGCCATTAATCACTCTACATCACGTCATTTTGTAGTCGGTAATAATTAGTGTAATTAACCGAACTCAAGAGGAAACTTTTATGAAACAATTTTGGTCTTTCTGAGGAAAAATTAATTTAACAAGATGTAATTCAATCGCGACATATGTGAAATGCTTGAAATAAAATCCATAATGTACATATTGTAAAAACGAACAAAAAAAAAATCAGGATTTCATCAATGCGCATAAATAAAGCAACGTTTCGCGAAACTTTATAAATAAGGCGAGAAGAGTTTATGCGAAAATAACACTTGCGATGCAGTCGGTGGTCGCTCGCGTGTATTTTCGTTTTCTTTTCCCCAACTTTCGAAGACGAAAAATGCCACAGATTTCCGAACGGGGAAAGCTTTTCTTCTTCCGCGCGTGCATCCTTTTTCTTTTATTGCCCGTTCCTCGGGCTTGCCTGATAAGATATTTGCGCGCAATCAGGACTCTGCGAGAATGTTTTTCGTGATGGTAATCAGAGTAGCGCGCGGCCACTTTGTGCCACTAATGCGAGTGTCGTTGTAAACATCCTCGGACCTGTGTTTCCCAGCGGTCCGTTGACTTTGCGGTGTAGCCGTACAGTACATTTTCCCGTCGAGAAAATTTCTTGGCGCGATGTTCCTTCGTAATCTTTTCGGACGCTTCAGTGTTGCAGGTCGAGGCGCATCCGTCCTGCAATTTCGTAGACGGTTCTCTATAGCGGTTCGTTAACTGTTTTCCACATTGGCTCTTGATTTTAGCGACTCCGTCCCTTCCGTGGCTTTTCCCGTATTAAATGTACGATCTATTTACGGTCTGTGCTCTCGAAAAAAAAAAAACGCAATGTAAATGTTTATCGATCCCTGAGCAGTCTCTTATTGTGCTATTTGAGCAGGTATTTTCTGATTACATCGATCAACCTTGTGCAAAGGCGAGTTCCGTTCATTTTTATATCGTTTCTCGAGTTCGCTGTCTCGCTGTCGATAATTTACAATTCATGCACTGCAAATTACTTTACATCGAATGTTTTACGACATGCGAAGAACAGAATTCCTCTGATTTTTCGATACACCTGAGAATTTGTATATTGTCGAAATGCTTGGACGGCCAAGTGGTTCATAACATTGAACGGCATCGCGAAATAAGAAGCCGAGAGAGAGAGCGTGCTCGCGTTCGAAAAACGGAGTGATTTGTTTCTGCCTGTTTTTCAATTTCAGACATTGCCTGTCAAAGAGAGATATCTGATTTGTGTGTGAGGTTCGAAAGCCGATCGAAGTCGAAATAGGGGCCGTATAGAGCGTTCTTCGTAGAGTTCACGTTACACCGCACGCTATCCTCTCAACGCGAATATGTCACGATAGATGAGAGGAAATTCAGGAAGGTCGCTCTTGCCCGTGACAGCTAACTCTGTGTACGAATAGTTGCTTCCCAAAGGGAATCCTTTTCCACAGCGGCAGGAAGTACTGTGCTTTCCGACGCCTTTGTGTTAATTCTATGCTTTGCCGGCGCGCTGAGAGATTCACGAGTCTGCGCCGGTAGAATCATATCGATAACGGACTTGTGAAAGCGTTTCATCCTCTCGCATCACACAGTTTTAATCTTAGAACCTTGATGGAATTAGCTCCAAATACGCGTGCTAACTTTTCGTTCGCGAATCGAGTTTTTTTTTTTTTACAACTATTGCGCGAATATTACATCTCTGTAACCAATTACTAATCATCAATATTGAGTTTTAGTCGTTTCCAAATCAACGTAATCCTCGGACATGGTGCATAACATTAATATCAATATCAAATTACTAATCGGTTTGCGTCATTGTTCTAAATGCAATTAAATTTTAATAATTTATTCATTGTTCATCGGCATAATTACATAGGAATAGAAAACAAGATTTCGAGAGAGAGTCACGCAAGATAATTTCTACGATCGACGAAGATTTAGGACTCTCTTCCGGAGTACGCTTATGTAGAAAGAAATACGCGAAATCGCGCACCATTACTTCCACGAATCACGAGCGAGAGGAACATCGAATCTTTATAAAACCCGGTTAAAAGTGGCGCTGGTCCTTCGTAAAAGGAGCTCTCGGCTTGGGATTTCAGCCCAACCGCTTGTCGTTTATCGTCCGCGAGAAACTGCCTTTTCGCCGTTAAGTCAGTAGTCTCTCTCTGTCTCTCTTTCTCTTTCTCTTTCCTTACCTTCACCCTCGGTCGGTCTCACCTTCGGCCCTCGCCTTCGCCCTTTGTCCTCGCTCTTTTTTTTTTCCCCGCGGCTCTTTTCTCGTGCCCGGCAAAGCGCAACGAATACACGAGACGGCTTCGCTCTGCCCTCCACAAGCCGAGAGAACGTTTCTAGAGACCCTAGAAACGTGATGTCACGTCTCGCGTGTTTAGAGCACGAACGTGGCTCGCACACGTAACGAGCGCGATCCAGAAAGACCTGCTGCCGCGGCGGCAAAATATTTTTTCATCTTTCAGCAGGCTCCACCGCGTGCGTTTTAATTTAATGCGACGCGTTGCCGTTAAACCGCTGCTGAGATCGTCGTTCTGTCGGTTTAGTCGTTCTTTTAAACGGAGGAAAGGAATTTGTTGCCGCGACGCGAAACGGAGAATGGAATTCATCGTTGTCAGCGCGAACGAGCGCTCACCTATTTACTTCCGCCCCCTTCTTTCTCTCTCTCTTTTCCATTTACTTATTGCTTATTATATGCGAAGTTGCCGGACGAAGAATTCACCAGATGGCATTTTTATATAATGAATATTGCAGGGCGATGTCACAATAATGCACCGTTTTATCCGAAGGAAAAAAAAAGGGGGGGAAATTTGTTCTTTATTTCACTTTGGCACTCGCGTTATTTTTTTTTTTTTTTTTTTGCAACAAAGTTTGTATTTTTAAACTGACTCTCGGCACCGAGAGATTTCAACTGATGGTAATTTTACAGAGTCCTCATCGCGCGTTAGTAAAATTAGTAATTTGCGCAACGCTCGTTAAAATATTATCGTGTCTCGTGGCTCTCACGGCTTTTTACAAAAGTTTTAATAAATCATTGTCACACAGTCTGTCCAAAAATCGCTAATTAGTAATAATAACGGCTTGCTAAATACGGCTCTGTGTAAAAGTTTTCGCTTCGTAAATGCTGCGATTTTATTAGTGTTAGCCTCGTAAATTCAAATTCATTAACATGCGCCACCTAACGTAAATTTAGTTGCGCTGGTAACCAGATATTTGTGATTAGTTTGTAATTATTTCGTAATGGAACTCGCGCGTTTCCCGTTATATGTCACACATATGTATATGTAATATATTTGCTTGCGTTTGTCGGTAGAGCTGAAAATAATGCTCTAGAAAAGAGGAGGAAGGAGGGAGCTTTCACAGCATGTTTCGGAAAAAAAAGAAAGATGGAGGAAGTTCAATCACCGGAAGCTTATCGCGTGGTTTTCTCATCAACGTGAAAAGGAAAAAGAAGAAAATGTTGCGCCTGATTATTTTTAGAGCGCGTAAGATAGTTTGTTGAAGGGGAGAAGGGAGCGGATATCTATTCGCGGATATCTTCTTCAGCTAGCGGAGAAGTTCGCCGCGCGAAATATATAGTCTATAGCCGCAATGCTAATCGTAAATCGATAACCACGGATGTAGTTAGAGCAAACAACTTTGCGCTTAAATTAGATTCGCCGGAAAATGAAGTCGAGGAGAAAGAAGAGAGAGCCGTCCGAAGAAAAAGTACGTGGGATCGCGGCGGTCTTTATACGGTGTAACATTTAATTTCGTGATCCAGCGGGGAAATTGCGACACAAATTGCATTATCGAGAGAAACGCGCGATTTATACACGATGATTTGACAGTTGCGTATGATGATCGCGCGCGTGATGCCACATATTTAATTCGTTTAATCCTGGAGTGGTTGCGCGGGTGACATTAGGCATCCACGTGCACAAATCTGCAATTTTTTTCAAAATAATTAAAATATATATTTTTTTAAATATTTTCAAAGATGAGTTAATATCAAAGAAATTTTAGTTCCTTTATTACTTTTTTATATAAATTTTATAAAGAACATGTAATAATGTTAATTTTAATTAATATTTTGTTTAATGGTTAATACATGTATTTAAATAATATACTCATAACATATGTCTTTATATTTTAATTCGTCTTTTAAAAATAGATAACAGATGTCTGCTATCTCTAACGTCGCGACCACTCTAAGGTTAATTTTATCATTTGAGATACGAAATATCGATGTTATTTGAACATGCTTCGTTAAATCATTGATATGATATTGATTGATATTGCTCCATGTAAATAATTGTCAGTGGTAGTCACACGTAAAGTTACTTGGCGAAAAAGTGAACGTAAGAGCATCAACCGAATGACTCGAGTAATAGGTATTACATACGGGCGATGAAAAGTTTTCGAGGAAGAGATTGCTTTGGGCGTTACTGCAACGTCAGCAATTCCGCAGTCTCAAGGATCGCTCGTGCGGTTCCTCCGTTTAATTATCACGTGAAAGCCCTCTATTCGGCGGAATGAATCACAGGACCTACTCACGCAAATCGTCCAGCTATCGAGGATAGCTTCGGTTGCGCGCGTTCAGTACTTATCGAAAGTGCGGCGCCGGCGAGCTATGACCAATTCTCCCCGTTCGAGTACTTGGCGGATGTCAAGTATTCGGTGCTTGGCACGTGGTAACTTCGTGCTTCCCCATGTACATTACAACATGCACTCATACACGCGGCTACGTAATGCATACGTACGTACGTGTCATTCAACGTGGAACTCTCTCATTGAATTTCCTTTGAAGTCCCGAAAGAGCGATAGAAGGGGGTGGGATAAGAGCGGGATGGACCAGGATGCTGGAGAACAAAAGAGAGAGAGAGAGAGAGAGAGAGAGAGAGAGAGAGAGAGAGAGAGAGAGAGAGAGAGAGAGAGAGAGAGAGAGAGAGAGAGGGAGAAAGAGAAGAGAGCCAATTTAGCTTTTCCATTTGAATCTTTTTAATGCATTGCTGGTTCCCTCTTCATATGTAACGTATATTAATGCCGCTTTTAAATGCCGACTTTTTCCACGATCCAGCTTATACGCGCAATGCATGCACGTTTGTGCTGGGAACTTCGATGCATTTTTAAAGTTTTGCCTTTAGAAAGTTTTTTTCTCATTGAAGAAAAATAGATCGCGTAAAAATTAGAAAGCGAGAGAGACTGACTAAGATGTCATATATTGAATGACATATTTTAACACATTCTAATTAAACGTTCAATCTCTCTCAGAGCGTGTATACTATAGTGCCAGAAATTTAGTCTCCTATTATAATGAGATCTGCATAAGTGCATCGGCTTCTGCGGGAATTTTACGCCGTCGACGTGCGAGAATTGATCATCTCCCACGCTCTCTACACAACTACACGGATATCGGTGCGTACACATTCATGAGAGCGCGATTGTTTCATACACTCGCGCATCAGAGAGTTCGCGATATGAGCCATATATACGCCGACGTAATTCCCTTTGTGGAAGCACCAAAGTTGACGCACATCAGGTATATACCGAGGCGCGCGATGAGTGTGCTCGCGAGGCTCGGATGACGTCATCCGCATTCTTGACTCCCGTGTCACACACGTTACGATCGTTAGTCAGAGGCTCTTATACGAGTTCCTTCTCTCAGCCGAGGCGTTATGAATTCATACGAGTTAACCGTCGCGTGGATCGGCCCGTTTCGTCGCGGAGATCGAATTCTCGTCGACACGAAAGGAACCGATCGATCGGGGTCGGGTGCATTTAATGACGAAGCCATGCTTTGCGACATTGATATCCATAAAAGCGCGTCCCTTGTAATATAATTTTACAAAAGAAGATAATGATATAATAACAGAATACAATGTAAAAATATAATATATAATACGAGAGGGGTTGGGGGGGGGGGAGAAAATATTTGCCAAAATAATGCGGCTTTAGAAATTGCAAATTGGTTTATTTAGAAATGTAATTACGGATAAATGCGGGTGCTCGCCTGTCCTTTAAAGCCAGTCACATACGTCATTGATAAGAAAATACAGGCGTGGGAATTAATGCGCAACTTCCTGTACGACCGGTCACAGTATCGCTCCCACGAATTCTTTTATCGTTATCTCTAGGTGTCGTATGATGTGAATCGCTTTGATCGTATAATACTCTTATAATTTCGATCGACGGATCGACTTTCCTCGTGATAGCGCAGACGCAGGAGCTACATACGTTTGCGCGACACGGATATAATACACGAGTCGCGAAATCTCAACGAATGTCTTATCCAACTTGTATCGTAATTGATGCAGCCACAGTCACAGCATCGAACTGTGAAGTGAAATTACTTCCACATCCTTGCCACACACAGACCCGGTATTTCGCGAAGCATAAGTGCCTATATAACGCCGTGGCCACGCGAATCCGCAGGGAATTACGCTGCGGTTGTATATACGGACATGTCTCGTATTATTTATAGGAATCGTGTTCAGTTACGTAAGAAAACCGAATATCGCTATAGGCGTTTTATGCGCGATCACACACGGGCTACGTCGCGTGACATTTTCAAAGGCGAAATATGACAAGAACCGAGACCGCGGTAACCTGCATAATGTAAGGCCCGACGTCGTCCTATACAGGGGGAGGAATATCCTCTCTCCAAGACAGGCTTTGTTACGTGAAACTTGCTGCAGAAACCAAATCTTAGGCAAGTTTCCGTGGTCGATACTTACCCGCCATTGCTGTTGCTCGCTCGCTCGCTCGTCTTCGCGTTCATTTCGATAGTTGATCTCCTAGACTCAAACAATACTACACGGCAGTCTGTCGTGGGAAAGTAGGGGGGATGGAAGGGGGCTATTGATTACTCCATGTTGCTCCATAATTAATGCCTCGCTTCGCATATCCATTGCTCGCGGTCTCGAAAATGAATTCATCAAAAATTTATCGCGAAAATTTTTCAATATATATTCTTCAATAAAATTATTCAATATATACTGCGAATATCTCGGATGTTTCTCGTACTTTACGCATCGACATGCGCTAATCATCGTGGAGATTGCGCGATTGTTGACTCATCATTTGCCCGAATGTATCATTTCTGATCGATTACGCGCTTGTTTATTTTTATTTAGATACATCTGCTCATATACATCAATTATAATTACGTCCGTCAATATTTAACATTTTCCATCTTCTTAATTTACTGCCATATTTACATCACTTTGAGTTTATTCCGCGCTATCTTTTTTTTTTTTTTTTTTTTTTTTTTAAGAAATTTATTAAAAACTTCACAGATTCTGTAATAAAATTGTATGTAAAAACTTTAATGATAATAACGGCAATAATAATTGTACTAATTTGAATATCACACTCTGTATACGGAGTTTACGTGTCGCTTAATATAGATGCGGCTTGTTCTCTCGACGATCAAACACCGGGGTGTCATTTCTTAGTATGATAAATTACGACGGGGCGACGATGCTCCCCGCGATCAGTCTAAGGGGAGTCGTGCACGCGCACCTGTTACTACACACATCGGTTTGAATGCAATGAATGTAATGAATGTAAACGCGTCTCCTCCCTCCCGGGTACAACGACGCATTAAAATTGTATGTACGGCGCAAAAAAGTCAAGGGACTCGCTCGCATCCCACAATCGCGCGCATGCCTTTCACCCCCTTTTCGGGTCGCGCACGAATCCCGTGGACGTAGGGGATTTCTCGCTTAATTGTTGTACGTCCCTCGCCATAACGTGAGAATGGCGAACAAAGGGCCGTCGCGATTCGTGAGAAACGCGACGGATGCACTTCATGGGCGGCCTCGTTACGAACGGTGAGCACACTCCGAGCATAAAATTGATCTAAAACCGCCGTCGTGCAACGTCATTTTAACGATCGCAATAAGTCCTCTCCACCCACGATGTCCAATTTGACGAGAAAAAAAAAAAAAATCTCAGTATCTCTTTCTCTCTCATGGATATTTCATCGTCACGTTTTTGAAGTTCGACACGAGCCCCAGCAAATACCTTGTGTACACCCAATCGAATCAATCGCGCGATTTTAAAGACAAACGATTATTATTTATATAACGTTCTATGAAGCAGCAGTACGGAATTCCGAGCGGAAACATAGGAACGCTCTGCGCGATCTTTAATAAAGGGAAAGCGGATTTCCGGTTGAGCGAAAGGTTAGATAATTTTCGGACTGTCGCGAAAGAGCGGAAAAGAGGAAGTCGGAAAGACGATATGGTCGCCTTGGCAGGAGCTACTAATACGCCACATCGGGTGCAGTAATGAGCTAAAATAATGGAGATTGGTGTACCACGAGGTCATGCGACGGAGTCACTTGCGCTACTATACAACGTGCATAATGTACACAGACGTGCTTAGAGGCAGCTGTGTAGGTCTTATACATATATAAATATATATATATATATATATATATATATTCTATGTATATATAATATTTTACACATACATATATACATGTAACAGAAATTGTAATACAACTTTCTGTACATATATGCATATATTTTACATACGCATCTACAATATATTTGTGCACACTTATGTATAATAGGAGCCCGTACACCTGGCGCGACACAAGACGCGTCGGGAGTCGCGCGACTACTCGCACAAGGTAGCCAAGTTAACCAGTAACTCATTAATGTAAGTAGCTGAAATAGCTTTCCCACGGCGGAGACAATGTGTGACAGTAGCGGTACTAGATTGCGACACTCTCCGCCGGACCCGACCGTTGTAAATTGTAAGGTAACTCAATTAGCCGCAGAAGGAGAACGGTAGCATTAGAGAGATCCCGCGCGCAACGCGGAACAACGAAGGAAAGATATTTCTTCCTCGTACTCGATCTCGCGGATAACTTAAATTCGTGGATCTCGCTCTCGAGACTCCGCGCTCGCAAATTCGTTATTTTATTCTTAAGTACAAAAGCTCTCAGGTCTTTGAGAAAACGCGGAAATACGACCGATATATCCGCGGAATATTCCATTGGATCGTGCGAAACAATCTCTACCGGATTCATCGCGCGTTAACGCGCCGGGGAATTTTCCTCCAGTCTTAATTGAATTTGGTCCAATCCGATTTCCAGGTGGCGCGTTCGCTCGCGGTATTAGTTCTTTTGTTTATTTAGTTCCGCACCGCGGAAGATGAAACGCAAGCGCGCGCGACACGGTTTCATTCAACTCGAGATTAAGTCCCTATCAGGTCAGCGAAATGTGCGAAGATGATTAAAATAAGCCTCGCGGATGAAAAAAAAAAAGACTGCAGTAGCACGTAATATCACACCACTCTCTTTCTCTCTCTCTCTCTCTCTCTTTCGTCGAAATAGTCCGAAAAATTTTCTCTACAAGGATAACATTAACGACTTTGCGTTCTCGTTGGAGAAATTCGCTAATTTTATCTCGCAGTACGATTCGTGCATTCTTGAGACACACCGAATTAGTATGACTTTAGTGGCTGACCGGGTTACATCGCTTCTTATATTCCGTGCTTGCTTTTCCTGTGCTGGGAATTTCAAGCGGGATGCAACAGGAACACAAAGGTCGATGTCGGTAAGCTTCAAAGTGAGTGACGGAACGAGGGGAGAGGAAGCAGACACGCTTATTTAAATATTTATCATTAGCGATCGCTCTTGACACTTACTTTGCGAATAAAGGAAGGGTCGTGATAGAACTGGCTGTGATGTAGCCGGCGTATTTGCCTCGCGATTCGCGACTCCGTGTTTCGAAATATAAATGTGTCATATCCCCTTGAAATATCCTCTTATGAGTCAGAAATTGCACAAGTCGATTAGACGACACAATATCCGACTCGCATTTTACTCGGTTCCTTAACTTCCGTTGATCGTTAAAAAAAAATTTGATGCGCGCGAAAAAAAAATATATAAGCCCGTATAATCATTAAAGAAGGGTGAGAGGAAGCATATTTATTTTTATCTTTATTTTTTCAAATTTTATTTTTTTATTCCAAAATTTATGTAAAATAATATTTTTTATCATTTTAGTTTAACAATTTTTATATTACCGCGTGACAAGAAAAGAACGGCTTGGGTTGTTATTAACATGTGTCAATCGGTGTGAGTTAATCCAGCAGGATTATCGAGATAGCGTGTTCCGCGAATTATTATGGTCTTTCAATACTAACTAGGATGCGCATTCGTCTCATGGAAATTATTGCATTGCGTGATCGAAATAGCATTCGACATCGCATGCCGCGGCGATTATCCTGCATCTGTTATATATTGACCCGTGCTGTATCTCTCGTAATACAGGTTACTAGATCATAATTATCATCGCATATGCGTCGGCTTGTTGCGGGCTTAATTAGTATGCTAATTTTCGTTCGTTCCCGTAGTTGCGCGATCTTTTGTAATCGTATCCTCTATTTAGAGAGGGATGTAGCCTTATATTCGTGCCCCTGGTTTTGGCGATAATATTGATAGGATGCACGAAATTATGTATTTATATATATATATATATATTTTATCAAATTTTATATATATATATATGTATATATATATTCATATATCTTCTACTTATTTATTTGTCGTTTCAACAATCAGTATTGTCAGTTATAATTTAAGCTTGGTAAATCGGCTTTTATTTTCAAACGAAGAGAGGATTACAGCGAGAACACAGTGTTGAGTACCAGAACATAGGAAACTATTGGCCTAAAAATATACGTCACGTGCAAAACGTTTCGTAAATCTCGATATTATTGTTTCGCAGCACTTAGCCCCGTTTTCATTTTAAAATCTTTGAATTATTAAACTGTACGCGCGCGCAACTCAATCGCGATTTTTTTCATTGTTGCGTGCGATATATCGGGTACGCAATATTCGGGGTAAAAATTTGCGACTCAAAAAATTTTTTTTTTTATATATAGCCGCTTATACCTAAAAATAAAATGAACGCAATTTTAGCTTCTTCGGGATAAAACGCTTCCACGATTGCGTTAACATCGAAACACAAGTTTTGAACGTTGCAGGGAATTTTCCATGCAAGAAATCATTCCGCATTTTTGTGCGACACGACAAACTGTGCCGGTTAGAATGATCGTGCGTGACGTAGAGTTAAATGTAACAGATTACCGCGAACGCGCGTATAAAATGACATCGACCTGTCGGAGCGCACGAATTTTTAACGGAAGGGAACACACGGGGTGCACGTATAGCGCCGATAAAAACTTCACGTGTGCGTGAATCTTTTTCCAATGACTCGGGGGACGAATATACGTACACGAGAGAGAAAGAGAGAGAACCTTTATAGCATTAAATCAATGTAGGCGCGTTGGAGAAAAATGTGGCGCGATATTCATTGTTGGAGCGTCAATACTCGGTCCGCCAAATTGCTTGTAAATCCTCATCTCTTTTTTTTCTTCGCTCCACACAGATATTCTAGATTTATGCCGGACACCCTTTAAACGTTTTGAATACAAACCGGATTCGCAGATGGTGCACATATGCATACCAACTAAATCGGGTGCGAAGCTCGCGGGTGCGCGCGGAGAAATTGAAAGGCGGTGTTTGCAAAATATTGAAAATTACCCGTTTTTTGTGTGCAAAGGCGGGCCGGGAACCTCGTTAAGTGCTCGTCATATCGTAAAAAGCTCGGGTAAAATGCGGGAGAGCGGTTGTCGTTCACCGGGCTACAAAATCATTCGTTCAACGCGCGCGTTACAAGAGCGACTGTGTGAATCTCCGCGAATGTGTATGTAACCGGGCTCTACTACACGCGCGCGATCGATTAAAAAAAAAAAGAAGCAATAATTTTTTTTTTTTAATCGCGAATGAGCGGAAGGAGTCGCGCGCGTCGTTATCGTCGGCGGCGTTCGCGGAGAAAAAACGCTCGTCTTCGACAACGTATGTCCATTTCCTGTGTACCAAGGAGTGCGTGACGGCCGATCGGCTCGTGCCTTTGTTCGCCGTCGCCGCGCACAATGATGAGGACGAGGAGGCTTTCGTGAAGGCATAGAAAGGAAACGGTCCCGAAGGGGGAAACGAGGGGACGAGACGGGAGGCGTATTAGAAACGGAAGACATGCTTTTAAATATCTCGGAACTCGATCGGGTCCTTCATCTCCGCGCGATGCGTAGCACAAATGGGTCGAATATAGGTATTACATACCTACGTACAACTTCACACGACATCCGCTAATGACGAGAAGCGTTTCAAATTCTTTTATTGCAAAAAGTCGACTCTTTCCTCTTGTGCGAGAATAATTTTTTCGAATTATTATATATGCAACTTTAGAGATTTAAATTACATAACATTTTTAAAACGATTAAACTCTTCTTGCGATACTTTGCGGTAAGTCAACTTTTACTTTGAATGCATATATTTATAATGCGTCGCATGCGCGCAATATTAGTTATTCATAAACGAATCTATGTGTGTAACATTTGAATAAGCAACAATGGGAAATATAAAATTAAATAATTATTCGAGATTATAGTTAATTGATTGTATTAATCGGCGGTACAATGAATTCACCATGAAAGTGGCACTTACCGATTTTGTTGAAATCCCCGCAATGTCGCTTCCTAAAAATACATAGTAGCTCTTTCACATCGCGCTTTTATCGTTTGAATGATTTTCACACGTCATATAAAGGACTGAACGCAACGTTCGCATATAAAATTGTGGTATCTAACGGATGCCGGACCAAATAAAACAAAAAGAAAAAAACAAAAAAATGGTAGAAAAAAGAAATAACAGCGCAAACGTGAGCAACGTTATCTACTGGAGAACATTTTTTTACAAAAATATACGCGAGAACACGACAAACACGAATCTACCCCGAAATTGAATTGCGCCGGTGACGGTAGTGAAAAACCCGAGTGCGCGCAAATCTTTTATTTTTTTCGGAGATCGCTGGAGCGCGAAAAGTCCGCGTGTGATTTTCGGTCCGCCGAGAGAAAGTCTCTCGGTCGCTGTATTAGCATTCGGGATTACTCTTTCCCCGGCTCTTTCTCTAGCATAATTAGTATAATGTCCATACGCCTAATTATGCTCGAAAGTAGACTCGTAATTCGGCAGCTCTTGTCAGCGGCAATTTTTTTCCGCGAGAAAGTCCTATCTTTGGCAACGTGGTGGCCGAGCGCACGAATACGACGTAATTAACCCGCCTCAAAATGAATTTGCGACTGTCTGACCGCTCGCCCGCTACTCAGGATAATTGGTTCGAAATATCCAGCTGATGCTTTTATTCCGGATGCGCTCACTTTTCGTTTTTAGAGTCCGCAGAGAGTAATTACCGTCTGTGTGCGCGGCGACGGGCGAAATTATTTGCCGGATAATCTAACGCGAGAGGCTCGCGAAAACTCGGGACGTTGCATAATTAAGTCGGCAGGTGGATAACAATAGCCGATGACGAAGTCGGATTGAAAGTCCTTCTTCGTTGAAATTATGCACCGCACGATCCGATTCGACGAGCTGGCAATGCAGCGGACGTGCTGTTTATTAAACTACGATTCTTTGCCGTGCTTCTTTTACATGCTAGATTGCGGTAAACATTTATTACGTCTCGTTCTAATTGCACCGTCAAGCCGACATTGTCCTCGGACATGGTAATAATTGCATGTCTGGTCTTCTATTTTTTTTTATCCGGTAAACTCGTAACAAGTTTGAAAAGCCTTGTTTACCAACTGTGCGCACCGATTGTCACGATACGAATTTACAGAATCTATTTACAGAATCTTGCAAAAATCTTAATCTCTATAATAAACAATCTTTACAATCTGCAAAGCGAGACAATGTATTGTCTTGCAAGCAGCGTAAAAAAAGTTCGAGTTATTAATTTACTTGTCGCATAAATCGCATGCAAAAGTATTGATTTTTTAACTTGAAATTTATTATGCGGGTTATTTTTTACATTATATTATTGAAATGTATTTTTTCAACTTTTTTCGAAAAAGGTTGCAAAAATACGGAATAAAGAAAGAGAAATGCAAAACGGAATAATCGAATAGAGCGTACCTTTTAATCGATGATATCACTAATTTAAATAATACCATAGGTAGGTCGAAATATGCAAAAATTTCAAAAGAAAGAAATAATTTCAGGCACCATCGTCCGTAGATAGAAATGAAAAAAAAAAAAGAAAAAACCGTTTCTGTGATAAAACATATTCAATATGCACGGAATGGTTGAAAGATCGATCGCGATTTAAAGGTGGAACAAAGGGAGCATTTTTTCCGAATGAAGGTATAGAAATCAGAGCACAGATTTTCGCTCGCATGTCGCAATAGATCGATGCAAAGACGGAGATAAATTTAGTGTGAAAAATTGAAATACATTCAGTAGATTTTAATCGACAGAGTGGATAATATATTCACTCCGACGCAATTTATATACACTTCGTTACAATGTATCACATTTGGCTTTTGCAACAATCTGACCGATGATTGTGTCGCACAAACTTTGTTTAGGTAATCCAGTTTTTATAGATCAGTAAACAGGGATCGAGAGAATAATATTATAGTCCACGATATGATATATTTAACATTTTTGCTCTGGCCTGAAACGAGTTTCGTATCACGTGATCACGGATAAATGAAATAATCTACACACAACAACGAAATTTTGCGTAATTTACTGCCGCATCAACATTTTATCGTTGGAATATATGAGAGAATTTTGTTACAAAGTTTTATACCTGTTCGCTCAAGTTCCTTCGCATTGTTCCGCGATGAATCGCTCCTTACGAGTCATGATAAAACAATAAGAATAAAGAAATGAGTAACATTGAAAAGCGAACAATAGTTGAATAAATATCACAAGATAAATGAGAATAGTGTGTAATTAAAACTATTGCAATTAAAAGCGAGGAAGTAAAGCATTGTGTAATACATTTATTTTTAATGAGTATAATACAATAAATTGAAAAATGCAGAGCCTTGTTTTTTATTACGAGAAGTTATCTTAAATTTTCATATATATATATATATATATATATATATATATATATATATATGAGTGTGCGCGAACAAATAATTTATTCACACAGCAAACGTGTTGATTTTATCATGAATTTGTTCAAAAGATAAAGATTTTCGTTGTTATACATATTTAGGACAATGCGAAAGAAGCTTTATACATATAGTGCTAATGCGATATGTCGTTTACAGAAATTTTGGATTTACGTCCAATTACAAACACGTGATCTTAATGGTTCTCCTACGGCAATTGGGGTGACCGTGCGACTGACGTTAGGGGACCTGACGTTATTCCTCTCTCTCTCTCTCTCTCTGCAAGTGGATAATCTATAATGATATATGCATGCCAAATATTATTGCATTTTTTATTTCCTGCATCCGAATTTTAAAAAAATGATAGAAGATATTAATCGATCAAAGATATATAAAACTCTGGAAAATGAATTATGAAAAATACATAATGTTATCGACACTCATAGTCGCCTAAATAAAAATATCTTGTATCTGTCCCATTTTTTATGAATGAAATATATATGCTTGTTTTTATGACTCGTGTTCTCACGAAATAAAATGACACAAAAAATGACAGCTCTCATGACTTATTCAATTTGAAGCGATATTTGCTTGCGCGCGAAATGTAATTTTGCGAATAGATCTTTAAACGTATCGTGCGCGATCAGCGAACGAAATTGCCGAGCATTTAGCTCGCTAAATGATTCTATATGTTGTGGGTCTTTCATCGCGCTCGGCCCGTATGGCGCAGCTGGAATTTCTCAACATTTCAATTGGAATAGAAGGAAATCGTCGCAGGAAATTGCTAAATTCGAATGAAACTGCGCGGAACGTTTGCGCGCATCGTTTGCGCGCATTCGTGAATGACCGATATTGAAAGCGCGAGACCGATTGAGATAAATACGATCGTTGCGCGCACGCTTTCGTTTTTATCATTCCGCGCGTAGTTTTTATCATAAGTGCCATGTGGAAGTCGGTTTCTTAGACAGCGCATCCCGACAGAGAGAGAGAAAGAGAGAGAGAGAGAGAGAGAGTGAATAGTACGTCTTGCGTCTTTGGAACCGTCTTTCGCAAACGATTCGCGTCCTCAATGGACCTCTTCGAATGGATTTGAATGAATCGCTCGCGATGCTTCTCGCGCTGAAAGAGACGCGTGGTGATTGTAGCGTATATATAGTATATATATATATATATATATACATCGCTTCTATAAATACTATGTCAAAAAGGATTCCTTCAGCGTACAGCTGACGCCGCGCGCCGCGATACAAAATGCACGCGCGCGGACGCGATAATTTATTCGTGCAGCTTGCGGCGTGCGTGCGTATATGCGTGTGTATGTGTGTGTGTGTGTGTGTGTGTGTGTGTGTGTGTGTGTGTGTGTGTGTGTGTGCGTGTGCGTGCGCGCGCGCGCGCGCGCGCGCGCGTGCGTGCGTGAAGCTTGAAACGAGTTCTTGATGCGCCCGGGCGGACAGGATAACTAGCCGGAGCCTCCTAATGGCTCTAAAAATAAATCCCGCGTGCATCGGGCGCGACCCGAAGGTTGTTTCCACGTGACTCGCTCGTACAATACGCACGAGACTCGTTCGTCGTGGCGTGCTTGCCACCTTGGCCAAGTCTGTTGAAACGCATTATAGCCTCGCTCACAACAACGATAACTGAAAGGAGCAATGTCTTGCTATTTGCGAGCCGTAGAAAGGGAAAATGTTATGAGTGCTATAGAATATTCGTCCTTCTACGTTCAAGTCACGGAATGACATTGCTCATCCTCGTTTCAGGATATCGATATTAACCGACTAAAGGGTGGTACGGTACCGAGTATTGCCGAAGTATTCTTGGAAACGCGCAGCTCTCCTGACGTCGGTATGCCATTTTTTTCTAGCGAAGAAGTTTAAGTAGCTCGATCAAGTTTTATTTTTTCGTGCTTCTTATCAGGAATAAAATTTTTATCGACTAGATTCTTATTCGTTCCCTTTTATTACTCTAGCATCGAGGAAAAAGAAAGTAGCGTGACGCTGCAGCGGAAATTCTCGGAGTGATGCGTCATCTCGCATAGCTGTTAAATATTCCCAAGGTTGTACTTGCGATTATGTTGAGAGAAGAAAATTCTTGTTTGCAACAGAGCTGAATTTATGATGAACAAATTTGTTAAGGTTGAGTTTATATTTTTACACATACACATCAAAAACACTTTATCGGTTGTTATACAATATATTCGTTGGCCAATCAGATTTTTCATCTTTTAAAGTTTTCGAAATTGTAAAAGTATAGCGTAAAAATATCTGCAAAATTGTCCTTTCTATCTCTCTCTTCTTTTCTCTGGCGTAGATCCTAAAAGATTGAATTTCTTATATGATAATTCTTGATATAACGAACAAAAGGAATGTCTTCTTCAATCTAAGTTTCTCGTTCCATTTTCAAACCAAGAAGTTTTATTATCTCGATAATATTGTGCGACACGCGTTGGGAGATGTCCGCAGCAAACTCAAGTCCATTGCTGGCCCGTCAATTTGAAATTTAAAAGCGCAAAAACATTTGTCGCGCAAGTTTGAAACTGCGTTTACATTGCAATAGGTTTCAATTGCAATCTCGAGACTCTTTCATTTTAAAAAATTATAGTGTATAGTTTTATCTTATTTTTTCCCATTCAATTTGTATCGTAAAACTCTTCGATTAACTTTCGAAAGATTGATAAAAAAACACAAACTAGAAAGTGTGTTTTTTTATGAAATATTAGATCCATTTTTATTCCATGTTGACTTAAATCCAGTTATTCGGCGACTATATTAAATCTTGTTCTTTTGTGAAGTTTGTTACCGTAGAAGAATCACAGTTAAAAAAGCAAATTGTCGTGACATCCTCTTCCACGTTGCAACGATGCGAGTTACATACGAATCGGAGAGTTTTTCGCTCGCGTGCAATTCAACGACGAGGAAAATTAGGCGAGTGCCCGATACGGCACGGATTCGAGACATCTGGCACGAAAATACATGGCGCGTGGAAAATTTGTTCATCAAGGGTATAATCGCGAGAGTCAACTCCCTGCTCTGACAAAATATTCTCGACGAAAGCTCAAATGCAATTTTTTATTCCCTTCACGAACCGCGATACAGATTTTCAGGGTTTTCCAGCTGTTGTACATCAATTGTGTGTGTGTGTGTGTGTGTTCCTTCCATTAAAATTACTCTTTAAATATAATCGATTATTTTCGTGGGACATTGTCATTGTGCATAGCTGACAATACAAGCAATGCAATATCGAAGCGAAGAGAGTGAAATTTTTTAAATATATTTTAAATATATTTAAATATATTTTTTAAATATTTTAAACACATATATATATTTAAATATATTTATTAAATATATTCTTCTTTACTCCTCTAGATTCAGCTGACAATTTGAATTAAATAAATTCAGTATAGCGATTTGCATTATCCTTCTTTAATTAAAGTTATATCTACGAGACAGAGAAAAAATTAACTTCATCGAAGCTTGATTACGTTAACGCCTTGAAACAATTATTATTTATGATCCAAAGCCGTTTTCGAATCCATCATTATTCGCGATGCTGTCACATCGAATCAATGTAAGAGCTCCTTTTGTATCCCACAATTGCGTGCACGCTACGATAGAAGTGAACGAGAGGGAATGAGAGGGAATGAGAGGGGAGAATGAAGCGAGCAGGAGAGACCAATAGAACAAAGTGGATTCTCGATCTATGAGTCACCGTTTCGTGTACGCGGTATACGCGCGTGTGCGCGCGTACGCAAACATCGGCGTCTGAATGCACCATCGACCGGCTGATGCATCAAGAGGTGGCGAGGCAACAGCGGAGGGAACATATGGAGAACGAAACGGTACGTGTAGCAAAGATAGAATGGATAGAAGAATGGGCAAAAGTGAAAATAGGTAGATCTCCACGAGGGAGACTCTCTCGGTCTGCGCCACGTGAGTTGGAAATAAGGACGGGAAAGGGGGCCGAATCCGTGGGGAGGGATAACTTATCGATCTGTATCCGTTAACTAGGACCCTCTGCGCGAGAACGCCTACCGATCACGAACGGGGCAAACATTCACCCTTATATAGAGAATTTCATGTTCATTACGATTACGGGTGCAACGTTATTTAGCATGAACTATGTGATTTTTATTTGACCGCGTCAAATGCGTTCTCCTTACTAGATTCCACTACAAATTGAGAATTTTTTGCGCAAAGTTCAAAACATGTAAAACTATTTAAGACAATTTTTCTATTTAAATTAATGTAGGTGAAAAAGTATATAAAACAAAATACATGCACTCGGATTTAGTAAATTATTATTAGAGCACATTCAATCTGTCTCATTATAAAAACATGAATTCGTATTTTTTCTCTTTTTATTTTTTTAATAGATTAACAAAATATTGTCGAGCTTTATAAAAATAATCTTGGAATAAATGTCAGATATATACATATATATGTATATATCTGACATTTATATATTTAGAGCTTTATACAAATAATCTTGGAATAAATGTCTTGTGGGGGGGAATGCATCTTTTTATCAGATTAAATCGATATCGAAACCTCCACAAATCGGACTATACTATAAATCGATTTTGTGCGTGTGTGTGTATCTGACACACACACACACACACACACACACACACACACACATATGTATATATACATAATCGATTTATAGTATAGTCTGATTTGTGGCGATTGCGATATCGATTTGATCTGATAAAGAGATGCAGGAATGTCTATTGTCGCGTAGTTGCGGTGTCGGACTGTTGGACGTTACTCGTGCCGGAAACGACGAGATGGTTTTGTCAGGAACGCCAAAATCAACGTGGCATATCGCCGTCCATCGAGCTGACAGTGCATTCGCGGGCCACCAGCGGGGCAAGTTCCACTGGAATATCTCTCGAAATCTTATTCAAATCATTTCGAACAGAAACTCTGCCCGTTCTTCTCTCCGCCAGCAGGAATGAAAAATTTGCGCGAGAACTTCCGCCATAAAATTTTTATGAGATCTATTCATTAAAAGTTCAAAGAATTCGAAGAATTTCCAATAATCTCGCCAAGTTATCGGAATATACAGTAAAATGTAAGTTTTCTTAGAAATTAGATATTCTTTATCCGCAGAAATGGCCGCGTTTTATAATGCTTCCATTCGTTCCAATCGTAATGAAAAAAAAAAATAATAATAACGTTATCATATCGTTTCAAATTCACTAACATTGTAGAAAGTACAGTCGCTATTTTTTTTATTTCTATGCGGAAAATGCCGATATTTAGATATTTATTTTTATTATAGAATGTAATCTCTCAGTAAAAAAAAATACGTTTGCTACAATTCTTTATTTATTTATCGGAAATTTGTAAAGTTATTTAAAGCAGATTCTATTTATTTTGTTATCAGCATTTAAAAGCTGTTAATAATAGATGGAATAAACTGTATCACAATTATAACGTATCATTATTTCGAACAATTACATACTATTTATTGAATAATTTTGTTATCCCCGGAATTTACGCAAATCCCTATTTTGCCAAGATGGAGTTTGGAAATAGAAATTGTTGCAAGTTTTATCCTCAGCTAGTTTCTACTCTATATTACAATAGATTTCGTGTTTCTCATAAAACCAGAGCTGTCTTCCATTTTAGCATAATTAACGTTCGCTTGAGTTCACGAGCGCTAGATGTCGGAATCTACTGCGCGAAGAAAACTAATTTTAAATATTAATTTATGCACACGCCGACAGACGCGTTTTTACAGCGATCCGCGTTTCTATAAACGTGGTAAAAATTAGAACAAAATTTATCACGCGCCTGTCAAATTTTATAATTGCTAAAAATACGATCACGAACAAGTAGCTCGGTGTATCATATTTCTTCATGACGCATGTTTGTGTAAATGCTAAGTAAGTTACAATTATGAATTAGTCTAGGCTTTTAGCGCTATTGTCACACACACACACACACACAGTTCGACGAATAATATGATAATTGTAATTATCGAAGCACGCTGCAGCCCATAAAACTCACTGTTTGGAATAAAACATGCGTAACATTTTCTTTGTATGTATATGTATGTTTGTACATGGGAACATACTTGTTTTTAATCCGAAAGTCAATCCGCCGATCGTGCAAATCAGGCACGTGTTTTCTGTACCAGAATTTAAAATCAATTGAGATAAATTTTCGGAAAATATCCACACGCTCTCTGTATCCTTCGGCGAAAATATTCAAACTCTAATGTCGACTCGATAGTATTAAACCTTAATTGATGAAAAAAATTGGGGAAAAAATCGATATCGATGGAAAAAAATTGAAGGCATATAAAATGTACAAATATAATGTTCAACATATATAAATTGCAATAGATATATTCTCTTTTCTTGTGGCACGCTCGTTTCTGTTTACGCTTCTTTTGTCTATCTTTTTTTTTTTTTGTCACTTATATTCTCGCTGACAGCTCGCGCTAACTATAATTCGGGCTGCGTAATTCATACCGCTTCCGCTTTCTGTCGCGATGTTGACATTTCGACGATTGCCGGCTGCGATTATCAGGAAAGTCAATCCAGTGCATTGATGCCGTTATAATTGCGGTAACGGACTCTAAATTTACGTATGCATAATATCTCGGTTTGCGATCGTCGATAAATTAAGTAATTTGTCTATCCAATTTTGAAATGATTCGGCTGAATGCCATTAAATTTCATTGGTGTTGGGAATGCTGACGATATAATTGATTATCACAGATGGTATATTAATTCCGAAAAGAGTAAATAAATGTTTCGCATATAATTAAAAATGTATACTGAATATTAAATAGCATTCCTCTTTAAAATATGATCTGTCGTGTACGCGATTTTCAATCGGATCGTGTTGCACATTTTCTTTAATTACTTGCATTATCGCGAAACATTTCCTCATATCTCGTTCGTTTAATGCAAAAATATCGTGTAAAGCTTTGGCCAATATAAGTACGATAACATCATCGCGCGCGCGAGAGAAGAATTTTAATTCATTGCCAATTAAAATCCTTCGCGAGCTTAGGTAATGATAATTTGTTGTTTCGCTGTGAGACTCGGCACGACATCCCATCGTCTTTCGCGATGCTCGAGATTATAGGAACACGGGTAGTAATAGCATAAGTCGAAACTTGAAGCTCTCGTGCAAGAGAGAGAGAGAGAGAGAGAGAGAGAGAGAGAGAGAGAGAGAGAGAGAGAGAGAGAGAGAGAGAGAGAGAGAGAGAGAGAGAGCGCTCCTTTTGTGTATCGCGTGTTCGGCCGACACAGTTAGTATAAGTACGCCTCTCTCGTGTGAAACTCTCGAGCAGAGCTGCATGTGTATATGTAGAGACGCATGCACGTGTACACGAGGGCGCCGCACACGTTCCCTTCGATCGTAATTTTCGACAGCGCGATAAAATGCTCCCGATACATTTCGCCATGGGCCTTTTTAATTTCGTTCCGGACACACCCGATCACTCATTGTTGACATCATTCGGGCCCGTTATCGCACGCCTTCAAATGCTTGCGTTCATCGGTTAAATTATCAACTGCAACTTGAATAACGCCAGTCTCATAATAACCAGATTGTGATTTGATTAATTTTCAGTTTTATTCGACGTCTTGTGCGAGAATCGGGATGTTAAGGAAATTTCCGTATATCAATGAAAATTATACATTTAATATAATGTCAAGTCGATCTTTTATTTTAACAATTTTCTTTATCCCAGATCTCTCTGTAGTCTTGTGCGCATTTTCGTGTTATATATTTTTGTTTGAAAATCTTGACGTAATTAAACTTTAAAATAAATCCACTTGGATTATTGTAGGGAAAATTAAATTTTATATTCCTTCACTTTAATTACACTAATTTATACCTTTAAAACACAAATCGGTAAAAGTTTATAATTTGCGATTTTAAATAAATCGATATAATTTAGCTTAGAAAGAAATCTTGACATGGGATAAATTGAATAAAAATTAATAATGTCAGATAAAAATTCTCTATTTAAAAGAAAAAACGTTATAGAAGTAATCTTTTCATTTTGTAATTGTCATCGCTATTACTTGAAACGAGAACTTTTATCTCAAGCTTCTATCTTCAATCGCTTTTCTTATCACACTTGAATTATGAGAATATTCGATAATGCAAATCATGAGACGATAATCGTGACGGCGATAACAGTGGAAAATTCGCCAGAACGGTCATTTTTCGTCCTCGAACTTAGGAGAAATTGTTTTTATTCGAAAGACGCGCATTTCTTTCGCGCTATCGTATCGTAATGATAATACAATTTGTCATTTAAGCGTTTTCCGAGCCGGATAGCTATTAGCGACGCTGCTCAAGCAGAACGCTCTAAGGTTAGACGATTAAGAGGCGTTAAACGGTACAGGTGGTCGAACGAAGTTACCATTGGAATTAAATTGTAGCTGAAAAGCGCGGAACGGGATGAAATGAAATGAAATGTCCTTCATAGTGCGAGATGCATTTATGACCGTGCGACTTACGAGCACCGCGGGATACTATCCGCTTGGCGCGGAAATTGAAAAGAACGTTTGACCGTAAAAAAATTATGCCAGACTCTACATAGCGCGATGATAGAAGAACGATGCGATAAAATCGATGTAATGCTTTTTTTTTTATTCGCGCGTCGTCCGACTCGTCCTTCGATACAAATTATCCAACTCTCTTACGGTATCTTTCTCTTTATTTTCTATTCGTACTATTTGTACTATTAATACTTGCGCTCTACTTTTTCTCTGTATCCGCGAATGCTGAGGTAATCGTTGCTCTATGTACATGGAAACTTCTTTATTCGTGTTGGTCGGAGGGGGAAGGCTTTCGGGATACAAAGACGCGTCATTCCGCACGTATACGAGTAACGAATGCATTTGAATGTATTTGCACGCGCGATGCCGGCGGAAAATTTCATTCCTTCTCAATTCTATGCGCATTCACGATACACGACGGATACGACGACGTTACGCTGCGTCGAAAGATATGTTTCTCCTCTCGGTCGGAGTCGCGAAGAGGAGCTTTCGGGACACAATGCGAGGCATAACGGCGAAGAATAAACAAGCGGAAGGGAATACAATTTTCTGGCATGATAGGGACGACAGATAGAATGTTTCTTTTGCAGCGAGCGCGCGCGCGTTCAATCACTCCGCGGCAAAGCCGCATCCTGAAAATTGCGGCGGAATAAAACTTTATATATTCCGCGTATAAAATATCGTTGTATCTCGCGCCCGCTCTCGTCTATTTGACCGCGAGCATATGATCGGCGAGGCATCTCGCGCGTATTTATGGTATAGATTCGCCTTCTTCTTCCGTAAAACATATTCCTCGCGAACGAGCACATGCACGAATGAATCTCGATGCCAGAGAGAGAGAGAGAGAGAGCCTGGTCTTGGATGTAAGCGCGACCCAAGTTTCCTCCTCCAGCCAAGTTTATAACTAAACTTTGGACCCCTCTCTCGAGTATTCTCGACACACAAGAGTGAGAGATTCTTCCATCCGTCGCTTCGAAGGTGAAAGGTCCCCGGGATTTTTGGAGCGTGAAATTCGCATGTTCGTAATCAGCCGCGTATATATTTGTTGATATCCTCTCGGTCCGCGCGAAATGGCTCGAAACGCGTCCGCGGTGAGATTCGACACGAGAGATGACGCGGGCCACGTACTCCAACGGGAAATTAGCCTGGAAAGCGGTGCTCGCAACGGCGCTTCCGGTAATTCGTACGCTCGATAATAATTGACATAACGAGGACGTTGGAGGCCGATCAATGACACGATCGGTATACGTATGTGCATATATTCCCGCGAGGCAGGATTATGCCGCATGGTCCAACCGCTCGGGATTGCCATTTGGCTTTAGAAACGCTAAAATAGTACATGGATATTATGTCTGTTGCGTCAATCGCATAATGTTATGGGGTATGAAGTTTATAGCCACTTATTGTGTCTCAATTAATATTTTTATACGTAACGATTTTAATTAATATTTTTACACGTAACGATTTCAATTAATATTTTTATACGTAACAAAGATATAACGCGCCTTTTTAATTATTAAGATATCCACATATCATGGAAAATTGAAGAATCATAAATATTCGCACGTTCATATCCTCCGGAAGATATTTTTCCAAGACGAGATCTTTTTTTTGATAATTTTATCACAAAGTATCTGTAGCTAACAAGGGAATTAACCGTACAAAGGGTACATTTAAGTTTGATTCGTCCGATGTTTCCGAACTTAAGATATTTTTGTCACTCGGGATGAGAATTATTATTGTACACATCGCCGAAATAACTTGGTTCGACGTCTGTATTCCCGGGTGGATCAAGAAGCGTTAGACAGCATCCAGTCTTCCCCTTTTGCCGCCTGTCGCGATTATATTGCACGCCGGCTCTATCTCTATTAGCACGAAGTACTCCTGCAGGATACGAAGACGGAAGCGACGTTACACAGGATGTCCTAGCACAAACATCGCATGTATATATATATATACATACTAGAGCTGCATATTTTAAGAATATGTAAAATATCAAAATTTCAATACACACACACACAGAGAAAAAATATTTTATTCTTGACAACAGATTTTTAAAAAATCTATAGTTTGATAATGATTTGAATGCAAAAAAAAAATGCATTTTCAAATTTTTAAAAGTCTACAATTTTGCAAACAGAGTTCACTGTGTGTATTATTTTCCAATTAAATTAAGTGTTCAAAGATTATACGGGTTTTATACTTAAACAAGAAAGATCGATTTAGAGATAAAGTTAATGCAATAAATAACAGCTGCACTTGAAGAAAAAAGAAAAATTAGTTGTCCTGAACAATATATAGATTCCGCGTTATTCATGTACATACATATACAACTTTAAGATCTGTCTCTCTCTCTCTCTCTCTCACACACACGTGTACATTTGCAAATCCGAAACATGCGTGTACATACATATGTGCGCGTAGATCATGGAAGATCGGGTATATACGTTATATCTATGGAGATGTGATTTATGAGACCACGCTTGACTTCTGTAACATGTTTGCATACTGCAGCTAATCCGTCTCGCTTCGTCTCTTCCACTTTTCCTTTGGCAGTTGAATTATTTCTGAAGGCACGAGATGCAAATATTGTCTCCTGTACATAATTACTACAATTATCTTTTCGTGTACATTACTTTCTCTCTTTCTCCTTTCTTTTTTTCTTTTTTACTCGATTATCCATTAAAATGTGATACTTGGTGAGCTTGGTGAGCGATGTAATTCAACATCCTTATGGTATATTATGATTATAAAACTGTTAAAGTGATTTATTCGGATCGACGAGCGTATAAAGAAATCTGTGGAGAATTATCCCCGACGCATTTATCGTCTTCTTTCAACTATCAGAAAAGCGTAGAATAAGTACGTCGGCATACATTAATAAGATTTTTAAAAATTATTTGCATGAGCAATTTCAGCTTTTTACATATATATCTTAGTTACATCATTTTCATTTTTCTCATTTTCTAATACTTGCCGCGATAACATTAATACAACTATTATGATAAATCTTTATAATTTAACTTATTCTTCTTCTTTAAGCCCCTTTTGTTTTTCCATATGGCCTTGTATATCACGCATCCGGTTTCTCGTTTAATCTGCGTCCATTTCCTCAAGTACAATCGTCTCGAGATTTTCTTTGAGAACAACGTCGGGATAAGTGCCCTTGTCATACTTACTTCCGAGAAGTTCGATACTAGACGTTGGCGTAAACTTTATCTCGTTATTTATACAAGGCGTTTCAAACTTGACAGTAATTTTTAGCGGAATATTTAGTATGATAGATATTAGGATGCGCACACATTCTATTATTTTATATATTTTATTAACGTTGCGAACAAAAGCCAGACGAGCAATTCCGAGTGATAAAAAAACTTCTTTGCCATTTTCATTTTCAAACAATGGGATGGCCTAGTTATCTCGATCGATGGTTGATGACCGTTATATTTTTGTCAAACCAATCTATTGATGAAAAAATTTTGATATAATCGAATCGAGATATATTCGAGTAACACGACGCGTTGGTCTCGATACTGAACTACACGCTCGTATAGAACCAACGCGCTCTTAACGGAGAACGTCGTGAAATAAATAAAGGTAGGCTAAATTCGGAGCACCAGACGTTCTTCGTCTTCATGGGGTGAATGATTAGGAAGAAGCTTCGTAGATAGAGAGAGAGAGAGAGAGAGAGAATATGGAAGTTTTATTGGAAAAGCTTTAGCCTAGTATATAACTTTGTAAATTATCCCTTCGCAGGTTCCTCCAAGGGTGTTTCGGTTATTAATGACGTTTTCGATATTATTAAGCGGTAGAATTAAAGCGTAACCAGCGACCGACTGACGTGGTTCCATTTGAATTATCGCAGCGGCGTCATTAATTATTCCCATGTACCGTCGTCGGCTAAAATATTTCCATATATCGAGCACGCGTTGCACGCATCCCGGAAAGCGGCCGGCGACGTACGTATATTTGCAATACCGCGCCGTACAATCGGCCGTAAAATCAACATTGACATAAGCTCTCCGGTACAAAGACCTCGGCATTACGCATCCCGGTGGGACGCACATGCGCACAATTTTTCCAGCTGCGTCGACGACGATACGCGTAGGGGCTGGAAATTGGATTACGGATTTTTACGTGTCGCTGCGGCTCTTGTTGCGAGAGACATGGATACCTCGTTTGCACACGGTTGCGTATCGCTATTCGCTGATAACGATACTACTTCGCGTTCGGAAACTTTGTTCTAGGAACCAGCATTTTTCTCGTATTTTCTCATTCGCGAGAATCATCGTGCGATGGAACAATCCATTTATGATTTTCACGCGAGATTGTCAGACGTTTGCTAGAAAAATCGTCCATCAACGCTAAATTTATCGATGAACCGCTATCCATTTATCGATCGGTGTGATGCACGCGATATATTTGAATGGCTGTCACTTTTTTCATATAATGTTAGATATTTTACGAAGCTATTCCTTTTCATTAAATATATGTGACATTTACGGTTAAATATATTAATATATATGTAGGGGGGGGGGGGGAGGAACACATACGATATTTTGGACACGAAGATCAAGTATATTTTTCGGATTTGTATTATTATTCGGCACCTGGCTCAACGGGTTTGACGCTTTATTGATTACGCGGTGGAGCGATTTGAGAAGCTTGTTTAAAAGAATTGGTACTCTGCGCGCGGTTGTTGCCTCGGACAACAGTAATTTGCGGAAGATTGATACGCCCGCTACAAGTATACGATGCGCCTCGCGCGAAAATATCGGCGCCGTCAGCGAACGACAGCGTTGTATTCTCTCCTCTCGATGAGGTAGGTGTGAGGGAAGATAACGAAATTCCGAGCGAGAAGAAAAATAAAAATCTATAATTGATAGATATTTTATAAAACACCAATGAGCGCATATTTTCGTGCGCTAGGCTTGCTCCCTCCTCGTGCTTGAAGCGGGAATCTCCGATAATATTTGCTCATTATTTCGCGAGTAATTTCACCGTTAATTTAATTTTCCCTCGCACCGACGACTCTGGCTCTCGCCCTTCCACGAGTTGTTCTTTCCGCTTTCCGACTCCCGGGTCCTCCTACACGTTTGTCCTTCCCCGGATGTCGCTCTGATATCGCGGTAGTTACGACGTTTGAATTGTTTGCGCAGTAGGTCGAACTAAATGGGACGGAGAGGACGGTGTGCGAATGAGCGAGCGTGGTACGAACGGGGGTTGGGGGGGGGAGGAAGGGAAGGGAGAGGTATACCCCGATGGTGAAGACGGGGAAAAACGAGAGAAAAATAAGCCAGTAATAGGGAGATGGAAGTGGCGAGGAGAACGTTCTGCTGAAACTTTCTACTTCGCCAGATTGAAATTGTTTTTCATCGCCTCTCTTTCCGGCCAGGGCGAATATAGGCGTTGGCACGATTGTACGCCGGCGATTGCGAATTGGAACCCTTTCCTCCCTTCCTCGTCGGCATTTCCTTTCGCGCTCTCACCATCGCACCCCTGGTCTCTCGAATCTATTCGCGTCCCTCTTCAAAATTATCATCATTTTAATCGCATCATTGACGGCCGGTCCTATCTCTCGCGTGTTATCGCGTCCACATCAACGGCGTTACGACTTCCGACTTGAATTATAGACCAATCCCTCAGGTACCATCTAGCTCGAAGAACATCATTTCATTTTCGTAGCTTTCTGAAATTTTTGTCCACCTCGCGCGAAAATATTCGTCCAGAGAATTAGAACGGCATTGGTGGCTATTAACTAGCGAACAGTGAGAAAATAGTGCCGTGGACTCGCTTGAAAATTATCAAGGCACAGTCCAAAGTAATTCGACTAGCTGTACGTAGTCGCCGTTAAGTGGAAAATATCTTTCCCATGCGGAAACATTCGATCAGCAATCGTACTTTACCCAGCAGAGTACTTGAATGCAAATAGTGATCAGCGTCCGCGCTTCGATCACCGCGGTCGGTTCGTTAAGCTTCGTTTTATTTTCATTCCTCATGAATTGCTTTTCCTGTCCGACATGAGGTTGTCAAGAGAATCGTACGCAATATCTATCCTGCATGATTGCATATTTTATTGATAATCCTCTTACGCTTCATTAATATTCAATTCGCATTTTAATTCCAATTAAATGTCAAAAAAAAAGAGACACTAGTTTTAATACTACATTATATATCTGTCGTTCATAAATGATCTACCTGTCAGATGACTAGTAAAATTTTGTAAAATGCATCGCGCTATGATTTCCAATTGTTTCAAGCAAAAGCAGGTTGTTGCAAGCAAAAGAGTCAATTCTGAGGGAACAACGTCGAGAAATTATCGAGTAGAGGTCGACGAAAAGCTAAAAAGCTCCGCGTGTCTTTTCGTCGGCAGCGAGATTCGCATAATTTTATACGAAACAAGCAACGCCATTTCGCGTGCAACTATTTTTACATTAACATATGCAAATCTCTGAAGAAACAAACGACGACCCCGGCGTAGAAACGCCGGGCAGGAATTTTACGATTATCATAAACACGCTGAAGTGAGATCGTCGTAAATATAGAGACGTATAAGCTGCATTCTGTGTTTGACGACGACGACGACGATACAAGAAAATGTGCACCGTAACATCAAATATTATTGGCGGACATTTTTCCTAGATCCACATCTCGGAGTCTACGTGTAAATTGGCGCGAATTCTTGATATATCTCTACGGGCGAATTGGATGATTAATATAGTGCTAACATAATCTCATATGGCATTGATGAGCTTTAATGGGATAGGTATTACAATGCCGATGTATTATTTACATCGATCAATTACAATTAACCCGATTTCTCTCATATGCGCAGGCAACTTCGATACGATTTGCTCTATCGATTTACGTAAATTATCGTTTTATTGCGGCGGTTATTAAATCAAAGGGGTTATTGCTTTTTAATTCTATATTTTCGATTGATTTTTAATTGAATTATAAATATATCCTCTCGCGCAAAATCCCCGTTATTATTGTACAAACTGTTATTACCTCTCTCTTTTGCATTTCTCTCTTTATTATTCCGGCTCGTTTACGTTGGAATAACGCGCGCGTATAAATTATGCTTCCATTCCGCGATAAATTATCGATTTTACAGCATTCATACCAATGTACATAATTACACGGATCGCAGCATTGTTGTATTGGCCGATACGTCGTAGTATTTGTCAATGATGTAATCGCGCCATTGAGATCGCAAAAGGAGGTAACGGCGATAATAAATCCTAAGGGTACGTAAGGGGCGATGTGCGAGAAAAGAGTTGGGCGCGGAAATAAAAAAGCAAAACTACGGGGAAAGGCGGCGGATCATGCGGACCCGGCAATGTTGATCGAAATGAAATTTATATTACAATATTGACCGGTTGCACGCTCCAGCCCTGCAGCCGTCTCTCTGCGTCAAGATGCACACGAGCGTGCATGAGCGTCGACACACTGAAAATACCGATAACCACGATTCGATTTCTGCATCATTAGAGCACGAAATTTTCCATGCACTGACAATTAATTCGCATTACTTTATTAATCTTTTAATACTGCAATGTATCCGCAGATAATACGCGAATTAATTTCGCGAATATAAATTTCAAAGCTATATGCTTTTAGCTTTTTAGCCGTATTTAATACAGAGAGAGATCGAGTAAACTATCATTTTGATTACAGCGCGAGAGCAAATGTAAAATTTATACATCTCGAATATATCTCTGTGTGAATATTTGAAATGTATATTTTCCAGTGTAATTTAATGTAAATGTATATTTAAAATTAAGTTAAATTTCCGAGCGAGTTGGTGCATAGCGCGACTAATTAAACTTTTAATGTGAGAAGCATACTGGTTGGTAATTTTACACAATTTGATTTCACAGTGGAAGTGTTTTGATCGATTGCAAGGAGAATATTTCTATACTTAAAGGGCTCTATACTTATCGTCTATATCAGGCGCGCGTACGTATAGCGTTAATGGAGGGTAAAACGTCTGACGTTTCAGATCGACCGATGCTTACTTACAATGATGATTTTCCAAAGTCCGACGCCTATGTATTTTCGGGCACACTGACTCGGCAATCTATGTATGCATATGCGGTAGACACAATATGCGGCGTTCGTATCCGAGGAGGGGCTCACACATGGATGCGCACACAGCGTGCAGTCGGCACGTGACCAGGTCGGCACGTAAAAGCAGGGGTTGCGAAGGGGTGAGAGAGGGGGAGAGATGGAGCTTCCTCTCAATGGGGAAGTTTAGCTCCGTCTCGTCTAGAGGCTCGGTCACGCGGCCTCGAAGGGAACGACGGCGGAAGGGGGGGAAAATCCCCCAACCCACTCGTGAAAACCAAAGTGGGATTCTGCGGGGTGTTACGGCCTGTTTTACTATATTAAATCACGCCGGCCTCTCTCTCTCTCTCTCTCTCTTTCTTTTCTCTTCCTACTGTCCGGGGTAAACTTGTGTTCCGCCGAGACACGGATTCTAACGCCGTAAGGTACAATGGGCGCCGACGAGAGGGGTCCGTGTCCCGCACGAAGTGACACCCTCGGGGTCTAGCAAATTGATTCGCCATTTGCATAGCGCGAGCCTATTGTGCACCTAGCGCGGTCGTGTCACACGCGCAAGCACGTGGACGGTTGAAACATGCACAGCCTGCGGATGTGCATCACTCTCGGGGAAACGCTCATGATAACGCTTGGTGTCGGATAACTTTCATTCTCTCGGAAGCCCCTCTGCGCGAAACAATAGATCGACGACGGGGGAGAAGGAGCGTTTTGCTCTCGGTCCTTCTGTCATGATCGCATTAGCATATAAGTTAAACAGCTTTAAGAGCAGTCACAAGGAGAATCGTAAAAGAGGGAGATGGAGAGAGGGAAACACTCTTCTAGAGCATTTAATCGTTATTTGATGAAGGAAGGAACGCTTTATTCGTATCCAAATTCGACTGTTTTTTTTTTTTTTTTGTCTATCCCAGATATAAAATAAGCGCATCTCAAATTCGTCAAACGTATGTTTGGTGCTTACAACACAATAGCGAAATTTCATGTTTCCTTGCTATTTTACTGTACAATGGCCGGACGTTAAATACCGCTAAATATCGTCAGAATACCAACGGGAAGTTTTTTGTGTTCTTTTCTTTCAATTTTTATTGCTCTTTTGAATAAAATGAACAAAAACTTGGCCTTATGAGAGCAGCAAGAATCACGAATTAACTTTCTCACATCGTATCATGCAAGTTCCTAAATGCATACTATATCGTGGAGTTACACGAACCTTATTGTACTTTTTGTATAATATTATGCACGCTAAAATATTTCATACAATGCAGTCAGTGGAAAATATATTGAATAAGAAAATTACATGGAAATTTATCTGCTCAATGATTGCGGAGAACTTTGTAGAATATCATAAATTTTTGGTGTCTATATTATATAACAATTTTACAATTTTTATAAAGATGTTTTCTTTCTCCCTAAATATATTCTTCTCGATAAAACGAGATTCTTTTTCATGATTTTTCGGAAATATATATCTACTTACAGAGAAAGAATCGTGGCGTTACGACTTTGTCACGAGAGACGCGTTATAAATTTTTTGCGTTAGGAGTCACATATAAGAGAGGTACGTCGATAGTGATCGCTCCTTTCGATATCCCTCCTTCCCTTCCCATTCCCCCTTAATAACGATGGAGTTGTACGCTCTATTACGCTTATATGCGTTTCTGTCAGCTACGTGCATGCTCTACCTTCTTACATGCATATACTAGATATGAGCGCGAGCGAGGCGAATGGAACATGCGCGCAATATTAACGACATACACAACGTACGTTTCCGCCCATGTAACGTGCGTCTCTCAATTTGAAATTGTATGCGTATACGTGACGCAAGCCTTTGAGTCGCCGCACGCTTACGTGCGCGACGTCTGATTTTACTCTCGCATCGAAAACGCAATCAATTGCGCCATTTTATTGCGCGTTCGCATCACATGCCTCCGTCCTATTATCCAGACTTTCATCTCTAATATTCATCGCGATACATACATTTCCGCGTGATAGATCTGACTGATCGCGCGCACCGAAGAACGGGAAAAGGTGTCGCTGCTTTTTGTTTGCTTTGACATCGCGATGCACGAACGAGGAGGACGCGAAAAATTTTGCGGTGAAAAACTCCGCCGTGTCAATCTATCTTTCCATCTAATTGTAAGACCGCCCGCATGCGACGCGGGACTCGCGAAACGTTGCCGCTTATCGATTGATCTTTCCGAGTTACATACAATGTCTTCTCGTGTTACAGTCCTCTGTCATTCTGAACAGCTGATCGTGCAGCTCGCGCCCCAAGTATGGATGCCTCCGCCGTGCTAGCCGGAAATGGAATTTCGCTCCGATTTTACGCGACTATAACGCACACGCATCCCTAGTCCAGATTTAATCTAGTGCTATAATGCAATTCGATTGACATACGGCAATTTGTTCCGCGTAGTAGGATGAACCGCCAAATAAAATTATTAAACCTGAGATTGCTCGCCAAGTGCTTTTTTTCGCTTTTTTTTTTTCTTTTTTTTGCTCATGTGATTGGCGAGTTCGAATCACTGCAAAATCCACCTCCCCGTCGCGGTTATTAAATTTGGGAAATATGTATTCGCACGGAGATTACGCGATCGTATTTTACGAATTTTAAAAATTTTTGTCGCAACCTATCTCTTGAGCTTGTTTTTAATTTTCAACCTTTTTATGAGCAAAGATGAGGATTGTCGTCGCGTCGAAATGAAGCATAAAATAGAGGACAAAAAATTAAATTTGCCGTGTATTTAGTAAAAGTTGCTATAATACTTGATCACTTGAATTATATTTGTTGCGATACATCGATCTGTAAATATTAATGTCTCTCTGCTTTAATCGGATCTCTTTTTAGCTTCAAAGCTGAAGCTATAAAAGTGTCTATCTGGATCAACCTAATCTATAATCCATTTGTCATTTCGCGCTCCACTTACATTTTGCGTTCGAAATTCTCCTTGAATTTCACCAAAGAGCTGAATTACACGAAACATGGTTTTGGCATAATGTAACAGCTGACATCTTCCAGAAATAACGTTACGACATTAGCATTAACGAATAAAATTCCAATTTAATTTATTCTATTTCCATTCTATCGCGCAGATATACATATATATATATATATATATATATATTACATACAACAAAACTCACATTCTTTATTAGGAAGACTGATATTTTTGGTTCCTTTTACAATTCTAGATCTCCCCGCGACCGTAGAATTTTGTGTTTAATAATTTCGTCACTGGTGCTCGATTAACAAGTTTGCTCGTATCTATCGAATGTTGCGCGATATTATTTTACTCTCGGCGAACGTCTCGTAAACTAAATTTCTCCGTGAAATTTGGAATACTAATGTGCAAGTGGTGTACATCTCACACCAATGCGACAAATATGCTTAATTTTTTTGATATTTTCGACGCGAAAAGCGATAAAGTGTCGAATCGGTAGAGGTGTTTTCGATTGATATTCCAACTTCGAACAAGGGGGCGATTCGTGCGAAATTGCAAAGAAAAAAAAATTCAATTGGAATCGACCGTGAGATATCGAATCACAAACATCGCGCCGATAGAGTATCAAGCGGCGTCGCGAGCAACATCGTCAAATTCAATTGCTTTTCACGTTACGGTTTTCCGCGATACAGTTTGGCACGATAAAGCAATGAAATGCTCTCGGATTTACTCGGAACGATGATTCCACTTCTCCGAGTTTGATCTGAACCGAGCGCGAAACTGGCGTTAATTTTCTCGCGAACTGTAAGTTCCAAATCAAGAGGGCGGACTCCATTCCTCTCGCCCTCTCCCCCCTCGTTCCGCGATTAAATCATAATTCATTGAGGATGCTTCTTTATCATCGAGTCCTACAAAGAAAACGATATCATTTAAAGAATCCTAACTTCTAGTTTCATTGTTTGAAATTTCCTCTTTTATATTTTTTTTTTTGCGCTTTCATGTGTTTTTTTTTTTTCTTTTCATTTTCTTATAATTTACCATTATGTTTTATGTACAAAATGTGTGTACAACAAATTTGATATACACACATACATACAAAACTCGTGATGAGAAATATTGTACATTCATTTTTCAACGGTCTCTACTTTTCAAGCGATGTTTACCATTTGGATTGACAAAATCCCGCACATTCTGATACTCTTTTCATAGAGTATTTGACAAATTTTCCGAGTTTCGACGTATCAATATCACTTTCTATTTACGTAATCATCGAACTTCGATAGAAATTTTTCGCACACAACAAATATCGCATAATTTAAATCTTTATTAGATAGAATTTCAATTAATCATGTTCCTATTTTCTTGATCCAATAAACATATTCATATCGACGAGAGATACTCCCTCAATCTGCGCCGCGTATTGCGTATAATGAATACGTTAATCGCGTCAGCCCGCGCAAATCCTTTGTATTTTCTCATTCGGTGTGCTGAGCGGCAATCTCGTTTATCGACAGCCCCTTCTCGTTTTCCTCTCTCTCTCTCTCTTTCCCTCTCTTTCCTCTGTCTCCCCGCGAAATTAAATTCTATTCTTTCACGCTTCCTCTGCCATATTACGTACGAGTTGCTTCGCTCCCCATCTCGTCTGCCCTATTCTCCCTATCGCCTCCCCTCCGGTTCCTCACGTGAATAGAAAATTGTACTCCCTCATTCGCGAAATCTCTAATTGAATTATCTCGTTACACGCGTTTATCCCCTTGTAAAATTGTCGCTCATTGATTCTGATACCGCGTCAACGGTACATCTTGTTTGTGGAAAATTTTATGCTTCTTCGTGTGTTTGCATTCTCCTTGAAGTTACGGTTCGATTCAAGGAAGTACTTTGCAAATTAAAATCAACGCTGCTTTTATCGCGTCCCGGTAACCGTCTGTAAATCGTGACTTTGAAGAATTGCGCTTTTACCTATTTGAATGCGGAATCGAATGACTTATGTAGATCGATAGTAATATTTTCTCACAAGTTATATATATGCAGGCAAACGTTTCTCTAATAAGAAACGATATTTTAAGTGTCCATGACGAAAATGCAGAAATAACAAACACATTTTTATAATATTTCTTTTACTTTTCAGATTATATTAATCGTCAATCACAACAAAAGCTTGCTTTTACAGTCACTAAAGTTTATTTGAAAAATGTTTATCTCCACTTTTTATGTATAAACATAATTTTATAATAACTACTTCACGAGTTTTATCTCTCTAATTATTTGTTTTATTTGTTTTCAGGTGAGTACAAATGATCCACTGGTAGCTTGGGCCAATTTATTATTTACGATGTACTAGTTAATTTGTACAAAATACCTGTTGGCAGAATACATAAGGTAATTAAAATATATAACAATATATAAATACTATATTTTTTATAATTTAATTGCGAAACAGGATATTTTTATACTTTTTTTTTTTATTGATTGCTTTATATTTTTTTTTCTTTTGATTCCTTTCTCTTGCAATTTTCTCTGATTTCATTAATTCTCTGTCAAGTATCGCTCTTCATAACAAGAATGTAAGAAAAGCTCGTTATAACATAGATTATTTAATAAGCGAGTCGCGCTAACTCAGATAATCGAGATCGCTACACGTATGTATAATTACGCGCGTATATGTGTATTACATGTGCTCATTACATGCGTTACGAATCAACCGTAAGTTCAAAAGCGAGGCGAAAAGCGGCCTCGAGGGTATCATTTTATCGTCAATAAGCCGTCGCTGTTGCTGTGATAATTTGCATTTTGTCCCATATATCCAGGTATATCCCTTTGATCATCAATTACAAAGGCAACTAATTGCTCGGTACAATAAACCGATCTTATCTTAACAACGAAAACCGATCTAACTCGTTTTCTATTGTAACATCTCATTTAACGAGCGTAAATTATCACGACTTATCAAAGCGGCGACTTTTTTTTAACGCGCGCGCATGGATAGTGCGAGCGAAAAGTGGTGTGTGTGTGTGTGTGTGTGTGTATGTGTGTAAAATGGACGGTAAAACAAGTATGAAAAACGCGGAATCGACGTAAGGAAGAACTCGTAGATTTAAACAGTTAATGGCGTTCGCTGAGATAATCTTTTTCCGATCCGCGCGAGTTAATTCTCGCTGCGCGCGGATTTGCAATGTCGGCAAATGGAAGTGAATTGTTCAATCCTTAAATAGCCCCGAATGGTTTTCTAGTCTACGGCGTTTCCTTCCTTTGTCAGAGATGAGATGATTGTTACGAGGTATATCCGTGAGATCAATGGTTGAGAAAAAAAGAGAGTATAATATCGAAGCTATTTAACGACGCTCTCGTCGATCTGTCCGGTCTTTATAATAATAAGCGTTCTTTTAATAATGATTGAACTGAGAAAATTGGAATTACCCTTCTATCGTTATCAATGAAAACTTCCCGGCACTTTTACCTTGACACGATATTGTTAACGATCGGAAAAGTATTTTATGTAGCGTAAATGAAGATAATGATTCTTAATTTTTAAAGAACATTTTTTTTCACGAAGAAAAATAAAGATTATATTCATTGTCATTGGCTTCAAGAAGCATTATCTCCATTTATGCTGCATAAAATATTTTCGACCGTTAACGATCTCACATCGAAGTATGTAAGTGCTGTACATATTTGAGTCGTACTTAAATATTGTATCAGGTATTAGTGGTTAAAAGTATGCCATGCGGTAAAGTTCTCTCGATTTGTTCCGTCGTTGCAAAGATATGCGCACACATACACACACCTGCGCATTTCGTCTTTTAAAATTTTCAAATCTTTTACACGAGGTTTTATATAGAATACTGTTTACGAAAATAGCGCTTACATTTCGAAACGGTCCTATATGAAATATGTAATAACCGTATCGGGGCAAAGCCCTGTTGCTTTGTCACTCGATCAATTCTATGAAACATAAAAATTAACGAGAGAAGGGGAGAGGGAAGCTATGATTTCCATATTACTGAAAATGGCATGCCGTCTAAAATTATTCGCTTTGAAAAGCTATACGTAAATAATGTCAGTCAAAAATGCAATTATTTTTCTGGCAGCAATGCAGGCATATATCATCATATATATATCTTTGATTTCAATACATATTAATATCGAACAAAAGTGTTTACGATTAACTGATTTGTTTAATTAATTGCACTTAAAATCGCGATAATAGGCTTCCCTCCTATTGACGAACGTTTCTACAATTGTCATTTTTTTCTAAAGAACACAAGTTTATGAATATCGTAGTTTATCGTATTTGTGTTTTGCTGACGGATAGATTAGACCATGTTAATTCAAGCCGATTAGTTTTCCTTCCGGAACTTGAACTTTGAACAGACGGGATGTACAACGTGAAAGATCCACTCTGATTTATTCGTCCGAAGGTCTCTTCCTTTCATCTTTGAGGGAAATTTCTTCTAATACAAGGACTTTGCTTTCTCATTCTAGATTTTCGTCGTTCGTTCTTCCTCACCGATCCTCTCTTCCAAGTCGACTTATTCCTCTCTTACGGTTACAGTTACGGTTCTTAATTTTCCTCTACAATGCGCACAATCAGGTATCCGACGTCCGATTTTCCTTTCATTCGCTCTTATTACCCGTTTTCCCGGGATCCTTCAGCTTAATTTTCCGTACGCTTATACGATACAGTATATATCGATATCGACGGTTTATAATCAATATATAAGAATCTCGAATATATATATAATACGAATTATGGCAAATTATTACGGCGATCATGTACAAGTTTGAGTTATATCCCGAAAGTAATTTTAACATTCTCGTGTCGGGGGCGAGAGAGCCTCGCCTGACTTCATCCAAAGGTGGCGGCTGGTGAGCTTCACGCGAAGTGGATCGCGAAGCTATTATATCGCGTCTGATCCCGGTTCAAGCTCGCGGATGTAATCGCGGGAAATGGGCAATGGCGGGAGCTTGATCTGATAATCGCTACAAGAGACTGGGTTCTCGTGCACGTCGGCCCGGCGGTTTCGTCTACATCACGCTTCTGTATGCTGCACTTACGTGCGGAAGTGCAAGCTCGCGAGCGCACGATAATTGCCACGTGGAAGCGCCGCCGACTTTCTCTCTCCCTCTCCCCCCCCTCTCTCTCTCTCTCTCTCTCTCTCTCTCGGGTTGGTGCCGCGTTTATTTTACATACATGTACGAAGCCCAGCCTTTTCATCTCGCTACCGGCGCAGTGGTTTACACGTGTGCGCGCGCGGAAAGTGACTGTTGACGAGAAATTACGACGCGCGCGCCTCGCAAAGGAGATGTTCCATATTTGCAGAATAAAACATCCCGCTCCCCATTGTGCTGATAGTTCTTTTAATCGCGCACCAGACTATTGTGTACGTCTATGAGGCTATTGTGTTGCCTCCCCCCTTCAGGGGGGGGGGGTGGAGGGAGGAATAGCGGCATGATTTTTCAACGAATGAAATTTGTCGTCGGTATTTTGTTCACGTCGCGCATACAAATCGACCTACAACAACGTAATGTCTACCCTTTATACTAAATCAGTCTCTTTTGCTGAATAAAAATCACGGTTCGTCAACACGTCGCCTTACACGTTTGCACGCTTTCGGGGACGAATGTGAATCGTGTTTAACAGTTGTTAGGCGCAGTGTTTTTGCAAGCGCGTGTCTTTTATTTTTTCGAGCAAGATCCGTTTTTCCGTCGATCGTGTACGTTTACTTACTCCTTCGTCGCGCAAAGTTTAATCGCTCATCTATTATCATTTTTTTTTTTTAAATCCTTCATTCAAATGCATTTCACCAACAAGGCACATAAGCACAATGCGGCATTCCCGTGCGCGCAGACCCATTATTCTTTTTCGTAACCTGAGCGGTGGGGGCTTTTCGCAACAACAGCTGCCACTACAAATAACAACGTATTAATTTTACAGCCTCGCGGTTCCGCCACCTCTGCCGACGTCTGTAAAGAATGGCGACGAATCTCAGTTTTTTCCGCAATATCTCGTCCCGTGTGAGCCGTGAAGCTAAAAAGAGTTATTGCAAAAAGTCTCCACAACGAGAGATTCTCTTCCTCTTTCTCTTTACAGATCGCATTTCGTACATTTTTCTCGGTACATTCGCATCCCTTTTCTTTTTGTCTAAAAAAAAAGACGGGACAAGTAAGGAATTTGCCAATATTATTGCGCGATAAAATGCGTCTTTAATCTTTCTCCGACGCATATTTTTCGAACAAACCCCGGCACATACCCGGAATTATGTGCACGCGGGATGCAAATGTCGACCCCTGTCGTCCAGCCGCGTGTCGCGCAATCTCGCCCGCTTCTCGCGTATACACGCGTGCACGTGTTGCTCCGACATTCCTGGATATCACGCTTCCTTTCGTGCCGGGAAAATAAAAGTGACGCCCGAGGGGTTAAAATAGAGGCGAATACCGGCTGCATGCGGAACGTAAAAATAGGGTGTCACGCCGGTGTCGGAGAGAGGGTTGAAAGCTCTGACCCGTTAAGCCAGTCACGAGGTCAGGACGGTTATCTGCGTCTTAATATTGTGCTATTTAAATAATCGCCGAGACAACGATCTATCCCTCGCGTCAGCTGATTAATGTCAAACTTGACGCCGACTATAATTTTGGACGATTCGAGTCCATTAAAGAAATTCGACGTTTGTGAAACCGGATTTATTATTATTATACGAATATGTTTATTACTACGAATATATAGCAAAGGAAGAAAGGGGGTAAAGATAATAATCATTCTTTTTTTAAACTTTATATAGTTATTTCGTAATAAAATTGAATAACGAGTGCAGCTTTTTCGACAGGGTTTTCGCGTAAAAAAAACGTCCGTACAGAGACCGTACTGTATTTTAACAATGTTATCATAATACGTCACGTTGAAAGTGCTGCAACGGAACGACAAATCTATGGAAAAGTTTATACAGATTTTTTTTTATATTTACAGTATAAACAATATACAGCAGTTATTTGCGATGAAATTTACATAGCGATTTAAACGTGTGGGCTTGAGCGCTTTATATTTAACGAGTAACACGGCAATTTAAAGTCGGTCCACATGGCATTAGCTATCGATGTAAAATGGAAATGGGGGATCGAATAGAGGAGGGGCGTGCGGCAATAAACGATGCCGATAAGCGACACGGTTTTCAGGCGCCGTCGTGTCTTTCCGCTACTGCCATTACTTATGGCACCATCTGTTTTAAATTTTCGAGTCTATAGTTATACCATACCGTGGACCGTGTTATGTCGAAACTATACTTACACCGGGGTGGGTAACGACTGAATAATAATACCGCGAGATATATTTGCGATCCATCTCGAAAAGAATCTATTTTTTTCGCTGACGGCGAGTGGCGAGTCTCTCTCTTTCTCTTTTCACGTGTAAAATTCACACGAGTGAAGTATACGACATACTACGAGAACTGGATGGGGAGAGTGTGTGCCGAGCGATGAAAAACATTTCAAGATCTACTACGGGGTTATATCTCGTCCTCTTGGAAATGGCATAAAATTATAAAGCAGCAGGAATTAATTCCCTCGGCTCAAAGTACGTCCGTCATCCATGCATCGCGCGATCCAACGAAAGAGCGGGAACGGACGATCCTTTTTCGCCGCGCCGGTTTCAGAAAATTGTAGAAACGGATGCACGGGGGTGGAAGGTTAAAGGGAAGATGCACTCCGTCGAGTATACACACGCCGAGTATTCCGCGCCGATCTCTGACGGCGTCTGACGTCTAAAGTTAGACGGGGGAGGGCGCGCGCGTGTGTGGAGCTGAAACGCGAAGAGAAATAGAAAAGCTCCTTTGAGAGCCATGATGAGAAAACCCGGAGCTACACGAACAACCCGCATCTACGCGAGGTTCGCGCGGTTATCAAACCGACGGCTATCAAAACGGCGCGTATTGTACACAAGCGACCTAGCATCTCGACGTGACGTCTCTTTTGCGGCGAGAAATCTTGTTTTTTTTCCCCCCCATCCGCAATCGGTAATCGGTGGGGCTCAATCTACTCTCTGGCAAACCTTCCCCGGTAACGTTATGTCGCTATTTAAACTCGGGATATTCGGATTATGGGAAAAGAGATACGAAGAGTTATCTTTTACTCGCGGCATGGATATGAGGTTACGCAGAAGAGTACAACCGGGGCATGGAAATGCGAAGTAACCGAGATCACGATCTTTTTGTTTTGCGTTTATGCGGGCGGGAAGAATAATGAGGCGAGCGTCGGTCGGTCCCTCCGGCTCTTGTTTGGTTAGTCCGGCGTGGGAGAGAGGGGGGAATAAAAATAGAGAAAAATAAAAATGACATCGCGATGTAAAAGCGCAGTGGATAAAATACGGGTGGCAAGGGGCGGTTAGAGTTACACGCGCGTGTGTGGACACGCGCGACCAGAAATACTGCGCGAGCGGGTACTAAATGTTAGAATAGAGAAAAGTATGTGTTCCTTTGAGAGAGGTACATCCTGATGAAACTCGACACGGAAAGCACGAATGCCTTTACGTAGTCAGAGTCCGTCCGTTCGTATGTCCGCCGTCAGCTGACCGGGCCAAACTGGCTTGTATTCGCAGTTATAAGTCTAGCGAATATGTGTGATTGTATGTGTATGGCGCGCGCGCGCGCGCCACACACACACACACACACACTGACCACATGTGCACCGACACGCATATAAATCGCCACGTACGAATGCACGTGCATCGTCGTGTGTGCTGCTCTAGAATTTCTGTAACGGCCAGCATATACATATAATCACGCTTGCGATCCGCAAAGCGCCATTGTTCGCGAATCGAATAATGCAAGTTATTACGTTCGTACATCTATCGGAATTTTGTTTATATGCACTTGTTATACATGCGATTGCACCGAATTTACGTATTTTCATGTTTGAGATTTCTGCCATAGCACGCGCGTATAGAGTTTTGTCACTTGGATATTTGACGAGCGTACGAGAAACGTTTATTATGACACCGATATAGTTTGTTAATTAATTTTCACGCGTATCGTTTGCCTTACGAGACGGAAAATTATTGTGCGAGGGTTCATATCAGCCTCGTACAATCTCGTATATCCCGTTCGTATATACCTTTTCCTAGGAGGTTACCGCTCCCATCTCGCGCGTGGTGTCGGGAAAGTATAGAGCAGCGTAGCAACGGCGGCCTGTAATTATAAGCGAACTCCCTCTCCCTCTTTCTCTCTCTCTCTCTCTCTCTCTCTCTCTCTCTCTCTCTCTCTCTCTCTCTCTCTCTTTTCACATAGCCCGGTCGGCGGCCCTATCATTCGGCCACCTTTTGTACTTTGACTACTAATACCTCCGGTATTACTCGGCCCGCCATCGGTCATCGTTGGACGCCACAACGCGCGACCATCGACCACCGAAGGCCCCTTTTGCGGGTAACATACAACCCGTGAAATAACACGATACCCCATCCCGATCGCGGGAGGGACGGGGGGAGGGGGGATGGGGGTGGCTTTGACGTGGCGAGGCGAGGCCGGGGGATGAAAATGTGTTCCCTCGAATGGGGTGTGTTCGACCGACGTGATGAAACGGCGCGGCTCACATTTGAAGGCAAAAGAAATCCGCAATGATTATACGCCCATTAATCTGATCGCGTTTTGCGGCTTTTCGGTTTCCCGGCTAAAGCTCTCTCGTCGGGACAAAGATTGAAATATTTTATCCTGCTTTTTTTCTTTTTTTTTTTTTCTTCTTTTTTTTCCTCTTTTTTTCGTCAGCTCTCCACTTCTGTCGCGGGCGAAATTCGTAATTCGTTATTCGTTTTTGATCGGTCAATTTTGTTGGCCGGTGCGTAAATAATTGTGGATAGATTTTTCAATTCCCGAGGTAAGAGAAAGAGAGAGATGCAATTGGAGCGTATTTCAAGTTACCGCGAGCGAGAGTGTAATAGAAATCGATAATAATTGCAATCCATTTGGAATTTCCCTCCCGTCGCGGGGCTTGTAAAAAGTTAAACGCATTTCACTGTGTCTACAGAATAATTATCTTCGAATATTGGCGCTCAAATATTCTGTTATAGCTCTGGTATAAATCGCATCGACGATTCTGTAAGTATAAGCTATGTGTTCCTTAATTGCATATAGCCTGGATAAAAATTGCTAGTCTCTATTTTTTCCCTTTTTTTTTACGAACGAGCGATTTGAGCCAAGTGCGACGAAACACAAAAGGAATTCACGATATTGCACAAATTATTTAATCTTGTTACGAATGTCGCATTTTTTTCATTATTACCTCCTGCTCTAAAGAGCGAATTGCGCTTGCTTGCGTTATCGGTAAAATTTAATCACTCTTAACATACATTTTCATAATGGTAGGATAATAAATTCCTCACATTACTCATTAATCAGTTTTTGAAACTATTATTATTTTATTCACCGTGTAAATAACCATGTAAATTAGTTTATTAATCATGATGTATACAAGGGTAGAAATAGCACGACACGCAGAGCTAATTATTCATAAAATATTGATGAAAATGCTATTATATATTCGAGATACGGCCGTTTTGATCCGATCCAACGCGGGGAAATACGAAAAGAATCCGTGGCGCTTTATCGAGGAGCTTTGTTACAGGCCATTACCCTTTTCTCTTTTATCGCGACTACGAAATTACATCTTACGCTTGTCCGGAAAAATTCTCTCGTTTCTTGTAAAACTTTTATTATAAAAGCGATTACTTTGTCTGTCCAGCAAGTGTGCTTTCGGTGTGTCGCTCGAGGCGCCATATTTATTGGACTTTTACGTCAATTCGCTCTTAATCATCATACATATAGTCGCACACAGCGCGACCGTTCTCTTTTGTACTCGCGATATAATCGACTGTCGACCGCGGGCGACGAGAAATATCAATGAAAAAAACGTTCTTCGCGATAAATCGAATCAAAATGTCCGAGCGTACAAAAATGCGGAAAGCGTTAAAAAGCTCACTTAACGCGTTTCAAATGTCCTTAGCGCGAACGTCGCGTCTTACAATTATTACGACAGCGTTTTAATCTTTAAAGCAACCTTCTTCGTCAGTCTTTAAGCGAGGTTTCCTCCAAGGAGTCTCGGCAAATATTCAGGAATATCTATTTGATTGTCGATGCATATAGAACAAACGCGGTGCCTTTTATCAATCAGAAGCAACAAACGTCGCGTCGTTACTTTTTCCAATTTCTCTCAATTCCTTGCTGTTTTCTCAGGCCGACCCTTTCAATTAACCGCAATTTCGCGCGAGATCTGCGTTTAACGAGCCACTCGCAAAACAATGCGTTAAGGAGCGCGCGTCTTCGTTTTACTTAGACGAGAGTGTCGCGCTTGAGCGAATTAAACGAGCGAGGAAATAAGAGGAATGAACTTTGTCAGAGCTGCTATCTACATTCTCTTCGACGTTGTATCGTTTCTCTTACGATCGTAAGACGCGTGTGTGCGTGTATCGATCGCCGATTCGTTCCGTACACGCGCGTCTGTGGACAAAAACAACGTCTCTCATCGAGACAGCCGGCGTGATAGATGGAATTCTCGCGTCGAGTTATGATGTATCGCGATTATTTAAGTGGCGCGTTCATAACGCGATCATTGACACGGAGCGCAATGACAACGATAACCCTGGACAGAAAACGCGGCGGCGACTTGCGGTTGTGAACCGCAAAGAGCTGTCTTAGTATAAGTTTTAATACACAAGCGAGACGCGATCGGTACACAAGTAATGTGCAGCACGTATGTACACATTTCGATGCGTTTTCCATTTTATCCTGGCATTCTGTCCCATGCGCTCTCGTTGATTGCCCACCGATGCGTTTTCGTTCTGCTCTATTTGCAGAAATAACGATATTTATTTCCCTCATACTTACAATAGCTCCGTAATAGCTCGTGCTGTGTTCGACATAGCGTGCGCCTATGAGACTCAACGTGTGTAGCAATTTTTTTACGCGATAGAGCTATTAATTATTCCGCGCGGCTATTCTCCGCCGGAGGAATATTGTACATTGCCGACTTGAGAATTTCAATTACTGTCCGCAGAACTTACAATTAGCCTCGCGACTATAGCCGCGCGCGGTCGATCCGCAGTTCGTAAGTGGGATGTACCGACGATGTGCTTACGTATTTGTAACGATTATGCGGCGTTTGCAGTCGATACACCGTTCCGTATACACAGGGTGTTCCCGAAATAAATTGCATAATCTCTAATAGGATAGAACTGTATAAACTGTTTCGCTTGGTAAATTGCGATGGGATGAAAATTCCACGCAAAGCTGTGCGTGCAATCGTTTGGAGCGTTATTTCTTACTTTGAGCAATACAATTTTTTCGACGAAGTGTTCTCGTTTCGTAATTTTGCGGACGGGCAAAGATCTCTTGATGGGACAGGACGGTGGTTTGTATACGAGTCGCCCGGTAGAGATTCGTCTATATATATATGTATATATATATATATATGTATATATATGTGTGTGTGTGTGAGTGTGTATAGATACGGTTACGTTGGTAAACATGATGATGGGTACAAATGCCGCAGGAACGAGCGAGCGCGTGCATAGATATAACCGTATATCATTGTTTCCGGAAACTTCCGGAAGCTCCTGGCACGTCCTGCCGCATGATTTCTAGAACGAGAATCGTCCACGTGCTTTTAGCTTCGCCGCCAAGCTCGGTTGCCGTGGGTATCGCGATTAAAATGCGCCTTTACGACGGCACGGATGAGTTTGACGTGGTGTTTCTCCGCTCGCGCTCGCGAGATCTTGGTCGACGCAAAACGAGAGAAAATAACGCGCGCGAAATGGGATGGAAATTTCTTTCGTATCTTTCCCACGTAAACTTTTGTTCCACGGACCCCTCCTTCGCGTGCATGAATACAGCACGGCTTTTTTCGTCATTGCGAATAATTTGGAGCAAATTTCACTTCAAGGTGTTTGTTAGCCCCCCTCCCTCTTCCCCCGAGAGAGAAAGGCATGGCTGGCTCGTAATCTCTTTTTTCGTTATACTTGCAAAGCTCCAATGGATCGTTAAGTCTCTCCCTCTTCCGCGACTCTATTCCATTACGAGCCTTAGTCGATGGTTTTACGTTATGTGTAAAAGAGAAGTCAGCTGACGGTGACAATTAAAGGGCTCCTTTTGCGCGCCGTCCGGCGCGACACGACGCGACGCGCGCAGTTTTCAATGCACGGGATTTCGTTTGTGTCGGACGGACGTTGGCGTGAAAAAAAGGCTTGCTGTAATTATCGAAACATTGGACGTGCCGCGCATAAAAAAGATGGTTTTCAATTACTCGCTAACTAGAAATCCGTTTTGCCGTTCCGAAAAACGCGGAACAGCGGCTGCGGCCGCTTTGTGAACCGGAAACCGGGACGACTGCGGCCACAGAGATATTCTTTGCCGGTGTGATAGGCGATTAAAGTGTCGCGATAGAGAACGTTGAGTTTTTACAAAACGACTTTAGAATCGCGTATACGGTATCATAATGTGTTTTCAATCGTCATAAAAGGAAGAGGGTAAGGAATGAGGATCCTAAGCTTCTTAACCTAAAGCTTAAGCTTACATAATTCGACTCGTGATCCTTCGCAGTGAATCTGGACATAAAGTCCGTTGCCAGTTTGCGAATGAACTTTCTTCGTCCTTAAGACCCGTTGAATGCACGTGCGCGAGCGCGAACACAAGTAATAGGTACGTGGTCAGATAATACTACTTCGCGTTTGTCCTTAATGGCAACGACCTGAAAGTCCCTTTCCGCAAAGAGATGTTCGCCGAGTTTATTTTTAACGAGGCCTCAAAGGGTTGATCTTTTGTTAAAACGACTTCTCCCCACTTTACTTCCCCCTAGAAAGTAAATTATTGCCGTTCAATTATGAATTTGTAGGCGCAAATTTTTCGGTGACAGTATTAAAATTCCGCCGCTCGTGCGTCTGTAAAAATTGTTAGATTATATATCGCGCGAGCGATGAATACGAAAAACCTCTTTGTTCGCGCGCCATAAAATATTGATCGTCTTGACAAGGGAGATACGAATCGATCTGATACGTTCGCTCGTATGTATCGAACATATAACACGCGGTTGTGTCGATATACGTATACGTATGTATATCTCGGCCGCGAGAAAGCGACCGAGATTTTATCCCTGCCTCCGATATTCAACTCTTAAAATTATTCAAGCTGAACGAATCGACGCGCGGAAAAGCCCCTTCGCGAAGGCGAACTGCCTTTATGTGCGGCGTGCGTAACCGCCGCGTCGAGACGTAAAACTTCAAATAAATACCGCAAGCTCGTATTTCTGCGCTCTCGACAATAGAAACACCGCGCGAGGAGTATGTAATCTTTTTATAGCGCGGACTGTGTCGCCGCGCGAGCAAAAACTCTACGGGAAGTGTTTTAAGCGAGGAGCACACAAACTTGCATAGGCGCATAAGCGTAAGTTAAACCAATATGATTGGTCCATAAACGTATGCATAAGAAATTCAACCAATCGAATTTCTTATGCATATGCTTATGCGCCTATGCAAATTTGTGTGCTCCCCGCCTTAGTCTCTCGATGCGGGAAGGAAGTGCATGGTCGTCTCTCTCGATACGATCTGGATCGAATCAACGCGAGGCGGAAGAATATCGGAAAACGAGCGCCATCGGGTCGCGCACTTTTGTGTCCGCCAATATATAAACGACATCGAGCGCAAGCATGCTCGGTCTTCCTTTTTCTATGCCGCGAGGAAAAGGCGAGGTTAAACGGCATCGGTGCTTTTTTGCGGCTTCTGTGTGTATAATAAAAGGATAAGAGAAAAATATGATTTACGCGGGATTTAATTACGATTTACCAACATATGTGCTACATGAAATTTGCATATATATATATAAATACAAATCTATATGCATATATGTATATATAAATACTAAATAAATAAATAGAATAATATAAATATTATTATAAATAGATAAATAAATAAATAATATAATAATCATATATATGTAAATACAAATCGAAATTATACCCGCTCATATTTTCGTCAAGTGAAAACTAGTACTGTTGCTATCTGATTGGATAAAATGAGCATTGGCTTCTCCATTTGTGCAAAAGTGATGAGAGAAACGCGTATTTTTATTAATTTCAATCGAAAGAGAATGATTAATTCATTGTGGATTTATTACAATGCCAAATAGTTATTTCTATCGGGAAAACGTCTAGTATTATTATACTGTAATCGGCTTTATATCGTTTCCGCTCGCATTTAATTATATGCCGTACAAAGGGGCAAGAATTTTATCCGCTGCTTACCGATGATGCTGGTCACAAATCGAGAGGCTTTCCCAAGAGTGTACTACGAATTAATTTGTATATTCTCATTGCCATACAACTGGCCGGTGTGTAACGGTTAGTTACAAAGCTGATTGTGTTTTATTACATGAATATCAAATGCGGAGAGAGAGAAACGAACGGAAGAGGAGATTTGTGCTACTATTTATTACTTTATTAAAGAATTATTACTTTTGCGCACGCCATGTTATTTGAAATTTAAAACGTTCTGTAGATTGTGTAGATTCTGTAGATTATACCATGTGTGTGATTTGACACTCCACAAGTGTATTACATTTATAATTTACATCATGAAACTCAAGGGGATTAATATGCGCGGCTAAAGATATTGAGAGATGTTAAAAGAAATTGATATCGAATATATATTATATATATGACGCTCAGATATTTGTCGCGATTTTTTGTTATATATATATATATATATATATATATATATATGTATATATATATATATATTAGTATATGCGATGATAAATAAAAAGGCGATATAATGATAAATTGCGACAAATTCTACGCTATCAAGTAACTTGTGCATGTATGCTGTGTCCGATTTTCAGTGGTATTCTCGATAGTCAGAAAAGCATCGCTCCCGGAGATGCTGATTCATGCTGTGAAAATATCATAAGCCGTAAGTTTCGTTGCTCCGGATATTCAGCCGCGTCGGCCGAAAACGAGGATAATCGATATGCTTTATCATGCTGAATTATTCAAACCTTACTCGGCTTATTTCACTTTTGGCATTGGGGTGGTCTCTTGCCGCGTGTGGAAGAAAAATTTGATGCTCGCGCAAACATGCATTGTTCCACTGCTAATGCACGACCGCATGGCGAGCAATGCCATAATTAGAAAATTAATAATGTTCCATTCGTTCTTCATTATCAATTATTTACTTTTATACTTTAAATATTTCAACGTTATAAAATGTTTTAGATAATGTGAAACAAAGCAAAATTGCGCGCGAAAATTATTTTAAAATGTTTGTTGAGACAAGCAAGTCAGTAGCCCGATAATTAGAATAAGATTTGCTAATGACGTTTTAATTTAAAAATTAATTTAAAATTTAATTTAAAACTTTTTTCTGAAAAAAATATTCGCGTCCCTGATTTTTTCATGTTGAAAAGTGAAAAATATGAAATGTTGTGAACTGTTTGTATCTCTCGGCAAGCTATGATTTGCACATTTACGTTCTTGATTTATTTTGCAAACATTTTTTTATATCGATCGATCTCTCTGACGTGTCAAAGCAGCTCATCCAGCGATTCCCCACATTCTGCGCTCAATTAATTTTCGTCGTTTTGAAAAAAATAAATAAATAAAAAATAAACAAAACTAAGACAAATTTTTGTCGTTCTTTCGTTTTCTTTATAAAACTTACAAATCTACTTTGAGATTCGCAATAACGATTGAATAACGAAGAAGAGCTCGAGAGCGTCATGTATCTACTAAACTTAGGAAGATTTCTTTTCATCTCTTATAAAGTTTAACCAATTATTTTTAACAGGTATTGGAAAAAATTCTTTTTAGTTAAGTTTAAGTTTTGAACATCGCGTATATTTTATTTAATAATGTATTTTATCTATTGTATTAGTGACGTCTTTTACGAAGTTTTCACATGTTTATTATATTAGAATTTATTTAAAAATACAGTTGAGAGAGAGAGAGAGAGAGAGAGAGAGAGAGAGAGAGAGAGAGAGAGAGAGAGAGAGAGAGAAATATTTTATTAATAGAACAAACCCGCTTTTGCTGCTCGCATCGTTTAAAATCCATTTGCCCAAAACGCAATAAGATAACACTTTTCAGGAAGAATGTATACTCATTTGAGATAGAAATAATTTCTACACGATCCTACACTAATTGCCTCTTTGCAAGCTCTTCGCTTATTAAACCCTCCGGCGACGTCGTGTACCGACGAAACCGCGTCGGATAATTTATGAGCATTGAAAATGTAACCGTCTGATTCACGTCGGAAATTCGTCTACTCGTCAGAATAATTTGCCGTGATAAATTCACAATTCGTGACGGCGCTAAAGTTGCGAGACGAGAGGAGTTTTCTATATAATCCGCTGGTACCACGTCATCAGGTCGAACGCTCGCGTGTGTTCACTTTTAACCCTACGTATCTCTTCCATCCTCTTCTCTTTCACCCTCTCTTTTTCTCTCTCTCTCTCTCTCTCTCTCTCTCTCTCTCTTTCCGGGGTGAGAGCGCGTGACTTCGGGAATTTCGGCCCCCCTGGAGAGGAAACGACGGGACAGTCGCTCCCGCCTTGTTCCTGTGCGCTCTCTCGAAACGATCGTTTGGCTAAATAAATGATCGGTCGGAAAGTCATTTCGTTACTTACGATGTTTCCTCCGGGGGGCACGAGAAGGGGGATTGCGCCGCCGGTGGTTGCGTCCCTCGAACGTGAAGCTCGTAATTCATCCCCCTCCCACCGAAGTCAATATTCTCGCCTCTTATATCCGCGCTCTTCGCTCTTAATTCCGCTCGATTCGCAGCCGTGCTTTCGCTCGGAGGAATCGATCGAAGTTATTGTCCGCCGCGCCGTTTAACGTTTCCCGTTTAACACAGGACGATAAATCACGTTCGCAGACTGCGCGGCGATAAATAACCGCGCGCGCGGATGGCGCTGTGTGGTTAAGAACAACGACGTTCTCGGCGACCAGGAAGCGAGGGGACTTTGTGACTGTCATGGACATGCATACAAGTTATCAACGGTTAAAGTTGGTTACGATAATGGTGGATATAATCGTGCGAATATCTCGCGTTGAGAAAATCGATCGCGCGGACCGTCTGCGTTGAACGATGGGAGAGGAAAGGACCGGCCTACAACACAATCTGCCACTCTTAATTTCCTCCTATATCGTTCTCCACAATTTGTAATCCCTCGCCACGTGCCGTCTACTTGAGCACGCACTTTCGTGCACGCGTTTCGTTTGTTCGCGCGGAGAGAGAATGACCGTAGCTTTCCGTTTCTCGATCGCTTTATAAAGACGTTGTCATGCTGCGGTAACGAGATATGAAGAGAAAAGAAAAGGATCTCACAGTGAGAATATACGCGCGCAAAGATTGAAAAAATTGGTCGGGCACTTTTCATTCGGAAAAAAAAGAGAGATCGATAGAGAAGAGAACGGGACTCTCGAGCGCGAATCTCAAGTCGGCGCTTAATCCCCGGCGAGAGTTCTTTTGTAGAATGACTACTTCCGCCGGATGAGACGTTTCTCGGACGTAATCCGAGAAATATAGCTGTGTGTAAGTGAGAGCGCTGGAAAAGAGGGATCTCTTAAATACAGCTGCAGTAATTGATGGATTAAACGCTATCGCGAACTCGCGCGTTTACGCGATACAACGTTGTACAAATTACTTTATTCGTCGCTTGTCATTCCGCTGATAGGCAAAGTTACTTAATCGCTCTCGCTTATTGGAATGATAAAAGAGACGGTGAGAAAGAGAAAGAGAAAAAAAGACTGTCAAATTACACAGCGAGAATCGGCGTTTATAAACCGTACATCGTGACGCGATTTATAGACATTTTCTGGTAATTATCTGACGAATGATATCGGCGGAGTTATGGTCCCTTTTAACATCAGGTATAAATTTTCTAAGCGCGAAGACGCAGGTTTGCAGAGTTTACGAGCAAATGCACAGGTATCCTAGTCGAATTAAAAATAAATTGAATGGCTTCTCCCCTTCTCATCGACTCTCGATGGAATTGCCGAAGGCGAATATATACGCGCTTGAACCTGTCGACGAAAATTAATATCTCTGTTCATAAAATTTTTTTTTTCTTCAATCACGACTATTCCCTGTTTAAATAGACACATTAGCACAATTTCATATTTCCAAAATTGCACATAACTACATTTTATTTGTTACGAAATTCTCTATTGTGAGATGAATTTGTGAATCATATGATGCTCTTAAAAATTTTTTGCAATTTCTTCACACTTTTTTTAAAGATTACGAAGCAAGAATGTAACGTTTTATAATTCTATCCGCTTTTGAATTATTGCGCATTACAAAATATCTAGTGAATTAGTTGCATCTATTTCATTTACGATTACATTTTGTGCCTTGTTTCGTGTTTTAATTTTGGCTCTCTCTTGCTTTAAGTTTATCATAATTTCAGAACCGATAATTGCACATGAAAACAAAGAGAGGAGAGAGAGAAAATTCTCTCTTTTTCTCTTTATTTTCAATACTTCTTCTTTAAATGCTTTTAAGTGCACCTTTAGCTTTAGCTATAGCTATAGCGCACAGTATATCGAGCGTCCTTAAATATCTCTATATAAACAGATATATGTATATCCAAATGCCATATATTTTGTCAAACATGGATGACGAATTCGCGAAATTATGAAGCTATATATCGCATCGCTTCTGCGTATAGCCCCGGGTGATAAAGCTACGTTTATGATTTTTACGCTCGTAAATTCCGAGGCAGTTGACCGATTTCGCGTTGAAATCAAGAGAGTACCTTAATGCGCTCTGGTTTCGTGACGCAATCTATAACAGGTCGCAGTAATACCTCTCGCCATCGACCTCAGTGACGATTTTATTTCCTCCCCCCCGTCAGTATCTCACGGTCTTTTTTATTTTCACACGATAATTTTCTCGATTCGTTAAAGCGTGTACATACACACGCGCGAAAGTTTAGGCGAAATCGTAAATTGCATGATATTTTAATGGACCAAGTGCTATTTAATATTTTTGTCGTGTATTTTCAACATTTTATCGGCGCGTCGCTTTATAGTTTGTTTTCCCTTTTGCTTTCTATGCGCGTTTCCATTTATTTAAAAAGATATTTCGTGTTTCAAAAAATGTTTATAAACTTATTTGCATATAATTATATTGAAATGCTCTTGTTAATGTGATATATTAAAAGCTTTTTCACACAAATTGTAGGTTAATTAAAATTTTGTTTATTTTACCGTAAAATAAAAAAGAAAAAGAAAGAAAGAGAGTGTGTATAAAAGATATTAACGTAAAATGATTTTATGTCCTATGACAAAATATTTCGTACAACGTTAAGATATATCATTGTTAATCGTACTACGACTTGCGACAATTTATTCAATTAATTTATGATATGACGAGAATGATTTTAGTCTGATTAAGTTGCGAAACTTGTCGTAGTTTAAAATTGAGAGATACACGGAGAGAAAATATTACAGCAAAAATTAAAATATAATTTTTGTAATCGTAAAACATACTAACACATAAGAGAAATCACGTTATTTTTATTCTCAATAATATTATATATATATTATATTTTAGAAAAGAGTATTGTAAGTATTCAAATATTTTGATGCACAAACAAATGCATAATCGTTAACAAATTATGGAACAAATGCATAATTTACAATTTTTATAATAATAAATATCTTAATGTTAAATTCCAGCTTTTCGATAAAAGGAAATGTATATTTTTCATGTAATTTGTACTATAAAATTTTCTCCGTTTATATTGTAACACATGGATGTAACTATATTTTTTCTCCTCTTTTCTAATTTTTATCTTTATTTTTATTTTTCCAATAAAACCAAGCATAAAACGATGGAAATTATCTCTTGGCGAATCTCACTTTGCTGTCACATACAGTTGCTGTTCGTCTTCTATTACAACACGCTGTCTCTCTCTCTCTCTCTCTTTCTTTTTCTCTATTATCTTTATGTCCAACATAATTTTTCTTTACAACGGCGCGCAGATGCGCCATTCTTTTTATTCGCAAGGTGTTCGGTAGCACGTTTTCGTGCCGGCTGTAACCGGCTCAACCAGCTGAAATTTACAGCCGCGCCTCTCTATTTCGTGAATCGCATTATGTTGTCGCTTGGATTCGACATATACACGCGCTCGGAATATTCCTAACTAAGCCCGGCACCCGACTGAAAGAACTGGAAAAAAGTTTAGCCCAGTTTCTCGACGATGGCTATTTTGGCTCCGTGACAACGGTCCTCGTCCCCTTGGTACTTTCTACTTCCGTAACTGGAACCGCCGACGTGAAATAACTTTCGTTGTTGCGAACTTTGCGATTAACGATTTCGTGAAGTATATCGCCGGAAGCGGATCAGACGGAAGGACGGATTGGTCGAATAAGTGGACTCCAACTGTCGGAAAAAAATATTTTTACCTAACGACGAGACGTTGTTTTTTTTTTTTTTTTTTTCTATATAATTTGGTATCTTTTTTTTGTCATGCATGATTGAAATCATTGCAATGTGGCGAAATAAAATTTTGTCGCTACGTTTCTGCGGAGAATCGTTACTAGAAATTAATAATATTCGGATAATTTCATTCTGCTCTTAAAAAAATATTTATATATTAATATATTCACACATACAAATCGATACTTGTATACTTGTAAGATACTGTCGGATTCATATTTTCTTTTAATTATTATTGATTGTGTCATATTGATCATGTTTTCGTTATTACTACAAAAATTGCGTTTGTTTATAGCAGATGACAATATCTTTTAGGTGATACACGTATACAGTTCCGTTTTTGCTTGTAACTTTTGTAAATTTATCGTCTAGTTTTCTTTCATCGCGAAGCGCTGATAAACTGTCCTTCTTGTCATACACTTGGATACGTTTTCAGTTTGTATGCTCTGTAATCGCAGCCGGTATTATTCAGGAAGATTACCAGAGACAGAATACCATTGCATCTGGCCGCTTATGCGCTTGGATTCTTCAAGGCCAGGCTTATATATGCTATAGACACGACACCGGTCACGGAAGAGTCTTATTTTAGCCCCCAGGGTCGCGATTTCACTCATAAATCCGGGGATGAAGAGCTACGGCACGCGAGCCTCCCCCATCGATCTTTTCAAGTTTACACTTCTACTTTTGCACATCTGCTCGGTAACGATGTTTCAATCAAATTTCCCCTCTTCTTCTAGAATCTAAAGATATTACTGCCATTCTCACTCAAGCATTTTGCATCACTTTCTCACAGTAGTACTCTGTATACATTCACTTTATTATTAGCGAACCTCGTATCGATTTTCCTTCTGAAATAGGTGAGACAAAAACTTTATGCGATTCATAGCTTTCGCTGCAGATACGCATTTATTGAAACTGTATTATATATTTTTTTATTTTAAAACGCGTATGGTGTAAATAGGATAATGAATTTTATATTTGCAATTTTATATATTTCAGATATATTCTATTTCTTTTTAAATATTTCTTGTTGCGAACGCATCATTATATTTCCTCTTTCAAACGTACCTACTTTGTTAACGCGCGATAAAACTATTCGAAAAGCGGCGATATAATCGAGATTTAACAGCCCATGAAATAAAACGGATCACAGGAAGTTGATAGCGGAGGTGTGGGAACCGATAATGACGCGCTCGGATTTACCGAAAAAACGGAAATGCTGCAAATATATATAAAAAAATAAAAAGAAAAAGGACGACGAAGATTCGCGAATGGAATGTTGATGTCTCATGATTATGAATGTTTCCGCTCCTTATCGAAAAATACCGGGGAATGAAAAGTGTTTCCGAGTGTTGTCTCTCTGATCGACGAGTGGATATAAAAGAACGTAATGACGCGCGAGTGGCGGTCGTGGCCGGTTAAGGGTGGCTGGTTTAGTGGGTTTATGGGGAAGAGAAAGAGAGAGAGAAAGTGGTGAAGAGGGGAAGGAGAGGAGGACGTGAAAGCGGACAGAGCGAAATATAATGGCGGGGCTAACAAATGGTCGCGAACGGCCGCAATTGAGTTCTAAATTTAACTCGGCGCCAGAGGTGGATTCGCCATTTCTGCGATTTCGCGGGAGTACCCGGATTCGATTGAATTCGAACTCTCCGCTTCTGAGAAATCTCGTGGACCCCCCTCAAACCACTTATTTCCCATTCCGACGTGGCTTGCCGGCTCGATCGCGTCACACACAATGACGGTAGTTCCATCAATCTTATTATTTGGCTCGGGCGGAACCGATCATCGAGCGATCCAAATATCGAGCGGCGTTCGAATGCAAGCGTATACGTTATTAAGGTACTTTGTGGCCAAATTACTCGCGGAAAAGTTTCGCGGTTTGCTTCGCAAACGTGTCGATGTCGCAAAGCAAATGATGCTGTTTAAAAGATTGCTGTAACACTTTCGACGAGTTTTGGAAACTTTATGTTTCTACGAAAATCAAGAGTACTCTCGCAATATCCATAGCCCCGTGTAAACGCAAAAGCGCATTTATTTAGTTTGGTTAAATAAACGGGAGAGTTTTTCTCTCCATCGATCGCGAAAAAGTCGCTGTAAGCAGATAAAATATTTCGGGAAAATACCGAATGAGACGGAATATTTGGAAATAGTGAGAGCAATCTTAACGCATTCGAACAGAGTATTGTATTATTTATTTATATATATACATACATACATACATATATATATATATATATATATATATTTCGCTACAAACTTAGTTTCACGCTGACTCTTCATGCACGCGGTGTGGAGTTGCGCGATCGCAAATTACGACGCCAAACTTGCGCGAACTTTTTAACTTTTCGAAGATGAACTCACCACCGGTAGCTTTTGACGTAAAATATTCATGTTTTCTCGAGAATGTATAGATACGCACGTATACATTGCGCCATCGCGCAGTACAGCGGAGAACATTGTATGCGATATACAATAAAAGCGGGCTGCATCACGAGGAGCGATGGCAAGAGTCACGTTTCTCTTTTCGTTCTCCTTCCCTGATAATAGGAATTGCATTCACGTTACGCAGTCACGAAGGAAGCTGCATAAAGGACGAACGGTGGGATATCCTGCGCTTTCCAAAACGGGCCACGTCAACGAAATCGCGCAAACATCCACGCCACGTACGACGAAGCATCTCTGCGACTGACATATTTTTGTCTCTCTTTCGGTATCTCAGCGTCCGCGTTATAATATCGTTACAATGACGCTGACGTACGACGTATGTCGTGAATGATTTTCGCGGAAAAGCGGAACTTTTGTCTGGACCTCTGAACCAGATCTATCGGAAGCGTGCCGAAATCTTTTTTCGCGAGCCTTTAATTTCGCTGTCAGTGAGTTGCGCTCATTTTTCGAGAACATTTTTTCGAGGGAGCGAAAACCGGATATGATTCCCGCGGTCGGATATCGATGCACGTGTTATGTATATAGACATAACGACCGATGTCTACGTTGATGATCGCATCAGGGAGAAGAAAGCCGGAGCCGCAAAGAAGTATCCGCCCTTGCTTCCTATGAGCTACAAAAGGGCACAATAAAATGCGCAATATTAACGCCGCGAGGCCCAAACTAGAGCTGTGCAACTAGGATGCAATCGTAGCCCGGCGCCGTCATCGCCGCATTGCTTCAGTTTTTTTTTTTTTTTTTTTTTTTTTTGGCCTGGATACTGCATCCGCCGTCCGTCGCACACCTTTATTGCGAGCACGTTTCCGGGCAAAACCGCAGAGCGCTTTTCGGTATTAAAGGTCCGAGCGAAATCGAGCATGCCGTTGGTATGCCATAATGAAATTATCCTCCTTATTGCGAGGTTGTTAAATACAAGTGGATCCTGAATTCTCTCTCTCTCTCTCTCTCTCTCTCTCTCTCTCTCTCTCTCTCTCTCTCTCTCTCTCTCTCTCTCTCTCTCTTTCTGCTGAAACTACTTTCCGTGCCTTTCCCGTAATTGTATAATCTCTTAATAATTCTATCTCGCGTACTTATAATCTTATAGTTAATCTATTCGGAGCGTTCTTTCGATTAAATATCTAATTTCAGATTTAAATTCACTGTGTGTCACATGTGCGGTATTATTACGATATGACTAACAAAAATCGACTCTCTTCTTTTCTTTTCATCAGAAGAGAACGACAAATCATAACTATCTCTTATTTAACCCTAGAGTGATCGCGCTGTTAAATGGGACATTAGGAGTTGCATGGATGACATCTGTCATCCCTTTTTAAAAGACGAATTAAAATATAAAGACATATGTTATGAGCATATTATTTATTTAAATACATGTATTAATCATTAAACTTATATATTAGTAATTAAAATTAACATTATTGTTTTTCATAAAATTTATAAAAAAGCAACGAAGGAACTAAAATTTCTTTGAGATCATCTTATCTTTGGAAATATTTAAAAATATGCATGTGGATGAGACTAATGTCATCCGCGCGATCACTCCAGGGTTAAAACTAACCAAATGGCCTTAACCTCGCGGATTCAAATTAGTGTGTTCATCGAAACTTGATCTCATTATCCACGGACATTCTATCTCGGGAAATTTTTATTTTAGTTTGTAAATTTGTATTTTAATCACGTCCGCGGCTTCTTCAGTTTCCGTTATGAAATACATCCGTTTTACAAATCGTATCGATCATCCATCGTGACAGGTGAACGTGACTGCGCGCAAAGCCGGCATAAGATAGGTAAAAATGCGCTTTCGCGAACATTTCCGATATCTTTCCGCGCATTATAGTACATCAGTTACGGTTCCACTCTATTTCTTTACCCCCTTTTCGCTCGTCTTTTTTACTCTTCCGCGTTTTTCGCGCTTATTTGCACTCGCATTGGAAATATATCCTGCATCTCCGTCCTTCTCCCTCATATATTTCGCGACGTTAGGTCGACCTTATTTGTCAGCGGAATAGTCTCGTGACGCTCGACCTACCTACACGGCTTATCTAGCTGTTTGACGGTGCATTTACTTATCCCCTCGTTCGAAGGTGGCCGGATAAGACGCATTCGAAACAGACAATAAATATCTCCGGATAAATCCGCATCGATAAGGAGGGGCGGACACGATATTTATCGGGCCGCGCCAATTCTCGCGTATTCTCTATCTTATTGCCGATTTCCGTGCATCGGACATCCGATTTCAGCCCGGCTGCTTTATACAAGTTCTGTGCATTTGGGCTTCGTGCGAACGACCGTGTGCGCAAAGTCATGCAGGTAAATATACTTGTATAAGAATTTTCTATCCGGTAAAACTTTTTGATGCGCGCGCGCGCGGAACTGAATATTTGATTGCATGAAGCAGACGAGTCTTTTTGAAATATTCTAAAAGAGTGGAAAACTCTCGATAAAAAAACAAGACGTTTTATGAAATTTTATCGAACACACTTTGATTTCTTCTATTGAAGTAATGAATAATCGAGGTGTTCCATTTTTCTCGCGGCTTAAATTTACCTTTCACCTTTTGTTGTCGGTTTTTTCATTATATACGATCGAAATCGATTGTATTCTTTATAGAGAATACTAAAATTAATGCATAATCCATTTCTAAGCGCACGCTTGTTCTAAAATATTTAATCGTCGTCAATGTATAATATTGATGAAGCTGTGCACAATCAGCTTTTAATGACGTTGCTGCGAAATGATTACCCTTAATCTGATGCATGCAATGAAAAATGTACGATGTATTCGAATGCCGGTGCGTATAATTTATAAATTACGTTCGTGTTTGTGGAACACATCGTACGGGTGGATAACGAGATCCTTCCTGCGATTACTTTTTCACCCGCAGCGTATATGTATGTCCCGTGGACACGGTTTTCCGTGTATCACCCTAAAATGGCATCTCTCCCTTCTCGTCGCGCTCTCGTATATCTCGTCGGCGCACACGAGGCTGGCAGTTCACGCGGGATATTAATTTCAATATCGAAATCAGATAGTGCAGTCGCGCGGCGCGAAGTGCCGCGAGTTTGGACGCAAGTTTGTTCGATTCGCTCTGCGATCCATGAGGTTCGCGCAGAGTAATATCGATACCCGTTGCCGGGTATTTCCCCGCCCTTTCTGCGTACAGTGTATAACGCGGTAAATGGTTTGTTGATGCGGCTGTATTCCGCGGCAGAGTCGATATCAATTTTTCATTATAACTTGAGGCGATTCTCGGATTGTCACGGAGACACGATCTTGATTTTCCTCAAAAGCGGTTTAATATCCGACAGACAAAACTTTTCTGAGATCCATTAAACTAGCAAAACACTTTAACTCTTCTGTCAATGAACGGATTACCCGGGTACCCAGAGCAATTTCAATGTTAAAAACTGTGTTGGAACTTTTCTCCGTCCTGAAACAAAATACAATGGGCCTTTGTATTCGCGGAAACCTTCTAAAATATAACGGGTAAAAAATGTTTGATGCCCAGCAGCTGCTATAAAGAAATCATAACAGTACAATGTGTCGAAAACACGCAGTTGATACATTGATAGAAATGTGAAAAATTCGCATTGACAGAAGGGTTAAACATGACAGCCCGCGAAAAAATGATCTATGACACGTACCTACTTATGAGAATAAATAGCTTCGACAAAAAATTGTTAATTAAATAATAGCGTAGAATTATTTTGTATCGGTATCTTTTTCAGAAATGTAAATGTATAATATGGGATGATAGAGAGACATGGTCAGGTTGGATGATTCATTCATTTTGACCGCGTTTCGTTTAATGAGAATGCCATTGATATCCAGGTCGTTCTTAATCATTTTCGAATCGATATTCCTTTATGTTCCTCACCTACTCAAGTAACCCTGCGTTATCGATATTGCCGAAATTGTCCGTCATAATCGGTGCGCACTATCGATCCCTTTGCCTTTGTGACGATTCAATCGGGCGCGATGGGAAAGATGATTAGCGGCCACCCGTGGAAATTTCAGCGTCAACGGCTGACAATTGACGACCATTGATATTGTACTGAAATCAATCGTGTGTAATTTTCGACGGAATGTAATCGCGATTATATACGGCGTTACCTCGTTACTTATTCTTGGCGTCAACGTCCCTTGGACGTCGAGAAGATCACGAAAGATTTCTTGTATATCCGATCGATATAATCTCGCGAGGCGTGGAGAGTCATTCGCGTGACGATGAAACGGATATAGCCGTCTCGTAACTTGCCGCTACAAAGGTAGAAGGAACGGCAATTTGGCAGGCTCGAGTATTCGTGATGACACGCAACCCGAGGCTCTCGACTCATCTCTTTGGGCGGACTTTTACGCAAGAAATCGCGATAGATGAAACATTCTGGGAAGCTTACGTACAAAGTAACAAGAAATTGCAAACCCGGTTCTTTGTTGAACAGCTATTTCTCTTAGCAACAAGTGTCCCATTTCTCTTGACGTCGTGGAAAAATCTTGAATACTTTTGTATCGTGCGCAAAATGATCAATCATTCTCCTCCAACCATCCTTAAATTCGGATAGCCAAGCCAAGCCTTTGATAATTGTCAGCGACGTGAAACAACGTCTTGGCGACCTTTTTTTTCCTCGTACGATAATACGTATATGAAATCCAAAGCGGATTAATTTACGAGACTTTAATTTTCGTCGATTTGATTTCTATGCGGTAGCGTAACCTATCGGATTTCAATATGCCGCAATGCCGTACACACAATCGATATTTCATCCAAGAGTTATTTCTTCGGTATGAGAAAATATATCGCTGCCGCTGCCAACGGATACTGATTACGCTCTTGCTTCTTGTTTTCAATCCGCATTTACGAGAACGTTTATTTGCAGATTCGCGGAACTAAAACCCGTTCTTTATCGATAGAATGGTCTCCTCGCATGGTGGGGGAAAACGCGCAAGTATGCATATGTGTGTGTGTGTATGTGTGTCTGTGGAATAACGAGTTTTGAAATCACGCAAACCGGAAATTCGCGGCTTACTCTAAATCGGACCTGATAGTGACATATTATTATCTATGTCCCTCACTACGATGAACACCACCATAGCGAACGTGTCGAAGATCTTTATCCATTTGTGTCGCGAGAGAATACGCGCGTTTGCCTGAGTTAATTTTCCAACGTTTTATTTACGCTAAGTGGACAAAATTGACGGGTCAAAACTGTTATGTTGTATAATTCTACGCTATTATATTAAAGAGATTCCTTTTCTCGTTTATATATAAATAACTAAATAATAGAAAATAAATATACATATATTTGAATTGCTGGTAAATTGCAAATTTAATTGTCTGTGAAACGAATTTATTTATTTGAAATTTGGGATTAATTGTGGCTATGAATAGAGCGGTATTAAATTTGACAAACAGCAGAAAAATTCTTTATCTAGATTAGTCGATTTATCTAAAAATGAACGGATACAAAATAATGATATGTTTTCTTTCTGAGAAGATCCTTCCTATTCAGTTTATGTTTATAAAGTATGATTATCGTGACATGGAATAAAAACTATCGACGTGCCGCTAAAAAAAAATAAATAACCAGATTTTTATTTTAGGCGAGACTGTGAGATGCCGGTATATAGATACTTCTACTGACGTTATTAATGTAATGACGTGTCAAGTTATAACGGGCCTTCCCTCGCTCGACCGAAAATCGATTAAGCTCGAGGATCTAAATTTAACATTTCGCTATTTCGACATCAAATCTGTCGCCGCATTTCCCACCATGGCGTTTATTATCGATTTTTTTTCAATTACGTTATCGTGTCTCATCAAAGCACGATATCTGAGTTGTTTTCCAACAATTTACCTATGTATCATCGAAAGAGAGGGCTGCTGAGAAAACAAAACATAATAAACATTTTCGTAAAGATTATTATTGCTGCACGTTATTGACATTATATTTATAATTGAATTTAATTATAATTAAAATTATATATATGTAACTATACATATAATTATAATTATATTAAATTGACTAAATTATATTTAATTGAAAAGTTAATACATTTAGTAATTATCAAAAAATATTTTTGGCTCATTCGATAGTTGATTAAATAAATCAATGCACTAATATTTTGCATAATTGTCTAATTATCATTAACTTACTAATTCACATTTTACAAAGTATAGAAATAAAAAAGAACGATTATCGATTAATTAATAAAAAAAATATCAAAAGACGAGAATTAAAAAAAATATTTTATTTTATTTTTAATGACATTTTTGCTTAAAATTGTAACGAGGTACTTTGAATTTTTAATTCTCATTTCTCGCTTTGTTACCGCTCTTTTTCGTTAGTTCAATTTTCCAAGGCGTTTATCAAGAATTTCTGTATTGTGCATTATATTAATTGTAAAATTCATTACGAACAGTTTAAGAAAAAAAAAACGAGCGCGAATTATATATGTTATGCATATATCATTACGAGGCATCGCGTCGGAATACGACAAATGCTTGATGCATATTTAAGTAGAAACAGAGATATGAGATGACACGAGAGTGCAGCGATTTTGCTTGACATTTCCTCCGCGAAATTAATTAGGTTCTATTAATGAGAGACAAGTACGTACCTAATAATAAATCAGATGCAGATTCGATCTGGCATTCGTGTTTCTCATTCTATATCATTAACAGATGAAGAGAAACTTTTACAAAAATTTAATCATGAAAGAGAAAGGCTACAATAATAGAAGAATAATAGAAGATAGAATTATAATCTCCATAATCTGTATCTCGTATCCATAACTGTTTTATGGAAGCGTGTCGACTCTTATATATTTAGCAGAAGGACTGCTTTTATCACAGCCACACTGTGTGAAATATGCACGACGATTATACTACATGGCTATAGTATATAAAGGCTGAATCGTTGTCTACTTTAAAATCAGATAGCTCCAAATCTAATGCGGCGTCATGTGTCAAAACGTTATCGAATGTCGTGCGAGCGATACAGAAATATGATATGAGGAAATTTCGTCTCATTTCAAACAGTTGCGTGTAAAAATTATCGGAAACTTTACACTGCATAAAATGACGTTGTCATTAATTAAATGTTATTAATTTGGAAAAGGAGGAACGTTTTTATATTGTAAAAGAGGCGAGGAAGAGCACGATATTCGATTATAAATTATCTACACACATTTACTGGCTGTAGAAAGCAATATGACATTTCGGGTATTTATGCGAAATTGTTCCCAATCCATTGTATATACTCAACTTTAAATGATATCAACGAGGATTTAATCGAGACACATAATCATCAGCATTGTTAATGCCGCAAATGAAATCTCTTCCGTGGATGTGAGCTATCGATAATTATCGTAATTAAAATCATACGTGCGAAATGATACGAATCTGATATGATTAATTCATCGATGTAATCGCGACGAATTTTTATTTATTCAATGCGCACGCGTAAAGTGATTTTTGCGATCGATTTCAAATCCCAGCGCAATTTTAATATTAATCTGTAAATAGTGATATGGCGTTACATTTTTTTTTTTAATTAACATTAATATTTATTTTTGTAAAACGAAGGATTTAATAGCGTTTAGTTTATTAGACTGTAAACGAAATGTAATTGCAATTATTATTATAAACGATAATAATGATTAAATTAATAACATAGTAGCACTTATATTGAGCATTGATCGAGATGTTCGGAATCAGGTTTTGCTCGAAATGTAGATTCTCTTTCTTTCGTTCTCTCTCTCTCTCTCTCTCTCTCTCTCTCTCTCTCTCTCGAACTAATTTTGGATCATCGCAAGACCATCTTGTCGTTTTTATTATCTAACGCTTCCCATCAGAAATGAAAAAAAATGCTTCTTAAATATGTCACTTTTTGCACTGCTCGCCTCTGCAGGTAATTTCCGTAATGCTTGCGGTATATCAAGTAGAATGCACTATGTGGGCCGAGTTTCTATAAATAGGCTTTGCTCGATAATGTCGGGACACCAGAGACCGAGTTCGACGACGTTGTCACTTAAGAATCATGACAGGTATGAAGAGCGTGATTTCAATATATGAGAAGATATAGATACGAGCAAATATTAGTCTCTCTTGAACGTCACAAGAATTGTACATTAACTAAGTATTACAGTCATGTAAGTAAGAGTAAATATATATGCGATAAAAGAATAATAAGATTAAGTTACTTTTTATGGAAAATATTTTGTTATAATATAAGAATAAAGCAATGATCTTTCTGACAAGGAGCAAAATAAATGGCGCTAAACGTTGCCATGCGAATGATTAAATAGAGAACGCAAAATTACGAGATTAAATATACATATAAGGATATCATGCAAACAGCAATACAATTTTATTCTTCTGATCCAAATAGCGCAAATTTCTGTTATAACTCGTATCATTTTCAATCAAGCGGGAAAATTGAAAAAATGCAATAGAACATTTCCTAAGGAATTCCACGTTTACGTAACTCATAGGAGAGAGAGAGAGAGAGAGAGAGAGAGAGAGAGAGAGAGAGAGAGAGAGAGAGAGAGATTCGTGTGATTTACGTTTCTATTGTAAGTAGACGATAACTCAGGTGTAACTACCGACCATCACGAAATTAAGTCGCGTTTCCACTCTCTCGTCGCTGCCATCAAAGCGTCGAAAAGCATCGAAAACGTGGATTTCTCGCGCGAGTCTTTCCCCGAGAGTCTTTATCCTAAAGGTCCTAAACGATTTCGGCGCCAACGTCAAGATATATCGGTTCTACGTCTATCGCGGAAAAGGATGGGACCCCTCGTTATAGAAAAGGCCATTCAACGTTAGTCCTACTGTATTGGATTCGACGACAACAATGCCGCGCACAATAGACAATACATTGTAGCAAGGTAACAATGCCCTTCCGCGGAATGTATATCGCCGAGTTGTTACCGCGCGAGTCCGTGCAAGCCGATCGAGCGTGTTCCCTTCCGTTTCGGAGATTCGGCACAATATTTCGAACGGGGCGAACGGCGAGATTCCGGAAGTAACATCTCGGACAACGAAGAAACATCTCGCGCGCGAGAGAGAGAGAGAGAGAAATCGACTCTGAGAAGATATTTGCGCGTTAAATCCTTCTAAACCGGCACGGAAAATGACAATGAGCCGCGACGGACAATAGATCCGGAGAAGAAAACAATTCCGGAAGAGAGAAAGAAAGGAGAGAGGATATATATTGAGAGCGCGTCAACCTCGTCCGGCCTCCTCCTTCTCTCTTTGTATGGACAGTCATTCGACGTACAATGCTCCGTTAATACGTTTCGAATGGAGTTGACGATGGGGTCTTTGCACTCGCGCGATAATCGCGTTCACTCGGATATATTTAATTAATCGTACGACTATCGTCGAACCAGCGTAGTCTCAGCCTCGCTTTAGCCTCGATTCGCCTCGCCCAGCTATCCCATGAATGAGAATCTTTGTTCTTTTGCATACACGTAACTGCGTGTATATTCTATATCCGGGCAACGAACAACAGCGTCGATACGTGCCGAGAGAATCGCAGTATTTTATATTCTTCGGAAATATCGGAAGATTTGTTCGAAATCGAGATCGTTCGAGGAAAGCACTGTGAGACAATCGTGGAAAATAGCAAGGCAATTTCTTCGCGCTATAGTTAATTCAAAATGCCTTCTAGCACAGAGTTGAGAAAAAAGTTTTATAATAGTTGCTATTGTATAGAAATAGCTTTAATTTTAATTTTTAATCTTGAATGATAAGTTTCAAAGTTTGTGTTTTGATTTGATTGATCTATTTATATAATTTGATTTGTAACTCTAATTTTTAATTCGTAACTTTCAACTTAAACAGATAAAGCATTACACTCAACACTTAATAACACTTGTTCACATTTATACACACAAATTATAGATGTATAAACTGCCATCCAAAACGCAAGGCATAGATTAAGAAAAATAATAAATAAATAATAGAAATCAAATAATTAAATTATATTAATTCTTCGTTCGTGTCTGGCAAAGTATTCGCGAGTAAATTGACGAATCCTCGGATTTTCATGCATTACCGTATTTACGATCGTCATAAAATATTAATCTCAAACATTGTCAAAGAAGTTTGTCAATCCTGTAGTTCTTGTATATCTATAATATTATAGAGAAAATCCGGTGAAGAATATACACATTTTTTTAGGGAGAAGGAGAGGGGAGAGAATCGAAAGTCTCTGTCGTGTTATTCTGTCGTAAAATTCCACGTGACTGACTCTCCATAGCACCATAGTGTCATATGTATAACCGGAAATTTCTGCTTTCGCCATTTCCTACGTATATCTCGTAGGTTTAAGTATTTATTGCCATCTCCGGCGGAGAGATCGAACGTTCTCCGTCGCGCGATACTTTACCAGAGTTCACCAGAGTAGCGCGGGGCACCCATTACAGCTGTATGTTTGGAAAATGTATAGGTGTTATATGCGGGCATCCGCGCATACCTACACAACGGGTGCAGGACCGGGGTGTTGTGGATGTGTATGCCCGTTGATTATTCTATATACCGGGATGTTCTATATTCACATCTCCGAGCGGTAGGATGCGCAGCGAGACCGTTGATAACGATAACCGCACACGCGACGACGACGACGACGACGATGACGGCGGCGGCGGCGGCGGCGGTGGCGAAGGCGCTCCACTGCTCCACTATTTTTTACGACACACGAGAACACCGCAGATGGGAAAAATGACGTAGAAAAAGAGGAGAGGCGCATGTGAGAGAGAGCGTATGAGAGGTAGTATCGTGACGCGACACGACGAGTCACGCGAGGCTAAAATTTCATCCGACGACACAAAAGCGTTCCAGCCGTGATCTCCGTCGTGTCTCTCTTTCTCTCTCTTTCTCTTTGTGTCTAGAGTTCAAGCGTTTTCGGGAATGCTTTCTTTCTTGTTGGTCACACACGTATTATGAAGCTGTTTCTTGGACATACATATTTCTATTTACAAGCAAAACCGTTTGTGGGTCATCCACTTTTGAACGATACGATTCTCTCTCTCTCTCTCTAGATATTTTTATATTATTTATAATTTTTTCATTTTAAACCGTAAAAGGATACTGGAGAATAAAGTATAAATTATTTCCTCAATTATTTAATTTATTTTTCATCCAACGCGAGAGAGTTCAACCACGTCGTTTTCGACGTCGCAGCTATTTGCGGCGCAACAGATACTATTATTAGCTTACTTTGTGACTAAAATAAATTCATTTATGAAAACGCATACGCTATACACATTCACAATCGTTGCGTTTGTTGGCTTATCGTCACGTCAACGGATTGTCGAAGAAGAAATTATTTGATCAATTTTCTGGAAAAATGTGTGCATACACAGTCGCGATTATTTTTCTTCTAATTAAAGTTCTAATTAACGTATATTTGTCAAGAGATCAATATCGGTTTTTGTAAGTTTTCCACACACTCGCGCGATAATTGGCATAATCTCAGCCATGATCTCAATGTCAATCATCCCCATAGACGTCAATCAAACCGCCACAACGTTTTCACGTCCACGCGCATGTAATCTATTTACATCTCTGCGTGCTCGCGCTTTATTGAGACTACAAAAGTGACGACTTGAAATCCGCTTTTTATGAGCGAGTACTGGCTACTATGCGCGTTACTATACTCCCATAAGCGGGCGTGCGTGTGGAAAATGCGTCCGCACCAGTAACACACATTTTCAGCTCGTAAATGAGGCAGAGTCGTCGACGCATGCGGTTTGTAATAAATTATAAGCTTGACAGTAATGTGCGCGTCGTGGTCGTTACGACGTGTAAGCGTGCTCTGTGATTTCGACGCTCGTCCCGCGAATTGTCGACGTATGTTTTAAACGTTAGCCGCGTTTGTCTCTTTCTCTGCTCATATGTAACAGAATCCGGTGTTTTACGAAATGAGCCTGAGACAAACGAGAACTGACGAAAGGTAACTGACGGAGATCTTTCTCTCGCGATTTGTCATCTTTAAAGGCATAAAAATATTTCATACACTGCTTATAATATCTCGAAAAATTTTCTGCGAAAAATCTTGATCTTTTTTTCGATAATTAAAAACTGAGTTTCGTCAAATGTAGCATTTTATTTGTTGAAATTTCATTTAATCGATATAATCAATTAAATCTTACTAAATTTCGATACTCGGTGAAAAAAGAGACATTTCGTAGATTGCGTAAATAGTAAGTTATTTAAGTACACATAACATTGTTTCATTGCTCTCTCACGTTTCGCGTAAAAAAGTTTCTCATCAGATACTAGATAGCGAGCGAACACACGCGCGTATATCTTTTTACGAGTAGCAAGATGTCACAGTTGTCACTGTTGCAAGCCGGATTTGATGACGAGCGGATTTGGAGCTGTGTACTTCGAGTACCTCAATAGCTCGTAAACTTCTAACGATGCAGCAGTTTTAGGACAATGTCTCCATACGTTGCCCATGACACATATATTTCGAATCCGCCGACAAGCGCGAATGACGCACGCGAGTAGAGTTTTGCGAATTTATTTGTGCGAATTCCACGATTCGACATCTCGACAGATTTTACGCGACAATAATTTTCGCTTTGCTTAACGGGCGATAAACTTCGTGAATTTCATGAATGTTTTTCTTTTTTCTTTTTCTTTTTTTTTTTTGCGAATTTTAAATTCAGCCGGCCCTTATATTTTTGTGAGAATATGTCGGTGTCGAGAAATCTTTATTGTAATAGGTGATATTGTAACATTTTCCGAAGCAATGCATATTTTTGAAACTGTTTGTTATTTTGAAAAGTCGAAGCCAAAATATCGGGGATATATATTTTTATATCAATATTAAATATATCTATCGAAAAAGCTACAGCATTCGAGAATAAAATTTAATTAATTAGATGTAGAAAAGTTTTATATGTGGATATTATTTTATATCGAAGAACTCGAGACATGAGACCGTGCGGGAATAAAAAGCAGAATAGTCTTGAAAGAGGATGATGGAGCGCAAGGATTGATTAAGCGGCTAAAGATTGACCTCGATACGCCGCGCGAGGAATATTAAAACTGCAACATACGACCGGGGAGGGGGGCTTATGAGGCCGCGAGGCAAAGTAGTCGACAAGTTGGTTTAATTGAGTTAGGCGCGGCGACAGTAATCCATACATGCAATACACACATACATGTATGTACACGTGCGCGCGAGAACCGAGCGAGTAAACGAGAGCGAGCGTCGAGCGGTCACCGGTTAGAGGGTGGAAAGGTGGTGGAGAGAAATAGTGCCGCGGTTTCTCCCTCTCACGGTACCGTCGCGTGTAACGTGTGCGCGTGAGGCCTGGTTTAGCTTCGATTATCGATACGGAATGCACTTACGGTCCATAATGCACCCACGAGGCGGTGGTACTACGTTCGCCCGCAGTCAGGCGTATCCGGGTGTCCGCGGACCCTTACGCGATATTTCACGTCGTACGTACGTACGTACGTACATACCGCATCGCTCGTACTTTTTTTATACACCCCCTTTCGCAAGCATCGAACGTCGTCTATAATCATCCATATCCCGCGAACGCTGCTGGTCTGTACACGATACATCAGCGCAACGCGAAGATGCATGATCGAAACTGAGGTATATCGCCGTAACGTGTTCGCGCGTATCGAATTTCCTACAGAATAAACCGCAATTATACTACTATCGTGCGGCGATACATTAAGGTATATCTTTTATAGTGTTACTTGTATGAACGAACAGTCACGCGGCATGAAGATCGATATTATTCACCTGAATAGGGGAGGGGTTGGCCGGTAATTTACAAGCTTCCGAAACTTTTGAGAAACTTGCTTTTTTTTCTCTAAAACCTGCGTGATGTAACGCGGCCTCTTCAATTATCACGCGATCGTTACCAGCTGATAAGCGGTCGTTCTAGATTGCGGCGGGGCCAAAGCATATATTTTTGTTGTACGCTACATATATATACCGACTAAAGTTATTTTTCACCGATCGTGCATCGCGTTTTATAAATCGAGACTGAGGGAAAATGCGTGCGAGTGTTTCGTATGCATGTCATTGCGTGTCACTCGCTGTTAGTCACGCTGTTAGTACGTAGCTACGACCTGGTTATCGATAATCCTCTCGTTAGATAAAGGCATAGGCCGCACCTACATCCGCGCGACCAATCTTTCAACAAATTAATTCAGCTTGCCGTCGTTTATGCAGCAGCGACAGCGCCGGGGATATATCGCTCCGTAAAATCTTTCTTCCGTGTATAACTTCGCGGGAAAATAAAATACGAAAAATCTCCGAGGATTTGCCCCAAATTGAATCGCGCGCACGAAAACGATACGTCAAACGTGCTCGTGACGTAACTCGGCGCGCGCAAATGCGTGCGCGGAATAAGCCGAATTAATAATTTGCACAATCGTTGAACGAAACGCATAATTAACTACCTTTATTAGCCCGAAGACCGCTGCGTGACGTTTCATGAAAAAAGAGTACGCGCGGAGCTTAAAATTGGTTCATTTATTTATTTATTAGCATTTTATGCACTTTATCTCTTTCTCTCTTTCTGACACATCGTCTTTTTCGCAATGTTTTAATTAAAGTAGCGATCACAGTCGAACACAGTCGTAGCTATCCTGTATTAATACTCGCGTCTGCGAATCTTAGAAATTACATAATGCGGAAGAGAGCGGTGCCACTGATCAAATCTAAATTAGCGAGCTTATCGCGCTTTCCTATTCCGTTCCTATCCTAGAATCCCCGTCGTGCATCTAACTTTGACAATAACCTGGGGCGTAATACTCTCCAGGAATCGGGAACGGCGAGGTGTTTCTCGATATCTCCTTCTGATCTGGCCGCTTTCAGGGCTATTGTAATCTTCGCCGCTCATGAAAAGCTAATTGATTCAATAATTATGCGGTTCTACACGGCAAACAATTAGGCTCAACCACCAAGATGGATCGCACCCGAAATTTGGACATTTCCGGCTGCACGTTATCGTGCAAGTTTTTTCTTTTTTTTTATCGATACAATCGCAGCGCGCGTGGCGAGTCGATTTTTAATTCCTTTTTAAATTCGCCAGGAAAGGGGGGCGGAGAGAGGAACTCGCACGCTCAACAAACGACCGCGCGCGATTACGCCGAAAAAAAAAATGGAAATATAATTGGCTTCGTTTCGAGTAATGAGAGCATCGATGATATCGGAATAAAATCGTATTTCGCTTTTCGTGTCCCCGTGGCGCGAGAGATCGTCCAGAGATCGCGTATCGGCCGTTTCAGGAAATATCGCGCGCCGCGCGCCGATGTTGCCTGCTCGAACGAGATATGAAAAATGCGAAACGGCTCCCGGGCCGATGCGAATCCTTTTACACTTGACGCTTTTCCGATGACGTCGCTGATAACGCCGCGCCGACGATAATGCCGGAAATGGCATTCCCCCCCCCCCCCGGGGGGGGGGTCCATCCGCGTTCGTTGTCGACAACCCGACTGGTCAATCCGCGCTGTTTTGGCCAGCGAAAAAAAATCACCCCGCATTTTCATAAGTTCTTTTTTCCCTTCCTCCTCCCTCTCCCCTTCCCGACAAATTTTCGATGGCGCGAAACCAGGGGATTTATGGGGTGCGACACGCGCTGCAGACGGTCGTTCGTACAATAAGCGGGAAGAGACGATAAATTCGGAAAATGTGTTTTAACCTAATTAGGTATAAGTTAATGGTGCGTTTTATCGCGAGGACGCGCGCGCTCCTGCGGAGATAAACGCACGGTGCGAAAAATTATAAAGATTATCCGCATCCGTATACTGTGTTTAGGCGCTATGTGTTTTCGCTGAAACGCGATTTGGGTATTAGCGGAATAACCGGCAGGCATGCTTAAACGGCACAAATATAACGCTCTCCGAGCGGCGGTGCACTTAGCGAAATGAGGATTCATAATTTTCGCAGTTCATATAACGGATATCGTTGCTCGTGTGCGCTATGTCCGCGAGAAAAAAAAATTTACTGTCGAAAGCGCCGGCGCGATAAGCGTGGATTGTAAACTGACTCTGTACCGGTTCAAACTTCTCTAGCTATTTATACAACTACTCATACCACAGGTTTGGCATAGTCTTTATCACGTTTGCGGAAGGCGATGCGGAGGGATGAAATGAATAGGACGATAAACTGCGCGCGCGCGGAATTTCTAATTAATTTTTCTAATTAAAATACATCGAGCAAATACATCGTCGAGAAATTTGTTAGGCGTTTCAGCAAATTAATTATACACCGTGTTCTACCGGTATCTCTATAAATCGCGAATTCATGACTGTTAAATAAACTGGCCGACGTTCCCATAATTTTCAGCCGGCGTGGCACGCGCGATTGATCGATCATCGAGGAGCAATTATCAAAGTGCGAGCGCGATCAACTTCTCATTTACTCGACATCGCCGAGTAAAAAAAACAAAAAAAAAAAAAGATTTGACAAGATCGGACGGTTATAGTGCCGTATATAGAGAGTTTTCGTGAGTTTTTTTTTTGGCTACGGATTAGAGAGCGTTGCCACCTCCGGAAAAATCGGAGCAGGGGAGGATTCAATAAATCTCGCTCGCTGATAGTTTCGATAAATGGTTTTGATACGGAACACGGCGGACTCCATCCGTGATCCCACTATAACATACCTGGTTTTCAGCTTGTGACATAAATGTCGTCGAGTCTCTTTGGGCACAAAATGGAATATAGGACGGCACGACTGACACGAATTCCCTCCTAATGTGAGTCTCGCGCGAAGTCTCTCTCTCTCTCTCTCTCTCTCTCTCTCTCTCTCTCTTCTCTCTCTCTTTTTCTCGTGAAGAATCTTTTTCTCGCGAACGAATGGGTCTCGTGTCACTTCTCTTATCTCGTGCTACCTTGACGCTTAGTGTCATCTGCTTTTTCTTAAGTTGGACTTACGATTGCGAGTATTTCTTAATCCTACGTCTACTCTTTTGTGATTCGTCGAGACTTACATTTTTTTCTAAAGTATGTAATCAAATAATCATAAGGACCGACTCTTGTAATAATTTTCGCATTAAATATTTGTGGTATCTCAAGAGAGAATACTTTATTTCTTCGCTCGATCAGATAAATATTTTTCCAAAATCACACAAATATATAGGTCGAACGGAATCGATTCACTGAACAGAAGGTTAGTATTCACAGCTGCGTTGTTTATGTTAAATGAGAAATAGCAATTTTCGTTGAATCACACTGTGATGCAATTTCTTTCTGGAATTTAAGCGCAACGTTGGAGTGAATGGTCTCTCCTAAAAAAAATGTGTACTTATCTTTTATTTGTGTTTCGCGTCCGCGCATACTTTACCGCGATAAATCGATGGAGCAATCTTTTCGGTGGAGCAAAAATAGTAATCCCGCGTTTGCATTTTTCATAATTTCGTTGCGCAAAATCGAACCACTATCTAACTCGTATTGAAAGTTGCGGTAAAATACAACACGAGAAAGGGATGAACTTGATAAAAATTTCCCGTTAATACGCGAAGCTCCGCGAGAGCAAATGCAATATCGGGTGAAGTCTTTAATGGATCTAGCGCGAAAGAACTGGTCTTAAGGGATGCTCTCTTCCTCGAAGATATGCAAGGGAAAAGGCATTATCGCCGCACGGAGAAGTGTTTAACACACAACGGCTAACACAGAAATAGTTTCTGCTACACAGGTGTTTCAACTGGAGCGGAACAAGATAATAGCTAAAGTGTCAATTTCAATGTTTGAGAGGACAGATCGATTAATGGTTACGAATAGTGTGCTCGATTGAGTTTGAGTGACAATAAATTCGAGTGACGTCGACGAGATTTCAGATTATCCCAAATGATTTCGAGACCAGAATGCGACGCGGAGAAAGGGTGAGAGATTTTCAATTCAATTATATCGAGTTTCACGAGCGATTCGAGGAGTTGCGCATAATCACGCGCTTATTATACGTTGTATTTTAATCAGGTTGAATAAGAATCGCGTTTATCGATTCTCTTGAAGAAATATTATCAATCTCGTCGCGCGATAAACCTACATCATTAACATCAAAAACCGATCGATTGTATCGATTATATGTATATGTCATTTTTACCAATCAGCAGTTCGTATAAAAAATAGAAATAGAAAAAAGTAGAATAGCAAAAAAAAGGAAAAGGAAAAAAAGAGAGTAAAAAAAATTCAATGCATTCGCGAAACATGTTGGGAAAAATCCGCGCAAACGATTTTATGGTCGAAGATATTCTTTAGCTTCCTCTCATTTTGTCGCGTTTTATTTATTTTGTCATTTCACCGTATTTCGTAGTGACGGCGTGTTCCGAGAGTGACTGGCTGGTTGAATTTTATGCAATTCTGGTGGTATCGCTTTCACGACAGCACAAATTTGCTTAAAATTCGGGACAGAACCCGCATTAAGTGCGGGTAAACCGCATTGTATGGCTGAGCCACACAAGCTGCAGGAATGACAACATCTCGTCGCCGTCGCGTGGTTGGAAAGTCGAAAATATTAATAACAAAAGAGAGGGAAACATTTCCGTTTAATATAAAAATATCGAATATATCGAAAATATTTCGCAAAACAAACGCGATCTGACCCGTTCCTCTTTTTCTCGCTCGTACATTTTATCGAAGGCAAATTATACTACATAAAGAAATATTATTTTAATAAATTATATTTTAATAAATTATATTTTAATATTTTTTTTAAATATAATTTTTAAAAACCCATATCAAAACGAGACAATTTTATTTAAAATTACAAACGAATATTTTTTGTTCAACCTATCACAGTACCTACGACAGTTGCTAACAAGCCTCTCAACGTTACAACTTTGCATATTCTTGGAGCCTGTATTTTCTTCTCCGTACTTTCCGACTTTGCGTCTTTGTGCATTAACTTAAAGAAACTCTAATGCCACATTAGCAATGCCTACTTTAACTTGTGAATAGTTTTGAAGCAGCATAAGCAGTTAATTCAAACTTGAATTCTTCGCTCTTGTTGGCAAAGAATATACCCTTGTTGTGAATGATGCATAAAGATCCTTACGGCAAGGTTCCGCCTCAAGATACATGTGCAATTTCTAATTTAATTATATTATATTTGGTAGTTGTAAATTAATTAAAATAGCCCCACATAGCAAAAGTTATATTAATTTTCTCATGGAAATATATATATATCATTTCGTTACATCATGTTCTACACGCGTACACGCGTGTTCTCGTGATTATTAAATTTTTACGCGAAAGTTAAATCTCATGTAAAAATGCGTATCGTGGGAATGCTTAATATTTTAAATGGCGCTTACATAAAACGCGCAACAGAGAGAAAATTCACGTACGTCCAAAACACAGAGGGCGAGAAATAAATGCGAGCTGAAATAGTTATTAAGCGGAGCATTTAACGCAAGAGCAATCTTCGTCTTAAATATTATAAATTCAACATTTGAGAGAAATATTTTAATGTAATATATAATATTAAATATATCGTTTTTTTTTGTTCTCTATTCAACATAACTATATTCAACGGAAATGTACGTAAAAGGCGGACACGAGTATTTGAACTTTTCCTACCATATCACAATGTTTTTAAATTCATTTTAAATAGCGTGCCATTCTGATTTTCGGTCAGAAACTCTTTTTATGAATGAAACGGTATCACATGTAACGCGTTATCCTTACACCCTCGAACGGGGGACTCTCTAAGCGATTCGCGCCTATCGAACACAATATCCCAAATGGACGATATCATCAACCCCCGTTCCTTCTTTATGTTACAGCAACTGCAACGAGATTGAGGCACTCGAGACACCTGGACGTGAGATCGCAGTTTCTGAGCGAGGAAGAATTACCGGTGAGTGCTTCTCGATTCATTCTTGATTCGATTTCTCATCCCTCCCTGTCATCTCCTCCCCTCCAGCAACCCCCTGTACCACTTACACTCCTTTCCTTCTGTCTCAGACGTCAAGTCCGGGATTCCTTTTACGGGGATGATCTACCGAGATCCTCGTATAAACTATCCTTCCACCGCGTGGTATAAGTATAATGGATTTGTCCCTTCTCTTTCATCGCTAATCTTCCGAACGATTAAATATTTACCGCGCGCGCATCAGCGCGTCGGTTTTACGTGACATCAACGAGCGACGGGTTCATTTTTGTTCATTGAATATGTATAGTCTATAAAAAACCGCGATCTCGCGAAGCGATGGATTTTAAATACGACGTCTTATTTCTCGGTTGCAATTGATCATTTCAATGAAAATTCGAATCTGATTAATTTGGATTGTACTCTAGATTTGCCGTCGTAATGCAGAAAAAAAATACTGTGTTAGAAATAAACGGGATAAACTTTCTTAACAATATTCAAAACAATATATTGGATCAAGCTTAATTTCACTGGGCAAACAAATATTTCGCTCGATGTGTCGTGTCTAAAAATGATCGAGGGTCGCGCGCAAAAATAAGTGCGGCCTCCGGATATTTTTTCGTCGCTGTTAAAACATAAAGAGCCTCACCGGTAAAGTCGAGGCGAACGTGTCTTACGTTCCGATCGTCCGTCATGCATAAATAATTCGCTGCAGACGGGCGAAATCACTCGTGATTCGATGAATAGATGCGCGTTCCACGACTCGCGCCCATACGTTCGCTTCGGTGAGACACTTCGGTGAGAGAAGTGCTTGGTTGGCGGCCCCTGAGACTTGCTTACGAATCGCTCGTAAATCCTTGACATTACGCCGAAGTTTGCTCGGCGGAGCGTAGGATATTTAGGAACGCGGATTGCGAACGGAGAATTGCAGGGACCATCTCTCCTGCGCATGATTCGTTTATATGTAGAACTTGGACTAATGGCAGTCGAATGAAAATTGTCGCTTCGCCGAATACCGATAATTGGGGTAGTGACATTGTTTGAGACCTAATCTTCCTGATGTATCCTAGATAGATATAATACCGAAGCTTCTCGTAATTAAGATGTAATCCTCTTCCACAATATAGATAATCTCCATGTAGCAGAAAAAAAAATATCATATAAATATATATAAATATTTTAATAATTGGACCTTTATTAGATCTGTTATAGCTGCGGAGGCTATAAAGCATAATGAATGACGTTTTAATTAACTGTAATATTTCCACACGCGTTGTTGAATATTATTTTAATACGTAAATTAATGAAAACAATTTTATATTTTTATGCACCAAAAGTAGCACGGCAAGAGAAAAATATGATCGTTATTTATATTAATAATCCAATAGTGCAGTTGGATGTACAAAGATTAATTTTTTTTGTTATGATAAAACTTATTTTTGTTTACATTTTTAAAAAAATAACTCGCATCGTTATTCATTTGTAACAATTTAATTCGTCACACAATCTTTTCATTTTCAATATAATAAGATATCTTCCATTTTCAATACAAGACATCTCGTCAATTTAGTTCTGGTAATTTTTTTTTTTTTTTTTAAGAAAAAGTCAAACGCAAGAATAATAAGATTCTGCTATCGCGATGTAGCCATTTTCTTTGCTGTCATTAATAAAACAGTTTTCTTATAGATATTACATTAATGGAACAAAATTTAATACTCTCGGTCCCTTTAAAGAGTCAAATCCCATTAATTTGCTTACCCTTGGTGTAAGCTCCTACCGTGAATCGAAGATGGTAATCGCGGCGAAGCTCGTTAGTCTTTTGCGCATATTAATTGTCGCGAAAAGACGCCGTGAGCAATTCACAAGTTACGAAAGCTTTTTCGCCTTTAATATTAATTAACAGCCGAGAGTGTACAGCTCGCGACCGCGCTACGTGTATCATTGCCTTAAAACTCGGCGCAAAGTATCTCATAAAGAGAGAAGAGGTCATTTATTCGAGTGCTATGAGTATAGCTGTTTGTTTTCCCGCTCGATTTATGACACCGTTGTGGAATTACTCAAGTATCGTATGCCAACGTTAAATAGAACGTTGGTAATTAATGCAATTATACGCACATTCGCCTTTGCCAGTCTTCTCATCGGAAAAACGGTCCTCGACGACGACGCGGTACTCGTGCATGATAATCCGCTCTCTCTCTCTCATTCGAGAGCTTTTTTTTTCTCGTCATTTTCACTCAGACTCCGGTGATGAAGCGATTACGAATTCCAATTGACGGAGGGACGTTCCTTCGAATAAGTCTGCACGAATCAACCGCGGATAACGCATAACGGAGTTAATATGCTAAAACACACAGCTAACTTGTTTATCGTTAATGAGGCTGGAAAGTACGAGAGCGAGCAAGCCGCGCCGGTGCTATATCGAGGTAACATATGACCTAGGCAAAATGCAAGCGCGAAATTCTAAGCGGTCTGATGGGTTTGCCAGATGCTGGAGGCGGCGTGTCTCGCTGTAAAATTTAGCAAACGCAGCAAGAGAGCGCACGCGGATTATATTTCTTACCAAATGTTGTTTACCTGAGAACATCGTTATCTCGCGGGACAGAAAATAGTAATGAATATTAATGTCGCGAGCATTTAATTACATCGAAGATAACTATCTAGGGAGCGCGTCTAGAGAGAACAGAGAGGAGAGACTCTCGGCATTATTATAAGTGTCACCCATGTTACTTTAGCGCAATAAGCGCGAATTGGAGCGTGCATTATCAAAGTCGGAAGGCTTGAAAATTTGGGTGCTAAGACACATATATTATTATTATGTCTGAAATAAAATTTTTTGTACGTCGATTGTAAGTTTCTCAGCCATTATTATCACTATTCGATGTACATGTATGATTTATCTTTGTCCGAAGTTAAATACGACGTCGATCAATCATATATTATGTATGTTAAACGCCGTTGGATCGATCCTTAATCGCAATGAAATGGTAACACACGGGACGTACATATACGAGGGCAGTCGCGGCCATAATTTATGAGAATATGGCTCGTAACATAAAACGCAACAGACCGCGTAACGTGCAAAGCCGCGGAACTTGACTAACCTTGCCACCTTGTTCTAGATTAGACCAACGTGCATGATCATTACGAAGCGCCTGGTTATACTGCGCTCCGTTTTTTTTTCCACGCTCTCTCCCTTTGTACTTGTATCCCTCCCCCGAGGCTATTGGATCTTTTATGAGGAAACGTGACATAATATACCGCTCGGAGTCCTCGCCGTGATTAATGGCGCTTGGTTTATGAGGAGCGCTTTGATTTATCGAGTGCCTTGTTCTCTAAAGTCTTCCGCTCTTCGCCCCCCTCTCCCCCCCCCCCCGCGCGCCAACTTTACCGATTAATCCCCCGGACATATCTTTCGGGGGCTCCCTTCGCTAACACCCGCGCTAATAGCCGTCCGTTTCTCTTGCGCTTTCAGCTCGATGAGAATCACAACCACAAGCCGGTGTTCTCCAATTGCTCGAATTACGCGCCCGTAGTGAAGGAGGAGGAACCGGCCGGCACGGTGGTGATCCAGGTGCACGCCGAAGATAAAGATCCGCCGGAGGAAGGAGGTACTGTACACGGCGCGACATCATCAAGATATAACTATATATCGTGCATAAAACGTCGTTGTGAATTATGCGCGTAGTTAAATAGAGGCAACTTTTTTTTTTTTTTTTTTTTTTACGATCTACTCCAAGTTTTATAACTTCGAATCGGTATAAGCGGAGGACAAGTTCTTAGACACATCTGCCTCGCATTTGAGCTTATTTTTTTAATTACACAAGTCGATGTCGTCGATATGTCTTTGTCGGTTGCCAAAGCAAAAAAGATGTGGACTATTTTGTACAATAAATTTGCGATGAAACCAACATGAACGAACATAACGAGTCGTTAATCCGGACGATTGTCCGGATCGTGAATTTTCAGGTACCATTACGTACAGCTTCGTGACCGCTCCAGACGAGAGATTAAAATTCGAGATCAACAATAAGACGGGTCTCATCAGGACGACCCAGATGCTGGACAGGGATGAACCCGCCAGGGAAAAGGAAGCTTATCTCACAGTGCTCGCGACTGACAATGGAAGGCCGCAGCTGGATGACGTGTGCACATTTAAGGTCACCATCGAGGACGTCAATGATAATTCGCCCGTCTTCGACAAAGTGGTACGTCGCTAACTACCTAAGTTACCAACTCGTTAACTCCCTTACGATTCGTACATTTACAAAAGAAGCTGGGTGCATGTGGTACGAATACATACATAATGCACGCGTACGCTGCTTACACGGATATAATAATCGTATCCGGTTCGTGTCGGAAAAATCTATCACAGCTTAACAGGAAGGAGAGGAAAGCGTCTTTTTTGTTTGATGATATTATCACTATATGAAAAATTTTAATTTTTTTTTCAATATTTCTTTCAACTAAGACACCATCTATTGATAAAGATAATTCTACAGAAAAAAAAGAGATGGATTTTTAAATGTATATAATATTCTCATATATATAGTATATTCTATACATTCTATATATTCTATACATCTATAAAAATTTTTAAAATAAAATATTTTTAAAAATATGTACATTCAGAGAAATTAACGGAATCTGACGATAAATTTTATATCGCGAATTACTGTGATAGAGAGACTTTCATACATATATTTATAAGTTCCCTTTTTTTCATAGACTACTAACATCCGTCACTACTGCTACTAACATTTTCTGCTTGAATTTTTTTGGTTTACTTCAATCCCAGGTCTTCCGTGGATACGTATGGAAGGTTGGTTTTAAATTTGCGGTGTATACGTTGCTCGATATGCGAGATGAATGAAAAAAAAATATTTCACAATTTTGTCTCCCTTTTACATAGAGTTTATGGTTTTTTTTTCGGAACGAACTATTATTTTTATGTATTGAATGTGAAATTTTGTCTGTACGAGCTTTGAAACGATATATTTTTACGATCACCGCATTTAGTACGACGAACTACATTTGCTATTTCTCTCTCCGTGTTAAAGAAATTATCATGCATGTACGAAATGGAGTTTTAGGAATGATAATGCACCGTAAGCATGATTTGTACGAAAACTGCATGTAATACATTACGTTAAATGCGTTTTAGAAATTAGCTTATGCACCTTGTGGGTGTAATAATCGTTTCTCGTTTAATGCTAAATTTTCACTCGTTACACAGGCGTATACGGAATCCGTGCCGCAAGATTTACCCGTTGGTCGCGAGGTCATGAGAGTCTCCGCTACCGATATCGATGACGGCAATAATTCTGTCGTGCGATATAGTCTATCGTCTAAGAGACCGGATGATGCTGTATACTTTCGGATCGACCGCGAGAGCGGTGTCATATTCCTCAACAAAGTTATAGACGTAAGTAATATGAGAGAGAAGAAGGGAACACGATGTTAAGAGGGTAACGCTTACTTTGTTTTATAATGATCCTTTGAAAAATAGAACTTGTAACATTTTCTTGATAGTTTAAGTGGCGATAGTGAGTAATCTTTTTTTATCGTTGTTTGCGAATTTCCACATTATTCATTAGCGAGCTCTATTAAAACGTAAACTATGCACTTTGAAAATACTATTTTTCAACATTTTGCACGTGAGTAAAGCGCCTGAAACAAAGCTATCCGTTGTGAATTATCGGAAGAAAAATTTGTTACTTTATTTTTCATGTTTTCTAAAAATGTTATGCCAGTTAAAAGCTGTGATAAATAATGCAACGCATTGATCCATTTATTTTTAATAAAAAGAAAAGAAAGCTTGAGTTTTTGAAGCTTATTTAACAGATCACATAAATTTCTTATATTACGTTCATTATGAATTTGCGCAGCGGAATCCAGATTATAAATTCAGTATGATAGCCACCGCCGAGGATATTGGCGAGAGCCCAAACTTTAATGTCATCGATCTTGACATACGGGTTGTGGAATCGCATAAGAAGGCGCCAGCTTTTTTACCGAGGCCAGCGGAACCAATTAAACTTCAGGAGAATTTTAGCGATTTCGATGCTAACATTGTCCGTTTAAAAGCAGTCTCCAACATTGATAACTCCAGCAATTCGGACAATTCGTATCTGCTCTTCGAGCTAGTCACCGGTAGAACGGAACAGACTAACAAAGGGAACACTTTCAGGTATCTACAAATTATGTTTATCGCTTTACGAATTTACATAATATAAACATATTTTACACAATTGCATTTTATGTAATTTTATCTCATGCTTATGATGTGTATATATATATATATATATAAACAGATTAGAATCCAATAAGGACGTAGCGGATATCAAGCTCTCTCAGCATCTTGATTACGAAAGTAACACGCAGTATTCGTTAATAGTACGAGTACAAAATAAATATCAGTTAGCCGCCGAAACAGTAATCGACATCGAAGTTCTCGATGTAAATGACAATATTCCAGTTTTTCGTGATATCAAGAAAGGAAGCGTGTTAGAAAACGAACCTCGAGGAGTTCCTGTAATGCAGGTGCGAGCCATCGACGCTGATGGCACTTCCGCTAATAATCAGGTATTGAAATTATATTAAATATCTAAATAATATTTTGTGCTTTAAGAGTACTTTTTATTACGCGATTGTGTCAAAAGCATTGTATCTGATTATTAATACGATACTTCGATTTTATTTTCTCAAAAGGTCAGTTACGAGTTGGACAACTTCAAGGATCTCTTCGCAATCGATCCGCAAACTGGTAATATCACGACACTGATGACGTTCGACAGAGAGGTCGAAGACACGTACAACGTCAAAGTAATAGCGACGGATAATTCTCCGAGCGCTCTGTTCAAAACCGGCGAGCACAATAAAGGGCAACAGGTGTTTCGAATCGAAATCGCCGATAAGAATGACAATCCGCCTCGTTTTACTCAAAAAGTCTATACCCATAATTCGATTTACGAAAACGCAAACATCAATGCGCCCGTGACTGAAGTCAAGGCTGTCGATTCTGATACAGCGAGCCCCGTCACGTACAGCATCATATCGGGCAACACTGACAATAGCTTCTACATCGAAGCTACAACGGGAAAGATTCGCGTGAACAAGCCGCTCGATTATGAAAAAATCACCAAGTACAATTTGACTGTAAGAGCGTTCGATGGTGTATTTAACGATACTGCGCAGGTAGAGATTTTTATCGAAAACGTCAATGACAATCCACCAGTCTTCGAAGACTTCAACAAAAATCCGACGATAGAGGAAGAGAAATTGATAGATGGTAAGATGTCAATACGCAATAATTTTTAGTAATTGAAAAAAAAATCTTAGTTTTAACACAAACTTGTATGCTTACTGTCTAACTAGGATGCATTACCACTGTGGTGGCTCACGACCCTGATATCGAAGATAGGAATGCTGATCAACATATCGCCTACTTCATCGTCAAAGAAGATCAGCAACCCTTGATAGGAATCGACAAATCTGGCTGTATGAAGTTGAAGAAGCCACTAGATCGTGATCCGCCGAATGGTTATTCAATGTGGACCGTGAGTTGGACTATAAATGATATTTTTATCGAGTTAAAATATCTTATTAAACTTAATTTCGATTTCTTATTTTATTTTTACATTTACAGGTGATCGTAATGGCAAGAGACGAAGACGGATCGCCTACGGCTCTACGCGAGTTGGTGATGGTTAACATCACTCTCATAGACATAAACGACAATGCACCGTTTCTCGATATGCCTTACCCCGTCATTTGGGATGAAAATAAGCCGCATGGCAAGATAACCGAGCTGAAGGCGCGAGATTACGACTCTGAAGAGAATGGTCCGCCATTCGAATTCCGAATCGACGACAGTGCGGACGATGAAATCAGAACCAAGTTCGACATTCGTGAAATTAATCTATACGCGCGAGTTGAGTTTGATCGTGAAGAACGGAAGAGCTACGATATACCGATCGCGATTACGGACAGTGGTATGCCATCTATGACGGGTACCTCGACGCTCACTGTCATCATAGGCGACGAAAATGACAATCCTATGCAAGAAGGCTCGAGTTCTATATTTGTTTACAATTACAAAGGAGAAGCTCCCGACACGGAAATTGGACGCGTTTACGTTAACGATCTGGATGATTGGGATTTGCCAGATAAATCTTTCGACTGGGCCTCTCATCATGACGGATTCCATCTAGATACCAGTACCGGCATGATCACCTTGCTGTCGGGTACAACGAACGATACCTTTGTATTGAAATTTATCGTCACTGAGAAAGGCCATCTTATTAAATCGCATCAAGTACACGCGTATGTGAATGTCACCGTTAAAGAGCTTCCGGAGGAAGCCGTGGACAGATCCGGTTCCGTGCGATTTTATGGAATAACTGCGGAGCAATTTGTGGAGCCTGACGAATCCGGCGTCAGTAAGAAGGAAATATTTCAAGAGAAGCTGGCCTCTATGCTCAACACATCGGTCGATAATGTCGACGTGTTCACGGTGCTTCATTCGCCTCATCACAACAATAGAAGTTTGTTAGACGTCCGATTCTCGGCACATGGTAGTCCGTATTACGCTCCCGAAAAGCTAAACACGATTATAGCGCAACATTCCAAGCAGATTGAACGGGAAATGAAAGCGGACATTTTGTTGATAAACATCGACGAGTGCTTGTTTGAGAAGGTTTATTGCAATAGTTCATGCCGCAGTTTCTTAAACGCCAGCACTATTCCATATTCCGTTTATACTAATACTAGCTCGTTCGTCGGTGTTAGAGCGATTGTTGATCCGCTGTGCACTTGCACCGTAGCGGAACCTATCGTCTGCTTAAATGGCGGTACTCCTCTGGCAGAACGATGCGAGTGTCCACCTGGTCTAGAAGGACCGAGGTGCGAACTGTTGGGTATCGGCTTTCACGGAGATGGCTGGGCTATAATGCCACCACCTGATCAAGCCTGCGATGAATCGCATATAGGTAGGATTTTCTAATACTTTGTGTTTATTATACGTTATTTTTATTACACGCTTCCATCTATATGAATGAATTATTACAGGATTGGAAATAACACCACATGTGGACAATGGCCTTGTCTTTTACTTTGGTCCCATGACTTATAGCCCTAAACTTGGACTAAGAGATTTCATGGCTTTAGAACTTCAACAAGGCTTCGCCGTGTTGTATATCGACTATGGAACGGGAACTGTCAGACTAGATCACAAACAAATCAAATTGACGGACGGCAAGAATCACAGAATAGATATTTACTATACGAAAACTGTAAGAACTCTCGTTATGTATTGTTTTACTCAAAACTAAATAAGTGCGATTATCTCATTGTACTTGATTTTTTTTCCAGTCGATGGAGATGAGGGTTGATAATTGCGGCATATCCGCTTGCATGAGTCTCACTGCACCGCAAGGCACCAATGAGTTTTTAAACGTTAATAGTCCCATGCAAGTGGGTGGTACATTAACTAAGTTAGCACACTTGGCGTCAAATTTAGGATGGGATCATCAACCAACTGATAAAGGATTTGTTGGCTGTATACGCAATATGACATTCAATGGAAATGTAAGTGATGAAGAAAAAGAGATAAAAAGTATAGTGAATTAAATTTTATTTCTCTTTATGTTTGTTTCAGACATACAACTTAGGTATGCCATCGCTGTCCAGAAATGCAGATCCCGGTTGCAATCACGGTATGGCAAAGGCCATCTCATTCGGGATCGACACGAATTTTATAGTAGCCATATTAGTTTGCGTATTGATATTGTTAATACTACTCGTCGCGGTAGTAGTGCATAGAAGAAAGACGGACGATTTGTATAAAGATATGGATGATATTAGGGAAAACATTATTAATTACGAGGACGAAGGAGGCGGTGAAGTTGATACGGCATTTGACTTGAACGTGTTGAGAGCCATTTACGATGCACCGCCTATTGATTCTAAGATAGCTCCAATTGGCCTACAGGGTAGAGGTAGATATAGATAGATATTACTAACTGCTACTTACATATAGATTGTTGTATAAAAACTAAAAGAACTTCGTGTTTGTTTAAAGGAAACGATGAAGTTCCAGACATTTGCGGTTTCCTAGATGGAAAGAAGGAAAGCTGCGATAAAGATCCCGATACAAATCCATTCGACGACGTAAGACATTATGCTTACGAGGGGGAGGGTAACTCGGAAGGCGATCTATCGTCGCTAGCTTCCTGTTAGTATTTTCAAATACAAATACTTGTATTAGATATTTAAATAAAGATATTTTTCTTGCTTCAATTTTTTACGTTTTCTTTTCTAATTTATAGGTACCGATGATGGAGATCTCAAATTCAATTATCTATCTAATTTTGGACCAAGATTCAGAAAATTAGCAGACATGTATGGAGAAGATCCAAGTGATGAGGAAAGTGACGGAGTCGGTGAACGAGAGAGCGAAAGCTGGTGTTGAGTTTTCTTAATCGATAACTTCGTAGATATAAAATTTTAACGCAGGTAACATAATTATTTGGATATAATTTTTAAACAGTATTATACAGTTTTGTAATATGTACAATATTCACGTAAACGTAATTGTTATTATTATAGAAAGTGCATACAGCTTACAGATTTGCTCCAGCACGTGTGGTCTATGTAACCATAAATACGAGTATACATGTCACTGGATTTGTATTATACAGATCTGTGCATTTCCACAGTCTCGGGCCTCTAACAACGGGCAAAGAATAAGGCTTAAACTGTACTTAAACGATACGCGTGGTCTCATTCACCGATTGCTCTAGTTTAAAAACAGCAAAAGAGACGACGAAGAGCGTTACAATACGCAATCCTATTGACGCGATGTGTAATTACACATAAGCGTGATTTATTTAATAGACGGAATAAACTTTACAATTATCGCGAGTGACTATATGGACGCTATATATATATGAATTCCGTTTATTCGGGAAAGTGATGCGTATCTCATACTGATTCTTAAGATGAATTTTTATATTGTGTCGATAAAAAACTTGGCGCGTTTATGTTATAATTTTACACTAGAAGTGATATATGTGTAATAAGTGGGACAAGAGAGAGAATAGTGCGTTCACTGTACGTTGCACGAATATGAACATTAAAAGTTCTGGATTATCGTATTCTCGTTGTATGTATTTCGACGAGTTGTTGGACAATCTACATTTCCATGCATAGGCGTTTTTTTTCTACGTAATTACATAATTACGAGTATAATTATGACATATTGTATTTTGAGAAATTATAATAAGCGATGTTCTATACACATGGGTTAAAAGTATAAAAACAAAATCTGCAGCATAACTGTTGTGTTATATAAACGGCTTAATATTTTGTCGATTATTAGAAATCATTTATTAATGATAATTAGTGAATGATGTATAAAAAAGTAATTTAGGAAAACTTATAAAAATTTTGTTTATGCTTTTAAAATAAAAATTAAAAAGGACTTGCATGAGCCAATAATATTGATATAGATCTGTTTCCTTTTTTTTTTATTTTTTTATAGTCTGACTTCCAAAATTATCGAAGATTTTTCTACATACATAATTGATTGATATAATGATATACAATTTTTTTTCTTTTCAATATATATAAAGTTAGCAAAGTATCAAGCATATGTTTAGTTGTTCATTCATCGAATCTGGATGAGAGAAAGAGAGCTATTGTCTATTTTGTTAATATTTTTTTTAACGTTGCGTATTATAATAGTGATGAAATGCTATATGACTGACTTTATAACTCGCCGTCTAGGAAAACCTGAGTAACTTCGTAAAGCTGCAAAATTGACTGCCAGATTCAAGAGACAACTCGCCTCTGTACGTGCATCATTAGCTTTTAACATTACGTGCATTCCAGCAACGAAGGATGTAGTTGGGTAATGCCAGTTTATAAAATGTCAATAATATACATTGTAGTTTTGTAACTAATGGTCTATAATGAGATAGTAAAAGTTTTGTCGATTATTGATGTGTGTTCTTGAGTTTGGCAATCTTCAAGTTACAAAGGGAGTTTCCAGACTATTTTTTATACATACCTTATATAAATAAATAAATTATATATATATAAAGAGAGAGATATATATACAGATGTGAAAGAAAAATGATACATAATGTCAGCGATCAATGAGATAATTTTAAGAGAAGATGCCGAGGACACTCATCTTATGAGAATAAAAAAGGGCAGTGCGTGAATAAAAGAATGAAAGAGGAGAGATAGGTAAAGCGTCACTCTTCTATATTTAATTGATATAGTATTTTAATAATTATATGTATATGAGTGAATAAGAAAAAAAGTGTACATGATATGAAATGCCATGAGTGTATGCGTGTCGATATTATCAGATGAACACACGTACGTACATTATTACGTGCGTATGTTACATTCAATATATGTTGCAAAATGCAAGTGTATATATATATATATATATATATATATATATATATATATATATATATTTGCATATATCCTTTATATACGCATATTTTTCGCGAAAATCGAAAAAATTATTCTCATCAAGTTTGTCCGTAATATTATTTCACATTTAATATTATTTCAATAGGATTATAAGCAACAGATATTTGAGTATTCCACACATTGTGATTGAATGTAGGACAATGAAGAATCGATGCATCAAGATTGAGTGCCATAGTGCGCTTTGAATATTGATCTTTCTCCTAATTTCGCGAAATAATTTCTATTAGTAAGATCACTTTGTATCGCGACGCGAAAATAATTTCGAGATGATAATAGCCTCATCATGGAAATAATTGTTCGTGTCCTTCGTTGATTATCCACTGTTTTATATTACTAATCCATCATCATTTTTGCTAATATATCTTCATGCGATTGATAAGCATTTATACGTATCATTTATGAATGCTCTTATTTTTAAGCTTCTTGTACACGATAAAGCTACTGTAACATATGTATTGTCTGTGCGTGGTTACGTTGAGACACTAGAATAAATGTTTTTCGATTATTTGATGCTCTATAAGATTCATCATGTTTTATATGTTATTAACAAAGAGATAAATGTAAAAAAAAGCTTTTATATTTTGGTACTTGTCATAATAGTAGAAAACAAGAATATTTTAATGTCCTTAAATTCACTCTGAGAAATTCAAAATTATGCCAATAAAATCTGTATATATATAATTATATATTCGACAAATTTTCAATAGTTTGTCTCGGTTATAAGAGAAACGTTCAGTGATATGTTCTTGTACATAAAGTATAAAATGCCATAATTTTGTTATAACTATATCAAGAAATACCAAAAATAGCACTGATAATATTTGCTTTTTGTTAATCGCTCGTTAAAAAGAAATCTCAATGTACCGCGCATTTTTAATACATATCGAGAAATCCAACGCGTATGACATGCGCACACGCGTGCATGTATATGATAAGGAACATAACTTAGATGGATGCATGTGATCTCAAGAGTTGAGGAGCAGATTTTAGATGTTCTTCTTTCGTGAATGTCTATGAAGCTATACTTAGGCGCTTGCCATTGAACAACGATTAGGACAAAAATGGATAGAATATAACGAACCTGTAATTTAGTCATTTCTAGAGAGAGATACAAGATTATTATCCATATTAAAATTTAATTTTTGTGCGTTGTCTCATATAAATTCACTTTTTTTATTAAGGCAATATTTGAAAGCAAGCGTTACGACAAGATGTTATTTCAATATAAAAAGTTTGTATGATAAAGTTAATATAAAGATTAATGTGTATAATGTAATAGCCTAATCCGTCATACAACAACTTACAATAAATATTGCTCGACTTTTCTCTATTATTTTATTAATGAGATTAGCTCATTACTTATAAACAGAGAAGCATAAACATTTTATAACTTTTTTTCTGCATAAAAATATTTTTTTATTTATTTACTTTATAAAAAATCCTCTCAGAAAACTTGCCCACGCATTAACCAAATTTGTAATAATTGTCACTTCGTAACAAATAACTTTGTAAAAAAAAATGTTAAATAATCGTGACTCTTCAGCAATTTCATATGCCTATATATCGTCATTTCTATTATTTGTACAGACACAAACAATAGGTAGTAAAATATAAAGAGTTCGCTGTTGATCAATGTTTACTTAACACTGCCTTTAAGTGATAGAAGAAGATCATGGATTCTTTGACGCGCAATTTTAATAATTAAATCTTAATCAGGTACTATTCTGCACTTTAATAAAAACTTACTGTAAAAAGACGTAAATAATTATAGAGATACGAAAATATATATACACACGCATAAGTATAATGCGCGCGTGTATACACAGGCTTGTACATTATCTAGGAAAATAAGAACTATTACGAAGAAACCATTTAATATGTGATAATCGACGGCAACGCATATGAGCGCACCATTATCCTTTATCTTCGATCCACCCTTAGCTCGAGAACGTTATGTGTAATTTCTTTTTTGTAGCAATAAAGTGAGATTCGAATATATATACTTTGCTCTTTCTATCTTAAAGTCCATTTTAGACGATTTATCATTCGCGACAAAATTAAAAAATTGTATTTATAATTTTATGTGCTGTACATTCTAATGTATGTATGTGTCAGGAATATATGTATCTTGATATATACTTTATAAAACATATGTTATATGTTTTTTTACCATTTTTTAAAAATATTTTCTGTATTACACATAAAAAAATAAAATAGAATCCTGTTCCGAATTTTGTCGCAAATTAAATCGTTTAAAGTGAACTTAATTGTGTCATATTGTTGCAAAAGAAATTTTTTGAAGAAATATTTTCTTAATTACGATATTTTACCGTGATATTGTCATGAGAATTTAATATACATATACTATATTTTATATATATATAACTGATTGATGAAGTAATCAGTGAGGCTTCACATCCAGCTATGACTCTCGTTAGCAAATTAGTTTAGAAGCCTTTAAGTGTCACGGTCGCACGTATCAATTTCATTTGGCAATATATGTCATGAATGATGCAATATAAAGTTTAATTTTCCGGACATAATTTCACTTCAATGATACCGTTTGCGTAATAAATATATTAAAAGAAAATGATTAATTGTCTTCTCATAAGTAACTACATCAAAAGATGTGTCTGTATCGATGTTTCCTCTTTTTTTTTATTGTAAAATTAAAACAAAATGTTACATATTCAATTTATTTTTGTTCTTTATTTATACAGGTGCAAATAAGTTGTGTCTTAATAACTGTTGCCACGTCAATTTTTCTCATGAAGTGGAGAAATGAAAAATTAGCGACATGGATCCTCGAATTTCAAGTCAATTTAACTTATGTTAGATAAAAAATTATATCATTTAATTTTGTCGTAGTTATATACTTTTAATTAGCAAATGAATATTCAACATTCATCTTTTTTCAACCTACACGTATAATGGTACAATTTGCAATTTCATCTCGATGCAGTTTGTCAAATATATAATTACGATGTATATGTGTTCAAAAATAGCTGACGGTCTCGGAATGATAAGGCCACAATTAAAAATTATAAAAAAACATATATTGATAATTATATCTCTAAATGTTTTGTATAATGTACGGTTTTTTTTAAATTTCTCAATCGGTGTCAATTCCCATATTAAAATCACGCGAAAGATAAAACTCTGAATGAGACTGTTGCAAAGCGAAAGATTCAACGCCGACGCAGAGATTTCATTATTTCTCTGAGATAGTGATTGAATCGGGATGTTGTAATGCGCGCGCGTTAAAGTAAGGGGTCAGCAATGTATAAAAACAGCAACCGCATCTTAGATCTCTCGTAAACGAAATCTTTTGCACATCGCCACATCGTCTCGCGAAAAATAGATCATTCTATACATTTATTTATACGAAAGTGTTATCATGTGAGTCTCTTTTTTATTTTTTGTGCGTATGCAGTGCGATTATTTGTTCTCTATTTCATTATAATCAAACACAATGATACTATGCAAATTAACAGTTTGTTCGCTATACAAACGGACAACAAGTGTTTGAATTGATAAAAATTGTAGTTTATTATTTTTATTTTATTTTTTCGAAAATTATATGTCACTGTGTGTGCAAAATATTGTGAATTGATTAAACAACCTTCTCGATTTTTTTCTTTTCAAGGTTTTGTAAGATGCCAGTGAGCTTGTTCGCTATAGCATTTCTTTTCTTAATCCTTATTTCGGACGGTGAAGCTCAGTTAAATTTTTCTACCGGATGGGGCCAAGGTAAAAGGAGCCAAGACATGCGGATTAGATCAAGCAGTACGGATTGTTCGTCGCAAAGCGCATCATTGGAACAATTGTTAAAATTATATACGTTCATTCAGGTATATGAAGATGCGAGATTGATTCAAAAATTTTATATAAGCCGTAAAAAAATATTTTAAAAATACGATTGATTTTGTGTGTGTGTGTATTTTTTAATTGTACACGTTTTAATTCTGACAGATTTATAGTTGTTATAATGTATTGTTATATATGATAATAAATCATATATAAATCCACACACACATATACACACCGAAAGTATAATACTTCTTCTCTTATTTGTCACAAGTATTACGGCAAATGTATTTATTGGAACGCGTGCGATTGTGAGTTAATATAGTACCGATATTCGCGGTTATTTACAGATCGAAGCGCAGAGGATCTTGGATTGCCAAAACTTGAACAAATGAATCAGGAAAGCATCATTCTTCTTATCAAACGGACTCGTCCCAGACTATTGCCCCAAGATATAATTGAACAAGTAAAATCTAAGATATTTGAATAGAGATATAATGTAATTGGAGTGTCACATGTTCTAATTTTGTCTAACGGATATTCTATTTATCCCCTGTATATCATGACCAAGTTTTTCTATTAAAAGACACGAACATCTGAGACCGAATATTTGCATTTGCTTGCTGTATGCTTTGTACATATTTATTATAGCAAGAGTTAATATTGAGGCAAGTGGTAAATGACACTGAAGCTGGTTTTTTCTGCGGTCGAATATTTATTGTGGTGTCACAGTTTATTTATAAATTCTGCATTTTACCACAAATGTAGTCTTAACAAAATAAACAGATATTGTTAATTGTAGTCTGAAAGTAGACCGGTAATAAATATATTTAAAAATAGCCTTTATGCAATGCCCTTTCCCTTTATTGCCCCTTCTATAACTTTCTTCCCTTATCTTCTGAAAATATAAAAAACGATAGACGTGTATCGTTAGTATTATTTTCCATTATAAAATATCTCAATTGCAATGTCCAGAATATCTTTGTGTCATTTTATAATATCAGAATTATCTGTTAAGATATGTGTATAACAATCCGTCACAAACATTCGCAATCGCAAATTTTAATTATACGTTTGGTGACTAAATACATACAGATTTTGCTTTCGGATGTATTCAATTGGAAACCGATTGATATTTGCTATTGATTTACCAACATTATACACATGCGGCTCATATCAACGATATATACATATATTAAAACTCAATATATACGCGTGTTGTAATTTAAGAACCACAACTTTGTGAAATTTCAAAGGGTGTGGATCATCTCGTTGTTATGTAATCATTAAAAGCTTGACAGTGAGCAGAATTCCTGTATTTTTGGCAATTCATTTTTTTAAAATAAATTTCAATTTTTATCATTTTTCCAACTAAATTTTAATTTTTATCAAAATTTCTTGACTGTAATTATTAAGAAATGTTCTCTCTTATAATAATTGAATATGGATTATTTCCCAATGTTTGATTATTTCCCAAAATAATCAAATTTTGTGAAAATTAATGTTCAATTTTGAAAAGATATCATTCATTATAGATTAGTATTCTATTCTCACGACTGAGAGAAATATAAAATATTATTTCATAAATCTTTCTTCATTTACAGATGAACTAGATTTCTACAATGCAAGAGATAATCTGTTTTTTGATCGCATTTTTAACTCTTTCTCACGGTGAATTTAGCTCGGAGAATGACCTGAATTATCGACGAAAATTCTACAATATTGAGAATGGTAAGAATTTTAATATTTTTTTGATAATTTTTCGAAAGAAATAGATACAAGTATTAGTAATAATTAACCCAAGTTATTAATTTAACGTGAAAATTTTATTTTTATACTTTGCTCTGCTTGAACTAAATAATAATTGTATTCGCCAAAAAAATTATACACATAATATGTACACCACACGCACACACACACATGTATATCATCACTAATTTACAAGACAAAATATTAATTTAATTGACATATATCATTTTAATTGATATACTATGGTAAATGCAATAATGGACAAAATCTCTTCTCTACTTTACTGTAAATTTCAATTGTTATTTTACAGAGACACATTATTACAATGACTTCAAAACGTGGCATGCGATTTCTCAACAACCTCAATATTCTCATCAATCTTACCGTCAGTTCAAATGTACAAAACCAGGTCTCTATGCCGATGAAAATGATTGTCGAACGTATTATGAATGCGCGAAAATCGAGAACAAACGTCGCCTTGAATTTCGTCAAACTGTTCACAAATGCAATTCTGACGAAGTGTTCTCGTATGCATACGGTACTTGTACGCAACCTCAGGAAAGCGGAAGAGTAAAGTGCAGTGGCTATTCGCGGTTAGAGGAGCAACATAATACAGGTAATAGGTTCATTATCAATTCAGTATATAATATGAACATATAATATGAACATATAATGAAGACATAGAAAGAAACCTCAAAAGTACTAAAGTGTGAATACTCGAAAGAATTAGGAAAACACCGATCTTAAAATAGAATAGGACCTAACACATCAAAAATCCTTTTTTCATATAATATCATTTAAATAAGAAAATACATCAAGAATTAAAGATACAAGCATGACAATGTATCATTAAATGTTATTTTGAAAACAGTAGAATTAAAACATATCAACAAAAACAGTTTCTACAGCATTCTAAGAACAAAGAGAAGTTGCATCTGGTACAGATGCCTTTGTTCCAAAGAATTTGTACTATATGAATTCTTATTATAACAGTAAGATTAAAACGTTTAAAATTTCTGCTTGCTAAAAAAATGTATGAAAGCAAGAAGAAGAGCTATAATAAATAACTTTTTCAATAAATATTATATTAAATAGAAAATCCATATATTTATAAATAAAATTACAAAAAATAGATATAATTGCAAATAAAAAACCAACAAAAAGGAAAATAATAAACACAGATCATTTTAATATTTCAGAAACTTCTCCAAATATACCATCTAATATGAGCAAACCAAAAGCAAAACATAATAACAATTCAAACAAAATAAACAAAAAGAAAAATAGTGAAGAACGTAAAGCACAGAAAAATACGAATCATAATACAAATAATAAACAAAATGACAAACAAAAAAAACACGTCGAAAAGAAGGAAAAAAATAGACATAGTAATGAAGACTCGAGTTGCAGTAATAGCAGTGAAGAACACACAAAAAAACCAAAAAATAAAAAAGATACAAGCAAAGAAACGGAAATCACAACGCAACAAACCACTACGCGACGTGTCTCGACAGAAGAACACTCCGGAAGTAAGGAGAACAATCAGAGCGATGAATATAATGAAGACTCGAATTGCAGTAATAGCAGTGAAGAACATACAAAAAAACCAAAAAATAAAAAAGATACAAGCAAAGAAACGGAAATTACAACGCAACAAACCACTACGCGACGTGTCTCGACAGAAGAACACTCCGGAAGTAAGGAGGACAATCAGAGCGATGAATATAATGAAGACTCGAATTGCAGTAATAGCAGTGAAGAACATACAAAAAAACCAAAAAATAAAAAAGATACAAGCAAAGAAACGGAAATCACAACGCAACAAATCACTACGCGACGTGTCTCGACAGAAGAACACTCCGGAAGTAAGGAGGACAATCAGAGCGATGAATATAATGAAGACTCGAATTGCAGTAATAGCAGTGAAGATGAATCTGAAAGCAAGAAGAACGACAGCGGTGAAAGTAAAATAACTACCCCCCATATTTCAACCGAGGATCAATGCGGAAGCAAGGAGGACAGCAAGAATAATGAAAGCGGCGAAAATAAAATAAGCACTCCTCAGATTTCAACCGAAGGTCAATCGGAAAGCAAGGAAGACAATAAGAATAATGGCAGTGGCGAAAATAAAATAACTACCCCTCAGATTCCAACCGAAAATCAGTCCGGGAATGAGGAAAAGAATAAGAATAGTGATAGCGGCGAAAATAAAATAATCACTCCTCAGATTCCAATCGAAGATCAATCCGAAAGCAAGGAGAACAGCAGAAATAACGATAGTAGCGAGAGTAAAATAACCACCCCTCAAATTTCAACCGATAATCAATTGGACAGCAAAGAAGACAATAAGAATAGTGGTAGCGGCGAAAATAAAATAACCACCCCTGAAATTCCAATCGAAGATGAATCTGGAAGCAAGAATAATGACAGCGGCGAAAGTAAAATAACTACTCCTTATATTCCAACCGAGGATCAATTCGGAAGCAAGGAGGACAGCAAGAATAATGAAAGCAGCGAAAAAAAAATAACTACTCAGTTTCCAACTGAAGATCAGTCCAGGAGCAAGGAAGATAATAAGAATAATGAGAGCGGCGAGAATAAAATAACCACCCCTCAACTTCCAACCGAAAATCAATCCGAAAGTAAAGACAACCGGAATGACGAGAGCACGGAGAACGCAGTTTCAACCCCGCAGATTCCAACAGAAGATTATCCAGGAATCGAAAAAGAATCAAATGAATCTGTTTCAGAGTGTACTTTTCCTGGTTTTTTTCCAAATCTCAATGATTGTACAAAATATTATAGATGCGTTGAAGTAGAATCGGGAACATTGAAAAAGTTTGAGTTTGTTTGTCCTCGAGGAACAGTATGGGATCAAGACAAAACAACTTGTAATTTTCCATCGGCTGTGGAACACTCGTTATGTAAGGAATCAAAGAAAGATGGAGAAACCAATGATAATGAAAAACAAACTACCATTGACTTCCCAACGTCTACCGAACTTCCGACAGGGTCAACTATCCCTACTGAATTAATTTGTCCTATTGGAAATTTGACTGGAGATCAAATGGTTTTAGTCTGTCCAACCGGTTTCCGACGTCATCCAAGATATTGCAATCTTTTCTATCAATGTACAATAACGAATGATATAGATGCTAAAATTGTTGTATTCATTTGTCCAGAAGGCAGAGTTTTTGATGATAAAAAGATACAATGCGTAAACGAAGAAAGCTCCCATAAAAGTCTTTATTCACATATCAATTGTAAGAATTTTGATTCCTCTACTGCAGATATGTCGAAATCACTCGTAAGTATGAAATAATTAAAATCTATTTTATATGAGATAATTAAACATTCTATTTTATACTAAAACTTTTTTATACATTTACATACGTATATATTTATTGCTTAGGTATATCTCGTTAAATATTATATTGTCATCTATTCCAACCGTGAATTCTAATTATTGAAACTTTTAAAGATAATTATTACACCCTTTTGCCTTTTAATAATAAAACAATCTAACAAAAAAATTAAATAATCATTCAGTTTTAATGAATTAAATTATATAATTATTTAATTCTAAAATAAAACTTTTAATATCTTTTTTTATTTGTTATAAATTATAATATTTAGTAAATTAAAATACTTATAATATTGGGGGGAAAGAAAATGCTATATATGCTTTCAAAATTTTCAGTCTTGTATAAAGTTGACATAACGTTTTCTAAATGCAATTTCAATAATATTAATCATTGAAATTATCTTTTAATTATAAAACTTTAATTATAAAATAATTATAAAGCTTACAAAATCCTTCATAAAATATTAAACTATAACTCAATTATAAAAATTACTGATTCTTGATTGAGTGCAAATTTTACACATGTGATCAACTAATGCAAATTACCGAAATCACAATTAGAGAAATAATCGCTATTGATTTCTTGAAAATCATTTATAATAATATTATACAATAATATCATACAATTTCTGATTATTTTGTCTGAAAATGGCATTTATGAGAGAGAAAAACTTATGGTCAATTTTTATTTTCAGCTGGAAGCTCCTACGAGAAAATTATGTCCAGGAGAAGGTCATTATCCTTATAGTAAAGACTGTTCAAATGCATATTATAAGTGTAAACGTGATTCGCATGGTGTACTTCAAGGATATCTCTTTAAATGTTCCAATGGACATATATTTTCAAGTGTTTCAAGACGTTGCGAACGTACTGAACACTCAATATGCAAACAACCTTGCGAACAGAGAAATAACAGACAACTTGCACCAGTTAAAGAAGTATTTATCATTAAACACGAAGTGTTTTATGTAGGTGCAACTTTACCATCTCAAAAATATGATTGAGTTAAGTAAATATAAACCATTAATTCTACACTTTTATCAATATTCGTTATTGTAAAATAATTCTTATGCAATAAACATCTTTTTGAAAATTATATAAATATACAATATATATATATATAAACTTTTTTCGTTTAATATACAAAAAATTTTATATCCTTATACATAGAGAAGATACACAAAATCGTTTTTCCTTTTTGTATTAAAAAAATATATTTTTCATTCTACACAATACGTATATATATATATATATATATATATATATATATATAAAAGATTTTTGGTCTATGTATATATATATATTTATACACATATCGTATGGTTTTTTTTTAAATGATGTTTCGTGTTTGATGCATTCTACTTTCGATGCATTTTACTTTGTCAGAGGAAGAGAGAAAAAGTGAAAGAGAAAATACATGGATATTTTATCTCATTTTTCTATTAAAAATTAATGAAATTATATGATGGATATCGTTTTTATAGAAGTTGTATATATTTATTTATCATATGAAGCTTATATATATATATATATATATATATATATATATATATATATGACAAAGTAAATGCATAATAACACGAAAACATCATTTTAAAAAAACCATACAATACTTCATTTAATGAAAAGTATATTAGATTATTATAGAAATTAAGAAATTATCATAAAACTTTCCATGATAGTGTAATTTCCTTTCAATGCATAAATTATGCATCGCGTAGTTGTTTGCACGTCATACATTGATATATGATATAATATTTTATAATTAGATTATATAAAATCTATTACCTTTAGCCGAAATGCCGAAGCGTAGGCGCATATATGCATATTATATGCACGTTCCTTGATCAAATATTTCGATTATTAAAACTTCATGTATTTACGTTATCACTCACAAACTATAACGAGTTAAAATCTTCCTCGGATTCGCCACATTCGGAACTAATTCGCACACCCATTTTCTGACACTGCCAATGAAATTTTGGCGATTAAAACGACATCAAACACGACATAAATTGAGTAATTTTTAACTAGATATGTAATTAAAATTTTGATTACATATTTAATTTAAATAATTTCTTTCTCTTTGATTACCCGACTAAATACATTTACGATCTGTTATTGATTGGCACAAATCATCTCGCTCCTTTATGATTTGTTATAATTTCACAATCCCTCAGTATTATTTTGTACACCATTCTGTAAACATAATGTTGAAGATCCTCCTAAGAAAGGACCACAACATTCAAATTTAAATAAAGAAGATTACCACCGACGTCATAACGCTTGAGTTCTTGCGCCCGGCTCTCATTTGCCTATTCCACTTATCCTGACACATAAGTATAACAGAGAATTTATTTTATTTTACTATCTATCTATTTTATTTTATATATCATATATTTTAATTTTAAATGTATTATAATTATAATTTATATAAAATTGTATTATCATTGTATTTATAATTATATATAAAATTTATAAATTATATGAAATATACTTCTGTTGTACATTACATTTTTATTATGTTATATTTTATTTTGCAAATTAAAATTATATGTGTGTATTATAAATCACATATTAGGTAGAAGTTTTAATGCTGTCACACACACACACAATATAAAATTATCCGTATTATTAGATATTTGAATAAAAAATCGTACAAATTTATTTGATAAGGGTAGCATCGTCAATTTATAAATGCTGTTATTAAAATTGTATTTTAATTATAATCATATACTTTATGTCCCATTTTCGTTATTTATTCCGTTACGATCTAATTAAATAATTTATTACACTTTGATTACCCGACTACATATATTTACGATCTGTTATTCATCGGCTCATCTTATCTCGCTCTTTTATGATTTATTTTGATTTCACAATCCGTCAGTATTTTTTTGTACACCATTCTGTAAATATCATGTTGAAGATGGTCTTAAGAAAGGACCACAACTCTCAAATTTATTTAAAGAAGATTACCAGCGAAGTCTTAGCGCTTTAGACCTTGCGCCCGGCTCTCTCTTGCCTATTCCACATCTCCTGATATGTAAGTATAACAGAGCCTTTATTTTAATTTACTATATATCATATATTTTAATTATAAATGTACTAAAATTATAATTTATATAAAATTTTATTATAATTGTATTTTTAATTGTACTTATAATTTATATATTTAATGTAATATACTTCTTTTGCAAATTACACGAAGAATTACCGAGAGAACACGTATAATGACAATATAATAGAAATTCGTTAATTTAACATATTTATTTCTGAAGTATATATTTTAAAAATATTCATAAATTTAACCGCTGTGTTTTTATACCAAAAAATCATTAATAAATTCGGGAAATTTTATTTTAAATTTTACAAATATTACGAATATTGCTAAAGCTCTCTTTTAATATTTAATATAAGAAATATCGAATAAGAGTGTAAAGTCTCAATGTTCATTTAATGATTAAATATTATCTTCTCATTCGCGAAATTTAACGATTGTTTCCTATATTGCAGAATCGTGAGTAAATTAATAGACTTTTATAATTTGATTTCAATTAAATTGGTGTATTTACAAATTTCGTATCGAATCGTTGGGCCAGTTATTATCCATTGAAAGCAATGATAATGCAATGTTTTATGGTACTTAAGTCTTATTAAGCTCGTTTTATGTTTAATTATTCGTCCGCGTAACAGAATATATATCCTATTCTCGATTGATTTTATGACATTTGCAAATTTATATATTCACGTATTTAAAAATAAATCAGGCATTAGGTTTTACATCCACAAACGCATTTTATATATTACAGACGTTATAAAATTATATAAATTATAAAAAAAAAGATTATAAAAAAACATTCTGAATAAGCGTTGAAACACTTTCTCGTATAAAGCAATAGTAATTATATCGTTGCTCCGATTGTTTCAGGAATTACGCGTATATATCGAGTGTATACGGTGATTGTCGATTTATTTGTTCGCGTTTCTCGCGAATTTTAAATCGCGATTTATCTCGATTCG